>CM032899.1:11741130-12158630 GCA_019176425.1 Megalops atlanticus
CTAGCAGGGAGAGGCGGGGCTGGGGGCGGGACTCACGGTTGACAGGCGCCGGCCGCTGGTGCTCCCTCATGGTGACGCTGCCCGTTTCGCTGGAGGCGCTGCTGTTCTGCCGGCTGACGCTGGAGGGCGACCCCCGTTGCTCCCCCGCGGGGGCCGCGGCCGCCGGGGGGAGGGGCGGGGTGGGGAGCCGGACGGGGGCGGGCACGGGGGCAGGGGCGGGGGCAGGAGGTGGCATCGGAGCGGCAGGCATTGGGGTCGCTATGGATTTGGGGACGTAGTCTGTCCTCTGCTTCTGTAGATCAGGGATGAAGACATCACTGAGGTCAGTGTGGTCCCTGATTATCTCTCATAACAGGCATCTGCAAAAACTGCCCTGTGGAATACACCTGATAACCTGAAGGCTTTAGATAAAATGGAAGCACTGGTAACTAAACTGTAGGTAATTACTGAAAAGTTTGGCCTGGGTCATGTTTCCTTCACACCCCACACTACACCAGCTAGCCTTTGTTTAACCTACACACAACTTTGTTTAACAATGCTGCAGAGAATTGGGAAGACATGATACTGATAATATTGTAAAATATCACATCACATCAGACATTTTTATAAACTACACTCACAAGAATGACCTGATCAGATCAAGTTCTTAATACCCTGGGCAACACCTTGATGTATCAATGAATGAGTAAATGTCAATATGTTAGTACAGAAGCAGTCGCAGAACTACACTAGCATACAATACAGACAACTTTGCACTGTATTTACAACTGTCATTCTGACCGGCTGCCATCTCTCTGGCAGTAAAACCACTACAGATAGGCATAATAACTAGCAGCTTATATCCAGTGAATGTAATGTAGCAGTTGTACAGGGTAGTATGGTACAAGCTACTGACACAAAGCTATTTGTACATTCTAAGCAGTCAGAGGCCTACATAAGCACGGCATACATTTGTCTTAGTTACCTCATTTAACTCGCCGAGTAATTGCTTGTGAGAGGAAATAAAAATAAAAGGAAATAAAAGGCACATGGTGATGACAGTGTGACTGTAACAGTTGAGTTTCCCAGCACTGCAAACACACTCAGATACAAACCAGAAACAATGCAACTTCAACAGAGAGTCTTAAGCAGGCAAACTGGTTCAATAGGTGGCCTCAGAGAAAAACAGATCACATAACTGATCATCAATACCCACACAGCCATTGGAGATGATGAGTGGAACTTCATAAGCCACCTGAAAACCCCGCCAGCGTAGGGAAAGAGAGGTTCTGGCCCACTATGACTAAGCAGGCCAGTGAAAGCACACAGATGTCACAGCAAACATGTATTTACACTCATGTCACCAAAAAAAGGAGAATAACCACCACAAAATCAATGACAGAGGTGACACTTCTCATATTTCTGGAAATGACTAGAAGATCAGATCTCAGTACATTTACTCTATAGCAATACAGCAGATGCAGAGTCACAAATCCACTGAGGGCAGACTAATTAGCGCCTACTGATACTCAGGAAAAACCTAAAATGATTTTCAAGCTCCAGTCAAATAGAGTTTAAATGATTACGCTGGGGAAAGCACTCACACTTTTGTCAGGAAACACCCACAAATGTCCTTTAAGACAGGCATTTAGGAGAGCAACCTATAACAGAGCCTCATAAATGTAAATGTAGGCTCCCTAACAAAGCAGCCAAAGGCATGGTAGGTCTTAGAACATGGAAATGTACTAGTCCAAATGCCTGCATCGTTGTCTTCTTCGCAGCCTCTTTCTCAAAGCTGCTGAAGACCCGAGTAGCAGACTGCTAGCAGGCTGCGGTGAAGCTGATATTTTATTGATAAAAAAGCTCCTTCTGTGGCTATTTAACAGCATTGAAGTTCAGACTTCAGACTCCTGCTTTTATGAATTTCCAGCTCAGTGCACTGCAGTAAGGATATATCCCATAATATATCCTTCCCAAAACTTCCATTTGATGGTGCCTTTTCCTGATGGGCATCTGGCCAAAGGACCAAAATGAATCAGTAGCAGCATTCAGCTACTGGTCAGTGAGCCAATTTGACCTTTGATTTAAGTTAAATATGTTTCATAGTGAGGACAGATAACATCCTGCTGTTTTCCAGCAGTACAAGTTAATCATTTTGCCTTTGGATTTGTATGGCTACCAAAAGCCATACAATATACAAAAAGTAATGGCCCAGCCAATATATTATCTTTTGCCAAAGCTTCTAATGCCAACATACCGCAGAACAATCCAATATCATCCAAAAAAGGATTGCTGAGGTTATTCAGATACTGAGTCAAAATAAGCCCTTTCATATAATCTATGCCACTTTCTAATCTACAAAAAAATCTAAGACATTCTAATTGGTCAGAAAGGGTGGCCTAGCGAAGGTAACAGCAAACTAGAGGCACAAACTGAGCACACAGTCAACCCTACCTTGAACAACTCAAATTCCTTCTTTGGCATCATTAGCTTTTAATATCAAAGAAGAGCAACACAAAAAAGGTCATTGAAGGGGATTTAAAAAGAATGAAAATGCATACGAGCGACTATTATTAATAGGAGTTTTATGAATGTATGATGCTTGTTAAAGCATTACTTTAAACAGTCAGATACAGCTGTTGCGTTTGCCTGGCGTGGCGCAGAGACCCACCTGGATGGTGTGGCTGTAGACGGGCTCGCCCCGCCCGTTGATGTCCACCGCCCGCGAGATCTCCAGGATGTTGTTTGGCACATAGCCAGAGGCCCCGCTGCTGTTCCTCACCTTCCACCACTGCTTCCTGTCGTCCAGAACCTGCGCCACAGACGTTCTATTACGACCAGATATTCTGCTCATACGCTCCTTTGGTAACATCTAGAAGGTTTGGTTACAGGAGGTTCAGGGACTGTTGGAGTTCCTGTACCGACCGTGGAAGTTCTATTCTAGACCACGTCCCTTTAATAATGTTCATAAATAGCCAGCAAATCAAAACACTTGTAGCTTCAATAATGGCAGAATTTTCAGTGTTATGTGCACCAAGCTGAATATCTAGTTAATGTGTAAAGAATCTGTGCCTGAAGCATGCACCTGGGCCTCAGCAAAACAGCGCCCCCTGGCAGCTCACACTCTTCTTATATCAGTACCAAATGGATAAATTACTACATGGCACAAAAAAATGACATCATGTTATTATTTCTAAAACCACTGTCATCCTGAATTGTGAGAAAATAAGACCATACAACTGATATTTCTACTAGAAATTCATCACAGTGAAGATTTTAAAAGCTGGGTGTGTATTATAAGTGATGCTACCACTGTATCTCATGAAATGTCCTGATGTGTTTGAGCTATTGTTAAGCTACACTTTTCTCTCAGTACCTCCACAACTTCGTCCTTCACCACAGACAGCTCCGTGTTGTTTCTCGCCACAAAGTCGTACTTGGATTTGGCAAAGTTCTTTGGTTGGGTGCGACCGTGGGCCTCATAGTTCCTGCAACCACATATGCAGTCAGCACAGCTCAGTGTGATGAGCGTAGTGGAACGTATCCTTGTTTTCCCTCATCCTCTGAGACAACCTTTTCGATATCTGTATTATGGTTTTTAATTGAGAGAGCACAACCATGTATAACAAGGTGACAAGTATGAACAATTAAACATTGTGCTAGATTCATTTACGGTAAGAGCTGAATTACAGGAAACACTAACACAAAATGTTATGGAAGATTAAAGCAGATTATGTGTGGAGTTTGTTACATTACATGGAATGTAAGAATATTTTAGGTCATACATTACATACTGTAAAAATCATTCTTTAATCAGACTGAAGACTGAACCATAAGTGTCAGTAGGACAAGTGTGTGGCAGACTACAATCAGACCTAAAACTGCAAACTAACAGACCAGCTGATATAATTTCACTTCCCCTGTCACTGACATTTGTGATGCGTAGAAACAAAACTGAGAACTCATAATAATAAACAATATACAAAGAACTGAACTGACAAATACATGTACAAATATGAAACACATGTGCAAATCTAATTCAAAACTGATATTATTGACACAAAGCATGATCTGCTATAGTTAGTGAGGTAGTGTACAAAAGCCAAAAAAGGTTAAACACAGATTAACCTACAGGTTAACATGGGTGAATATGATCTACAGATTATCATGGGTGAATATGATCTACAGATTAACATAGATGGATATGATCTATGTGTTGACACAGGTGACAAACAGGTTAACATGGGTGAATATGATCTATGGGTGAACATGGATGAATATTATCACTGAGAGGCACACGACAAGCCAAAAGCTGACTAAAGATTTCAATATACAATGTTACTGACTGTCACAGCCGTGGAGAAGTGTCTCAACTTTAAAATCAGAAGGAAAGAAGATAAAAAACACCCAGAGATTGCCAGATTGAAGAAAGGTTCCTCTTCTATTGAGAGTTCAGTTTAGGAGAGCACCCAGAAACATAAACCAGGAATAAGCAGGTATTTAGTTTCAACAGTACTTGGGCAAAGAAATTTTCATAGTTCTAATTTATGAACCAATAGGAAACAGCAGATACCCAAGCCTGGATCGACACACCAGCAGTCAGACAACCAGAAGGGGGCCCCGGCGAGCAGGAGTTTTGGGACAGTAAAGCCAGACAGTTCTCCACGGCCTGCTGACCAGTCACATGACCCGTGTTACCTATCTACATGGCGGCTGACCGCCTGTTTAAAGGCCGCCACGGCCATGTCCTGGTCCAGGAGGTGCTTGCGTTTGTAGGCCGTGTTACTGAAAGCGTACCCGTCAGCGGAGGGAAAGTCCTGGACACTGGGTGGCTGGAAAAGCAAGAAGAGCAACCAGAAGGTCAACTGACAGACTGCAGACCTTTATAGGGCTTTACTCTCCATCACAGCAGCCATGCAACTGCACACTTCACAACTCATTAAGATTAATAACCTTGTACTAGGAGAATTTTGATTAATTAATTGCACCATTTACCCAAACAGAGAATGTAATGACTAACTGTTGAACTCTTTAAAGCACAGTGATGTCTGCATGAGTAAAAAGTACAAAAATCTTCATGTGAAATGCACAATGCTGTAGAGCAGAAATCCTGCTACTTTTTAACGTCCCCTTTAACACCTGTGTGCCACTACTTGTCTCTTCTCCACCCTCCTGTAACCCATTGACTGAACCTACGGTCTTTACCCCCAAGTCCGATCGCTTCCTATTTCAGACATCGCTGAGCTCCTGGTTCCCTCTCTCGCCATCCTGGATTCACCTAACCCCCATATTGATACCCCTCTGCACCCTGATCTCTGCTCAGGCACCCCTGCTGCTGCTTTCTCACCCCGGTGCCATGCGCTTACCTCCAGGGACAGCCTGCGCGCCATCTCCTCCTGCCGCTGGACCTCGGCGTGGGCCAGCGACTGGGCCAGCTGGGTGAGCTCCTGCTCCCGCGGGTGCCCCATGAAGGCCAGCACCGGCGGCTCCCAGCCGTCCCGGAAACGGGGCGTGTATGGGGGGAAGTGGTGGTCCTTGGGCCACTCCAGCCTGGGGGAGGAAACAGGCAGAGTTAGAACTTCCACAGAGAGCACAGGGCTCATATGCCCATGCGTTCCTCCAGTAGCTGCTCAAGCTAGCTCTGTATATCACCTGATCGGGACCCAGGTTTCTACCAAATTACCCGCTGCTTAGACTACCTCTGTATGATATCAACTGATTTGGAGCGAGCTATCTTATCTTAACAGATAAGATTACTGAAATGAAGTTGCTCGTTCAATACGCTTATGTTCTATTGTGCTCAAAGTCTGAATAAGAGCCTCTGCTAAATGCATGTAATGTAATATGTAATGAAATCGTCTCCAGAAAGGAGACCTAAATAAACATTAAGAAGGCAGTGTTATTAGTAAGTTAGTGCTAGTTATGCTCATGTCTGAATGATGGTTAGAAAGACTGATTTGTTAGCAGGTGCTGGTCCTGCCTAAGATACAGAAACAGAACCGCCCCGCCCACCTGCACTTGGTCCAGCCGTCGCCGAGCGACACCCACAGGTGCCTCTCCTCGGCCGTGCCCGCGGAGTGCAGGAAGTCGATGGCCTCTCGGGTGAGCAGGGGGCTGAGGACGCTCTTGGCCAGATCCACGCCCCCGGAGGTCTGAACGACCTGAGGGAGGCAGCAGAGAGAAAGGGGTAGTTAAGATCACAGATGCTTCCTCTTCCATAAACCTTACTCCCGACAGCAAGACTTGACTCAACTGAGTCTGTGGGACTTCCTCTGAGGACGACTGAAGGTACCCCAGATCTTTACCTTGGGATTGTCTTTTTTTAATTTTGTGTATTATGTACTACATGTACATATATAAAAATGAATATAAAGTGTTGCCTTACAGCTGCTTATTATTATTATTATTAGCTGGTTTTTGTGTGTTTATTTGTTTATATTTGTATGTAGGGAAGTTAAATTAATTCTAATTGCTGATGACATGAATTCAACACAGGCTTGTGATGTTGCATTTTAATGCCCATAGATGGTGAAGATTTCTGCTCTTCAACTGAATTTCCCTTTTCTGATATGCAGTAAAATATGTTAATGGTTAATGGTATGTTAATGGTTAACGGTCAAATATTAACAAGAAGATGAAATATGATTCATGATCTCCCACCAGACAGGAAATGCTCAATATGAGGAATCCGTGTGGGTGGGAAAGTACCTACATGCATGAACATAATAGAATAGTTATTGTATACATATCTATTTAATTTAATACAAGATGCGAGTCGTACAAATTGGTGATTCATTTACCTTCCCCTAAATATTCCTGGGAGAGGAAGAAATCAACAGGATGTCACTGTGGCCATTACGCAGAATGTACTATTACAGCAAAAGGCCAGCAGTATCACTTACCATGTTGAGTGGAGTGAACAGGAAGTGGACTAAATCCACAGCGCTTGGGTTCTGAATGTGTGCTCTTAACTTCCCCTGTGAACCAGAACAGGTGGGTTTCAGGGCTCATAATATTACAAGTACAAGTATGATACAGAGGTAGCACAATGTAAGGGAGCAGCAGGTGCTGTGGTTATGCCTCTGGAATCTGGAGTAGGGTGTTGTGAGTTCTAGTCAGCTCCATAGCCTTTACATAAATGATAATTCAGGCAGGATGAATTACTCTTCTTGAAAAGATGAGTCGTGAAAAATATGGGGTAAAAACTTCTACTGAACCAAAACAAATCGTTTTAATTGTGTATGCTGTTTTGTTAATTACATATACATTTTTACTACATATTCTTTACATTATCACTGAATGTAACATTTTTTCCATCAACTAATATTTTACTTCAGCAAAGCAAATAATCTAATGAGGAAGAAAGGCTTTATGTATACTTAAATGAATTCTTCACAACAACCAGACTAATCTTACCAGTAAGTTGAAAGCATGCTTAAACTTTTGGAAGCAGTCAATGAATTCCTCTTGAGCTGGTGGCTTTGCTCGCAGCGTCAGAACGCCCTCTGGTGGACAAAATGGGCACACAAAACACACTGCCGATTTACAGAACCAAGCCAGATTTTGAGAATCAATAACCTCACATGGTTAATTACAGCTCTTTCTAGGCCCTGAAAAAGGGTCGGGTGAGGACATTTTCTGTCAATAAAAATAATTCAGCTAACTAAATATAAACATGGAGAACAAATCCAAGTCACTCTCACAGTGGATCACAGGCAGCTGCCGTCTAAAGCAAATGGGGGGTTTTCATTTTGATTAAATGCCATTCGTGGAACAAAATCAATCCCTACCTCCTGGACCCTTCTTTTTACTTTTTTTCGATTTCTTCCTCTTTGAAAGCTCATTAAAGGCCTCGGCAGCCTTCTGAAGCTTGGTGACAAAATACTCAATATCATCAAGGATGTGGTTCAGGATTTGCTGCAATGAAAAGCATGCAATGCATGTTAGAAGTGTATGCCATTAAAAACATGTGATGCACTGTTGGCATGTTATTCAAAACATCCTGTCCTACTGCCATACTTCAAATCAGTGTTTGGCTGCTCTTCTAGTCACATGCCTATTTGCTTTTTAAAATTTTTTTAGACAGCATCTACAAGACTGTAGCTGAACTAAAAAAAAAGAATAAAGTGAAAGTAATGAGCAAGAGACTTTTGAGTTCAAAGTCAAGGACAATCTGCAATGCAGCTAGCTTGTATCCAGTCTCAATCAGGACAGACTGATTACCATCCAACCTAAATGAATTATGCCAGAGAGTAATTTCAGGTAGGAGACGCTCACAAGCGGTAAACTGGATTTGGCTGTTCCTTGTGAATGGAAAGGCTGCCATAGTACATTAAGGATCAGATGATGATGGTCTGGCTTACTGCTGACTCCTTCAGAAAGGACTTCCTCCATTATCGCCTCAGTCCCTGAGATTACTTGTTTTGCTGTGGCAATACTTTCTAAATACAATATTCCAATGAATGACAAGACGGGATGACCCGGGATTTGCTCAGGTTGAGCCAAAAAGTCTGTTGCTCCAAATAAATAGCCTAACCAATTATGTGACATGCAACCTTGTACACAGAAAGGGCCAATACTGAGCTATGTCACAATCTGGGGAGTGTATTCAGTGGTCACCTGTTAAACTCTAGTCAACTGTTTCTACATCCTGCTGGAATGAGTGAGTGTCCTGTGAGTGCATTGTGGGAAACTGATCCACTGCTTCAGAGAGCAGGTACAAGGCCAGGACTGTGGCGTTGCCACACCTTCTGTATATGTACACATCTTTCTGCAAATGAGGACTAGTCTATTACTATGACTGGTACAGTAACCAAACGCATTACTGAGATTCATTCTTCCAGACTGAGGCAGTAAGATGAAGCGCTTGAGACCACGTCTGCCAGCTGTCTCTGATGAGCAGTGTGGTGTAGCGGGAAAGAGCAGGGATCTTAAACCAAATGTTGCTGGTTTCAATTCCCCAGAGGGGCACTGCTGTTGCACCCTTGAGCTTAACCCAAATTTGCTTCATTAAATGCCCAGCCGAGTAAAGTGGATGAGTGGATCTGTAAACTAAGTAAGTCACTCTGGATGAGAGCATCTGCTAAACAAAAGTAATGTAATGTAATGATCTGTAAAGCAGGGGTGACCAGTGAGACCCTGGGTTTGTTCTACAGAGCTAATCTATGCTCCAGCTGCACTGAACAAGCTGCCGTCCAGGAAGGGAACGACCTCTGCTGGTATGGGGGATCCGCGGGGAGAGAGGGTGGCGGTACTCACCACGTCCCGGTCCACCCTGGCAGCCATCATCTCCGGGGGCTCGTCGTGTGCCGCATACTGGCCGTGGCCGTCGTCTAACAGGGGACAAGTCAGGGAGACAGAGCTCATTATCCACAACGTATGAGGAACATTACACCACAAGCTTTGGTCCCTTATACTCCTGGCATCCTGGTGCTTCTAGGCAGAAACATTTCTTTTGATCTTATTTATTAGTTTTAATGCACTTTATGCTTTGGCTTATGTAGTAAATTATGCGAAATACATTTTTAAATTACAGCACTTTCGATCCACAGCTTTTCTGTATTTTTTTTTACATTTCTGAATTGAAACATGAGAAAATGAGCATGCCTCCGCACACTTAGTCAGGCTGGGTAATTTTACCCACCCCCACACTTGGAGAGCTACAGTGTCTGCAGGTGTTTGCTTCTGCAAAGCCTTGTCTACCTGATTCAACTAATTGCTGCCTTGATTCAAACAAACTAGATTTTGTCTGGATTAAACCTGATGTATTCCCAGTGTATTCAATTATATCCAGTCCTGTCTTGGCTAAGTGCTGTGGGGTGTGTTTTGAGCGGTAACAATGGGACTGGGGAGGTGTTGCATGTATTGCATGTGAGTTTTGCATGTATTGTCTGGCTCCCAATTGGAGTAGATTCCCAGCATGCACTGCTGCACTCACGGTCGGGCTGCTCACTGGCCCAGGCTGACCAGGCCGCCACTCGACTCTTGACGTCCACCTGCGTGACCGTGGCCGGGGGGGCCGGGGCGGGGTCCGCAGGGGGCGGGGGATGACCCCGTCACTCTTCAGGATCATCCTGTGGAGTGAGGGGGTTATCATCATTTTCATCATTTAATCCTATCAGTATGATGGGACATTTCCACTTGCTGCCACAGCACACATTACATAAGCCTGGACCATACTGGCAGCAGTTCAATAATATTCCTATAATTATATTATCGTTATCATTATAGTTATTACTGACATTATTATTACACCATTTAGCACATGCCCTTAGCCATGACTCATTCACAATTATTCATTGTCTGAAGGGTTTATATATTAATCTATACCACTGAACATCATTGGCAGCAACAGTAGTACTTGGTCAAACACTAAAGCACTTCCTTTACAGTTACAAAAAAAAAAAACCAAAACAGAAGCACTATATATACGTCTGGTGGTAATAAGACACAGATAAGGCCAGCTAAGCACTCCCCCAATAATAAAAGCTTGTGTTCTGAAATGGATAAAAGCATTAAGCTGGGTGTCAAAACCGTAGAGTCCCTGGTCCTCAAATAATCCTCTTATGGGTAACAAACATATGGTCACTGGGGCTGATCGATAGTGTCAGTGGATACCACTAGGTAATCAAGGGTTTAAATGATTAAAAAGCAGAAGTGCACCAGTTAATTAGACCACCCAAACAAACTAAAAAAATCCCGGAATTTAGACCCATTTAGAAAGCTTCTCCCTGGTGTGATAAGTAAATACAGAGTGTGTTTACCTCAGGGTGTCTGGGCGTTTCTTCACTTTCCCCCCCTTGTGGTCGCTGATGGCACTTTCGATATCCGCGTGGATCAGGTTCGCCTTTAACGAGACAAGTACCGTGTCCTCAGTGCAGAGTCAGTGCCACCCCATCTAACTAACAGGCTCAACTATATGACAGCCATCACTAGAGGATATGTTCAGAAGTGCTGCCATTTTCTCATAGGAAATAAAGGCATAAACACATAAAATGATGATGCTTTGATATAAGGGGAGGTCACAATATGTGTCTTAGTGTTATAGAATTGTATCAAGTGAATTACCTAAACCATCTGATGAAAAGCATGCAAATTTTCACTCCCAACAAGTGAGTTACTCATAGCAGGATGATATTAGATTTAATGTAAAAAAATCAATATTCTTAATCAACATCAATAGGGACTGATCAGAAATTATTGCCAGTCTTATTGTAGAATGTTAAACTCTGGTCAATGGTATATAATTGTTTTTGCAATAGTATATAATTGAATATAATTGTTTTTCTCAGTGTTTCCTAAAGGCAGTTCCACTCCCCTTCCCTCTTGTACCAGGAGTTCATGACTTTAGTTTTTTTTTTCTTTTCCATAATGTGATGTTGCGGTTTGCAATGTTTTTGTTGCATGGGTGATCCCCTCTTCCTCTTAAAGGGGGACCAAGGTATGAACAATGTGATGGCTGACAATATGGGGGTTGACAATTTTCAGTTGTATTGTTTTTCACAATTTCATAAACTGCCACCGCATAATGCAACTACAGCTGGGATATGCTGTATCTTTTTCAGGCTACTGTACACAAACACTGCTACACACGCACATACGCACGCATGCACACACACAGTTACAAAAACACACTGTCTTGTCCATGCTTGTGATCATGCTTCATGCTTTTGATCTGGTGTGGGTGGAGCCTGATCTGGGCGGGGCTCACCTTGATGTCATCACACTGGAAGAGGTGCAGGTCGGGCTTGCCCTGGCCTGCCTCCTTACACACCAGCGCCAGGATGGAGTCGTAGCTGCAGGCGTTCATCACTGCCTGACAGTGCTGGATGGTGCTGAGGGGGAAGTTCTCCAGCTCATTCTGAAACCCAGCACAGTCATCAAAGACTCATCAAACTCACGTCATTACTCTGTGTGGAGCACTGTGCTGAATCCTACCAGATGAGAATACACTGAATAAACGGTACCTTATTTTGTTAAGGAAAAGAAAACTCAATACAAATATAATCACCTGGGAATAAATATACCCAGATGTAGCTGGAAATATATCTGAAGTCCCATAAAAATACTTCAAAATTAGAAGTGGATCTTACTTCTATGACCCAGACACTCAAAATCAGTTTCAGACACCCTAACCCACACATCATCAAGGTCCTAATCAGAACAGTTGTGTAACAGCTAGAGGGGTCAAAGAGCTGATTTCCTACCAAATTTCCCAAGGAGTGGAAACCACTGGGAATGTGTGGGTGCTGCGACTCACTGAATTTAAGTGATAAAAATATGTGAACACTTAAAAAAAAAGAAAAAAAAACAGGAAATGCAAGTCTTTCAACTATAGTGCAGTAACTATGCTATACTTTACTGTAAAAATATAATATTTTGGGGTAGACAAGATTCCTTACAGAGAGGGGAAATAAGTCTCTAAGAGAACAGTTCACTGTTTGACAATGGTTTTCTGTTTTTAATGAGCCCAGAGGCTACATAAAGGGAATACTTCTTTCAACTGCAATAAACAACCACAGTCATGTCACATGGCCATGTCACAGTGATGTCACACTAACTGCTAATAAGCTGGTTTGGGATCTTGGGATCTGATCTTGAAACGTGTGCTTTGCGGTCGTTAATGAACCATGACCTTGGAAGGTGTGCCTTGTGGTCACACCTCCTGCGGCACGCGGAGGGCCCCACCTTGGTCTCTGCATCGATGAGGCTGACCGCCCGGTCGTCCACCTGCAGGAGCATGTCCTGGGTCCACACCTTGCCCTTGGCGTCCAGCAGGCGGAGCTTCCTGATCCCATCCTCAATGGTGATCACCGCCTCCTTCCTGTCCATCACGAAGGTGGTCAGGTGCTGGGGGGACAGAGGCAGGGCTTATACGCACCAATCACCATTCAGAACTCTAACTCTGAAGTACAGTTTTTCCAAACAGTTACAATACACCAAACAGCACAGGATGAAACATGATGTGTGTCTCTGCTACTCCTCTGTGGAGTGGCAATTTGTAATTATAAGTATTTATTCTAAAACTGAAAGAAATGAATATTTGATAATTCTGATGTGTTAACTGAGGAGAGCCAGCAGCTGGAATCATACACACATACACATAAGTGTGTTCTGCAGGTATGAAAGGGGTGCTAATTGATAGCGCTGCAATTTAGCTGTTATTTTGATGCTTTTTATCACCCATCCACCATATTCACAAAGTAGGCAAGCACATCCTCAAAAAAAGCTTTAGTAATAGTCAGATGGATTTCAGTGCGATGCTATCGAGCACTGAACAATTTCCTGTAATTCCATCTTACCTCCACGCGGTACTGGGATGTGTCAGTCATGCTGTTAATACTGTTTTTCGCATAGTTCTTCCTTTGCTCTGCAAGAAGCAGACATTAAATGAGACCATCCAACAGATCAGCAATTTCATAAGAAGCATATTTTACACACACACACACACACACACACACACACACACACACACACACACACACACACGTCATGCTGTTGCCGGTTTCATGGCAAGTTGTAAAAAACTGAAATAAATTATTCCTAACTGGACACTTTCATCACATATTACCCCTATAGCATTAAATAACTGGATATAATGCCATCAGCAGATTGCTAGTGATGCACTGCATCTGTCTGTACTAATATTGATGCCAAGAAACTGTCCCATAACTAATGCTATATGGCATTATGAACTCTATGATTGAAATAAGATCATGTCTACAGGTAATTTGCATGCATTACATTTGATGTTACACACACAGGGAGCTGGGAGGATTACAGTTGCAGACTGGACACACAGCAAGCAAAGTCATTTCACACTGCAGAGGGTTTGGATGCTCCTCTGTGACCATTCATTTCAGTGCTCACATTTAGGGCCATTTTTTCCTTTTAACCAGCAAGCTACTGTTACAATCTGTCTTTCAAATTACTCATGGCTATGAAGACCCATTTTATTTCTGCTTATCTGCTGCATTAGAGTTGGGCTAAAGGACAGGGCAGAGCGTGTTGTAGGAGCTGGAGCACTGAAGCAGGGGGTCATGAGTTTGCGTCCTGGTCGCTGCTGCTGCTTTATCCCTGAACAAGGGTAATACACCTCTACAGCTGCTGCACTGGGGTAAAATTCTAAGCACGCCAAGTCCTGTTTTAAAAAGGCAATTTGCTTGACTGAACTTTGCTGGTAATGAAACATGGCAGTTATTTAAAGCAAGGAACACACACTCGCAGACGCAATCACTGCACTCAGATTTCCTGGAACGGTTGTGCCGGGGTCGGTGGGGCTGTGTGACATGGGTCAGCAGACCTCATTGGAAAAGGTCATCAAAAAAAAAAAAAAAAAAAAAAGAATAAAGCTACCAGTTCTGCAGATCCAAGAAAATCCCATCGGTGGAGTCATCCCCTTTGGTCAAACACACACTGACTTTCGCTTTGACTCCCTTTGCTTAGAATTTAACAGCTGTGGCCATATTTGCCTTCCACCGCCATAACACTGGCACCTGACTGCGGCAGGTAACTCCACCGAGAGTGAAGAAATCGGATTTCTTTGGTTCTGCAGAGGGAGGGGGGCTACAAGGCTGCAAAAAACCGCTCGGCTTGTTTCTACCTTTCTTTTTGTGTTTGGCAGACGTTCGGAGGAAGTATATTCCATCAGTCCCTGAGCACAGCAGTTTGAAAGGGAAAGAACAGTAACCGATGAACCTGTGGTGAACGGTTTCCTTTAGCAAGGGCTCAGGAGCTCATTTTCCTCCATTCAGACTGTTTTCTTTATTCTTATGAGCAGACCCACGGGTTTGACCTTACAACAGTGGCTATTCAAGAGTTAAAGATAAATTAATGATTAGTGTACAGGGCCCTGCTGGGATTGAATCGAGCCAGATAGGAATAGCAGTTCTTCTTCCTCCTATGTAATTATTTATTACAATGGTGGTACTGCTTGCACTTCTGGTTAGTGAAGAGGGCAAGGCTATTGCATATGCTGTCACCTGACCTGTACTGGGAAAGTGATGAATGCTAGATATGGCCAGGTTGGGTTATCTTTCAAATTAAATGGAAGAGAAATTAAATTTATGTCCTTAATGAGGTCAGATTAAAACCTGACATCATTTATCTCATCTCATTTTTTACATGCTGCATACAGTAGTTTTTAGTAATAATTCTTTCTGACACAGACCCAAAGTACTATGATAACAAATAAAAATATGTGTTAAAAATGTATTTATGTGATGTAAACAGACTGGTAGCACAGTTACTTTTCACTGTCCCAAGGACAGGTGAGCCATGATTTCAGGATTCATTTGTAGAATAAGATCAATTTATCCTAGATGTCAATGAAAACCTTGATTCACATATGGACATGCCTACATTCAGACCAGTGGAAGTGTGCTATACCCATAAGACTTTGCTGAGAAAAACCTTGAGTGACATTCGCTGTAAAACTGAATCCCTGCTTTGGTGCTCCTGGAAGGAAAATCACAGCTGGGCGTGTACATGGCTGTCGCAGGGATGCAGGAGGGGGAGAAAGCCAGGCAGACAGGCCTGTATCTGGGCGCAATGGGAAACAGACTCAGCTGGGTGCCTCTACTCTGCCAATCACAGTCAAAATTACCTCCTATTGGATGCGGAGGCCACGGCCGGCCCACAGTACATGAAATCATCACCAACCACGTCTCTCAGCTCAGGGGTGGGGACGGCTTTCATTAAACCTTTGAAACATCGTTGCACAAAGACCACCCATCTGCACCACCGGCTGAAAACACGCACGCAAATCAGTCACATTCTTCTCATGTTAGACCAAGGTGCGTCAGCTCCTGAAAAAGACCATGGCAATCAGCCTGCAACTGCGCACAGCCTTGTGTTAACGACCGGAGACATTCAGAGGCGGCTCTCCTTCTCTCCTTGCAGACACAGAAAGCGCAGCCACCTCTCACAGACACGTGAGGGGAGACGCAATGATGCACCGCAAAGATTAGCCCGGGAGTCTCCATGACGTGAGGCTGTGCCACGGAGATAAGAAAGGCTTCCGCGAGCACGTCGCGCAAACGACTTCTCTCAGGCCGGTGGGGCGCGTTCGCCAGGCTGCGGGCTAACAATGCAGTCCTGAATTAGCGCAAATTCCACGGTGTCTTTGGCGCTCATGTGTCTTGACACTGCAGATATGGGAGACAGCCCGAGCCCATCTCACTTCCATGCATCAGGGCCAGGGTGACTGCAGACACAAAGCCCGGCCAATCGGATTTCACCTCCTCATCAAAAAACGGTCGAGATCAACAGTTCCACACCCGCTCATTTGCAACCTGATACAATCAGTGATGCTGGTATGGAGGCAGCCAAATCACAGCTTCGCAGCAGTGATGCCTATTCAGTATGAATGTCATGTTTGACTCTATACTCAGCGCTGAATGTTACATCCCTGCTTTGCTGAATCTTAGGAGTTGCCGTGAACGCTGACGTTTCTGGACATTCATTCGCAGTAAGACTGTTACTGGTGTGGCTCTGACCCTGACCGCTAAGGGTATCTGCAGAGTTTCTGTAACTGTCAATCAAGAGGAACCCAAACACATCCCAGGCTTTTCCGCTCCTCAATAATCACAGTGTGGCTGTCACAGGAACTCCCTGGGCTGCAGCTGGAATTCTTCAACAAGGACAGGAAGGAACACAGATTGCACTATCTCGACACCGATGAACAGTCTCTGGTCGCAGTTTGACACAGTGATTAGGACAATGAACTTGTCACCACGTGAGACGTCAAATCTCAGATTTAAACAGTCATTTCCCCAAAAGAATGTCACCCATAGCTTTTAAGAGCAACATTGTCTGGCAAGACAGCAACTGATGTTGACTATAATGAATAACTCGTGTTGCTACATACCATACAGAGCCTTGGCGCTGGAACTAGCAGGCGGGTTGTTGTCAAGGAGGTCGGGGGACTGGGAGTTGTGTCCGCTGTATGAAAGACAGAGGTTTCGAGGAGTCAGTCCTGACACGTGACTGCCGCCAACCACATTCATCGCCTGCCATTTCTTAAACACAAAGCGTGTGAGCGCCCCCCAACACAGCGAGAGCTCAAATGTCATCAGTGTTAATTAGCTGCTTGATACCTGATATTAGCTGATCTGATTCTGCGGCGTGTTTTAATTGGTTAAATAATAGATGGACTCAATTAAACTGTAGCATGTCTTAGCTTAGAGACCAGCTGTTTACCAAGAGCCCGCTGCGGAGAGACAATTATATCGGACTATTATGCTGTTAATAGGGAATTGTGTTTGACCGGCCCTCTCCTGCAAGGCCATTAATATTGGAAATGAATAACAAAGAGAAAGAGCCGAAGAACAACACCTGTAATATTACTAAATGGCTAATATAACCCTAAGCCCTGCAGGCATTTTAGTAAACAAACTCCAGTTATAAAAAGACGCTCACCAAATTAAAAGTCTGGTCTGCCAGATAAACCCTACAAATTAGTAGCAAGCCTTTCACAGCAATAGGTGAACTACAATGCAAAGTACAGTTACAGTGAATTGACAAACACTTGGTTTGTTTGAATTTGTTTTCTACCACTTTGCTCTTAAGTATTTGCTCATTGTAAATGACCAGGGGCACCAGGGATATCAGGGACACCAGGGTTATCTAGTAACTTGAGTTCATTATAGAACACAATACTCACTTTAGTTGGGAGATTTTGTTTGTTTGAATTGGTTTGCTTTCATGTTTGTACAAAACTAATTTGATTCACGATTCTGCATTTCAAACATGGGTGTGTATCGACTTGCCCTAAAAGCAGTTGCTCATTATAATTCACTGTTGCTCATACTAGGGATTTATAATAAGTTTAGTTTATTGTAGAACAGAATACTCACTTTATCTGGGAGGTGTATGATCCAAACCCCCCAGAGGGGTAGGTAGGAGGAGTGTAGCCATTCATTCTGAGCCTCACAGAGGAGTTATCTGGAACAAACAAATTAAACACAATTACAGCCAATCGAACATCCATTCCACACAGCTTTGACACAGGAACCTAAGTCAAAACCTCATCTGCCCACCAATAAAAAGTAATACTGTTTGAACCCACTGTTTACTCTTTTACATGAGCGATTTCTATTCCAGGAATTACACTACCTGTTGAGACAGTGGTGGAGAAGTGAAAGAATACAGCAAACAAATGGCTACTCTTAACCAAGGGCACAAAATTCACTTCAAATGAATTAGGTCATAAATTTTGCAATACTCTGCTGTAATGTACTATACTGTCCTACAGAAAGTGTAGTCCTATTAAGGTCCTACGAAGATTTAAGTGGGAAGATCAGCTCCTAAATGCTTATACAAACACGCCTTGCAAATGGGCAACAAAGAAAAATTTTTCATGGTTTATACCCTGCCCAACAATGCGTTGGTGCACCAACACCAAACAAAACATTCCAGTCAGTCCCATTTAAATGCTGAGGAAAACATAAGGATGAAGCTTGCTGTAACAAATGCAGCAGGTTCCTAAGATGAAGCCAAAACTCCAGGTCACATGAGGGCTGTGTCACATTTTCATTGGTAGCCAAGAATCTCCAAGACCAAGAGAGGACATCTTGCTGTATAGCAGGACTCAGGTTGCAACTACTGTACAGACAACAACATCTGTCAACAGTAGTGTCCACAAAGGTTTGAGGGACAAAGGACACAGAAGGGATAACGGAACGCCAGGATGTGCAGAACAGAGGAAGGCCATTGGATTCTCCACAGGATCTTTTGCTTTGATGAACGCTTGAACTCATTACCAGCAGAGCAACAAAGTCACCAGTGAAATCGGTAATGCTCCAGACTCCTGTTACACACTACACAGTACATGAAGTACATTAAGAGAATGATTTATGATTATTATTACTATTATTATCAGCTTGGATGACACTCTTATCTAGAGCAACTTGCTTCCATACTGTCCCCTTACAAAATTCTAAAAGGTGTGTGAATATGGTCCTGTTGCACATATATACTTTTTACTGGACAGGAAAGAGTCATGATGCCAACCATAAAGCTGTAACACATGCTTCTCGCCTAAATGTTTTAGAAACTACAGTGCTCCCTTTTGTTGCCATGGTAATAATAATTATCACCACTTTCCTTTCCTGTTAGGCTGTGCCGGCCTTCTGTTGTGGTCAGGCCACTAAAGACCGGGTTACAGGTTTCAAGCCATTTCCGAGTGGCATGTGGTTCAGTTTTCCCTTCTCAGGGATTTTTAGCTGTTTCAAAACTGTGATTGCTGGAAGGGGCTGTTCCAATCTGTGACTGCCTAATCAGAGGCATCTGACTGAACATGATAATTGCTGGCAAGTTGGCATATTTTTTTTGCAGTAAATTACCTGTGATAATTCAGTGGCTCTGAGAAGGATTAGGTGGTGAAATGGAGCGAGCATGACAAGAAGGGATGTCTAATTAATACTATATATAGATTAGTACTATACAATTAATGCTATATTTAGAATATATATAAAATAAATTAATGACTGAATTGCAGGGTCTCTGCATTTTTACATCATCTCAGCAGGCAGTAAGAAAAATCAGCCTACTTTTTGGGGTATATTTAACGAACCAGGAGGTGCTGAAACTCGACAAAGAAACAAAAAAAAATGCACCTGAAGTGACAGGAATGGCAGTGTCATCACTTGCTCATCGGCAGTGTGTCGTCTTTTCAGCCGCTACAAAAGAGGCGTGTCCCACACAAAGGCAGAGCAGTTCCGATCTGACCGTGACACCACGCCCTCAGCTGGGTGACAAAAGCGCTCCCGACTTGGTGAAACACAGATGCTTTAAAAAGAGTCCGGTAATGCTGGTCTGAGCAGCAGTGCCAGCACACAGAGCAAACACTTCCCTTTTAATTGCAACTTCACACGGCGCAGCGGTGCCTCTGTAATCGGCTGCCCTTTCCGCACACCTGACCTCGCGTCTCCTCTGAGCTGAGAAACACACTGAGACACCTGCCATTTGGTTTCTCTTTCTCCCTTTTCTTAATACTTGCCGAACTGGTAGGTTTTCTTGACTTAAAGTATAAGGTACAGAAGTTTTAAGGTATAAGTGCCCAACAACGCTTGCTGTATCTCTATTGGGATACCTTGTCAGATATTTTATCTCCATTACCCAGAGCACCTTTCAAACGCCGTCGGTGGAGACAGCCGTTGACGCTTCTTAAGGGTCTACTGGTGCTGATCTCTCTGCCCGTCCGATAATCCCCTCGGCACAACTCATCTGTCTCGCGGGGCAAGGCTCAGGCCTGAATCGAGGTCACACTAAATCGGGTGAAAGGGGCGAGGATGGTGTGCCTAAAATGAGGCCGAGGATAGCCACTGGGAGACACAGAGGGGTGATGTGGGGGCAGAGGACTTAAGAGAACATAAACGTAAGAGAACATACTGGTTAATCACTCCCTGGGACTGCAGGGCATAGGCTCCCCATTCAAATCAATTGATTCAAGTCCACAGACAGTCTCCTAAATCAACCACAGACCGATTAGAATAAATCTGGCTTTGCAGTCTCTTCCTCTTAATCAGTAAGAGTATGGGGTGAAGGTTTAGGTGTCTATACCACTGCTCCGACAAGGCAAAGAAATAGAACAGGCTGTGGCAGTGCAATGATCGCATCACACAATGCAAGCAAAGAACTGCAGCAAGAACATCTAATCGCCCCATAATCTAAACAAACGCTGCCAGACAAAGCATAACAAAGTTCCCAGCTAGGAAGTATCCAAACCAATTTTCTCCACAGATCACAAAGAGCGGCTTTCAGCCTTTTTACTTCCTGTTCAGATCATGACGAGTTCTCTTTTCAAATGAAAATGAACAAATTAATCCACATTTAAGGATGTGAAGCCACGTTTCCTCCATATGAAAGAAAAGTCTGGACCTACCACACTAGTACAGAACTGATTAGATGTTTTTACATTTAGCTTGCTCTGGGTTCAATGTGTTCGTTTGTGGTAAGATCTTATTCATCCACAAGCTCTTTTGTTCAAAAGAGCTCATTGGGTATTTCCCAAATAAGAGTTGTCAGACTGTGAACATAAAGAGGTAGGTGGGGTAACCTATGCTGAACTGTAGCTGCCTTTAAACACAGGCATGTTGGATTTAGTGGGTGCAGCATTAGGGTTGGTCTCTGATAGCAGCAAACATTTTTGCCTGCATTTTGAAATGAATAACATTCACATACGCTCTGCCTCAGAATTTTCAAACCTCTTCTGTGAAAAGAACAACAGCCACCCCTTTCACAAGATGTCTGAACTGGGCACCAATTGCTACAGACTGCAGTCGGCCATGTTTGCTCGGCTCGGCTTTTGGCAGGAAATCGACAGTGTACTTTGAGTGCGCCATGTCCCACACGGCCCTCGCTAATGGCACTGTCAACACATTAGACAAGAAAACAAACAGGTTATCACTTGATCCCATGATCTCTCCTCGTGCTTTCCCCACAGTGAATGTGAAAGGAGGCCTCCCTGCTCCAAGCCCCGAGGCCATACATTTTCCACTCTTAGATAAGAGCAGGCAGGGTCCTTTTGACCTTGCCTGCCCTAGACAAACTGGCCAGCCTCATTGCGTCTCATCAGTATGGTGTTAACGTTGTGCTTCCCTGACTCAGCTGCTTCTGGCCTGGCCTTCCACTGTGATTGGATCAGGCTCCATGGTGGTTAGATAACATCAACCCGAAAGCTGTTCTTGACTCAGGCAGCCATGGGCTCCAGGGGGCCACTGGCCTGCTTGGCATACACAGGCTTGTGTACGTACACAGGGGTGTGTCTGTATTGTGTCCCTTAGTATGGCATGATATTCTGTGCAACATGGACTTTGTCTGCCACCTCAGCCAGCTTTTGTTGATTTGCCTCAGTCTGATACTGGCTCTGTAACTTGCCCAAAAGATACAAAAAAAATCTTGTTTCCAGTCTAATGCTAGGGTCTGTTGTCCGATTATAAACACAAAATGGGCACAAATAACCCACTGTATTTCAACATTCAAGCAATGACACTTACTCTGTGTTTTAGTTTTTGATGTATTTTTTAAACGCTGCTAAGAGCTTACTCAGGCAACTGTTATAGTTAGTGGGATGTATTTGTGACTGTATTTGTGACTGTGGTATTAATACATTAACTCTTGTACCTCTGAGCAAATTTCACAGGGAAGCACAGACTAACAGCTAAATTTTACCCACTCAGTCTAAGTGTTGACTCCTGCTTCTTCTGACAGCAGTCTTCCCCTGCCAAGCTACCCCTTCAGACATGTCCTTGAGCAGCTCAAAAGACAAGCTGCTTGAGGAGGCAGAAGAGGTGGGACGCCCTCACGCCAAGGGTACACGTGTCTGCACAGGCGCGTGTGCGGGGCCACCGCAAAGGCGTTTCCGGCCTCCTCCCCCATCAGAGCCACCAGCTCCGCCAGAGACCGCTTCTCCAGGCCCCCATAGTAACACCAAGTCATTACATCTCGTGCAGTCATTAAAAGATGATTAAAACTAGCCTGGGATTCACAGGGGAATGCCTAAATCAATCTTGGAGGAGGTTCTGAAATTAAAAGCCCTCTGCACAAAAGCGTCCCCAAGGTTATTTATTAGGTCCTGACAGTGTTTGGACTTGGTCTGATGTAAACTTGGACCGGCAGTGGTGGAAGTCTATTACCCTGGGATACAGACCCCGTCATCAGCACAGAGCTTCTCTATGTACCATACAGTCCTGTGATTACTTTTCCCAGGCTATTTTATTGTGTCTTCATGAGTGGGGTATATTTACCCAAAATGCATTGCTAGAGTCCACCTTTCAGATGAACAGTCACAAATTAAAAAGGGTTTTTTTCTCATCCAAAACCATACAGGATGTTGCAATATCTCCTCGTATGTGGAAGTGTCAGACTGATAGGGACATATCTTGGGGGACAGTCTCAACAACTGTTCAAACTGATATGACAAATATGGAACTTTGCAATTTTGGCTATTTGTGAGTTAATTCAGTGTTTCTGGTTCACAATGACCATCTGTTTAGAATTTTAAGCGTTACAGAAACACGTTTCCACTGAAGCCATTTTCCCATCGACTCAAACCAGGTCACAAATCCACAATGTTTGTTGCTTATGATCTCTTTAACGACAACTCTGTGGAATCTGCTTATAAAAACAGGAACCTTTGTATTGTCAGGATAAAAGACACCAGTTAGAAATTTCTTGGAACAGTAAAGCTGTTTTGGAGTTGTACAACCTCCAACAAAGCACTCTTTATCAGATGTAATAGACATGGGAAAAAAAAACATCCTTAGGCCGGCAGACATTTTCTGCACTTGTATATTAATTTGCCTCACTTCTATAAGCACAAAATACACAAATTAGCTCTGGCGCAGGCCTGGCACTTTCCATTGTCGTGAACGTTAACTGTTTTTGCAGGAACACCTGGTGCGGCTGAAAGCCCGGTGAGAGGCGGACGCGATAAGATCGTGCGTGCACACGGCCTTGCCCGCCGGCTGCGTACCCAGTGATTTCCACATGATATCAGCCCGAACGGAATCGTCGCCCCGCCTAAATATAGCCCCCGTGGGAGTTTCCCTCCTCCCGCACGCACGCGGAACATCTCATCGCAGGCCGGATTAACGTAGCCGGCGGCGGGTTCGGCCGCGTCGGCCGCAAACTCGATTTAAAGCCTCAGATTGATGACTGAGCTGCAGGGCAAAGCTGACAGCGGCTCTGTGGTGGGTGTGAACGACAGATCCGAGACGCGGACAGCAGCGGTGACACGCGCGACGAAGTGACAGTTCCGAGAGGCTCCGGGCGCGAGCTGGAACAGAAGACAGCGGAACCGCAGAATTAGGACGGGGGGACACACACACTGGCCTGCGGTGTAGTGCAGCCCTATAGCCCTCCTATGGCCGTTCCGGGCCTCATCACAGATTGAACGCTGCTATTATTGTAGCATGCGCTACCTAGAAGGATGACTGGGCTTTGGGAAGCTGCTTAATGTCACGTCTGGAGGCTCAGACATCTTCAGCCCCAGGTGCTGTCTGTCAGCATTAACACACAGCCATTTACTCAACTATTGTATTTTTGCGCTCCTCTTTGTTGTGCTGGAAATCACTCGGGGCAAAGGCATCTGCCAAATGAATAAGTAATACACAACGCATTGATTAATATGGCTCAGGAACATAATTAGCTGTTGTTTACAGTGTTATGGCGCTGGCAGTTTTTCAATTAACCCTCAGAACTGCACTTCCACATGCAACGCACACAAGGCCTTCGAGACCATGTCTGCAGAGTTCACATGATTACTACCAGTAGGAATAACATTACATTTACTATTTATGTAGGAATATGTACGTTGATAAAAAAAAAAAAAAAAAAACAAACCTTTTAAACAAATAAGACACACATTTGTGCATATGTGAATTTACATACAGTGTATGTACACTAGTGAGATTAAAAAAAATATTGAAAACAGGGGCCAAATCTTTATGTACCAGGTGTAGGTAAATATATAGATCCCATACAGACCCTACCTATGATCATGCTCAGCTTGCTCAGCTTCATTAGTTCTAATTCTAGTTATGATAATGGACTAGGTCAACTTCATTTTGTGTTGTCAACTAAGGCTACCGTGAACTGATCAGGCTACTGAGAGAACTCAGCCCCGCCCTAACACCTCTGTTACCTCCACTATGTCCGCCTCATTATTGTACCAGTACCACAAAGGGGCCTCAACAATGCCCTGACAATACCTTTCCTTCCCACAACTTCAGGTCCACAATACAGTATATCCTGCTTATAAGGACCAGTGATAAAAGAATGCTCATAGAGACCACAATCATAGGCACACACCAATGCAAACCTATTATTTATTCTTACCCAAATCAATTAAGACAAAAATGACTTTTAATTACTTACTCTGAGTATATACTTAAGGATCAAATGCTTCCAAGAAATGAATCACAGAGAACAAATGTGATTCTGCTACAATTGCTGTGCAGATGCTGGGACAGATAAACTGTTCATGATACTGAGGAGGTACATGTAACAAACAATGCAGCATCCTCAAATAACACAGGTTCTCCCTGTCCATCTAAAAAAACACATCAATTCAAATTACTCAGTCATTGTATTTTTAGAAATACACATCCTGCAACCGTATAGCACTTGTGTGGAACATCTTTTTTTTTTCTCTAAATACATAACTCATTTATATGAGTTATACATGCTCCAGCCTTGTTTGAAAGTGAGGCCAAAGCACATATCTCAACACCCAGCTAATGATCGAGCCAGGAGGTATTTGCCAACACGGAGAGAATCAACTTACTTCCTGGTGGCAGGAAAAGGCCCAGAGCCAGGTCTAAAATTAGCCTCTCGCGGGCTGAAAGGGCCTGCCACTCAGCGGGTGATTCGCCCTGATCTCCGGGAGGGGTGGGGCTAATCCCACAGCCGCTTCATCTCTGTCAAATCACCTGTTGACGTGCCCTCTGCCGTGGAAACGGACTGAACTGGGGAAACAGTGTTTAGATGGCCTGGGTCGAAGTTTCCTACTCACTCATTTACACAGTGTACAGATAATTTTGGAGCAACTTAGTTTTTCACTTAATTACTCCTAAGTGAAAAATTCAAGCCTGAAGATATGATATGAGTCGAGTGGAGTGTTTATCCTGGATTCCAAAAAAATCAGTTTTCTTTTACCCTCAGTGAAAATGTTTTTACAGGCTTAAACAGCTAAATGGTGACAGGTGAAAGAAATTGAGCTTCTGAGATTTAAAGGGAAAGGCCTTATAAGTTTATGAAGATGCCATCTTTTCCAATATACTGGTTACTTTGCCAAATAATACATGTTAAAGGGAAAAAGAACCCTAGAATTAAGACAGGTGGCAATACTTTGAGCTACAGGGCCAGAGGTCAGAGACTGTAAATATTCAGATCTGGACAAAAAAAACAAGGTTTGTGTCATGCTCTTAAGCAAAAATCCTGCTTATGATACAGAGTCCTATATACAGTTGTAACATGTTGCAGCACGACAGCTCTTAGTCCACAGATCATATTTTCATATTATCACTATAGATGATTTGTTCTGTGTAGGTATTGAGTAATCAGCCTTATTTTTCTGTCTCTTTCCTGTTACATATGTCATGGCTTGCCTGTTAATGCCATCTGTAGAGTGCTCTGCAACAGTCCAGTCAAAAACAGTATATTCAAGTGGACTGATTGATATGAATCCTGCTGTATGTATCGTATTTATTGTTGTATCTAACCACCTAATGCACAGAATGGTCACTAAATTCAGCACTTCTTCCTGCAACTGATCAATTCCATTTCAGATGGAACCTTCTGGAAAATGGGCACAGCACATCTTTTTGTATGATTAGGTAGGTATCCCAAAAACAAGGGTAGGGCAGCCCATGAAATGGCTCCTTTGGGTCAGCCACACTGGTAACTGCTAGCTGGAGGCTTCCGAGGCCTACAGGAACTGGCCTAGGCCCAAATGGAGCCCTTCCAGGAATGCCTTTGTTTGGGCACGAGGCCTTGGCCTTGCTTGGACGTCGCTATGGCGATTGAAGGCCCTAATGCTACTGGGGCATGAAAGCTTTCAGAAGGTCAGTCTGCCTACTGGCAGCAGCTGGTTTGACAATTTGTCTCATAGATTATGAATTGAGACATGCAGGCGGGGTAAACTGGTTGTCTCCCAGGGAAAGAAAATCTGACACTAGAAATCCTAATATATGAATAACTGGCACTGAAAAGATTCAATAATAGTTCAATAATATTATAAAAATTCAATAATAATATGCAATGTATTTTATCATGGGGTGTATGCAATATTTTGTTATGTGCATTTTACTGTTGTGATTAGCACAGCTGGTGCTGTTCTATTTTTATGTTTATTTTATTGTAACTGTGAAGGCATTTTATGTGCGCAGCATTGAGTCCAAGACAAATTTCCCTAAGGGGACAATAAAGTATATCGTATCGTATCATATTCTGGTAAAGAGCACTACATAAACTCTTGTAGCATCTGTATGTAAATGTCAAAAAATGTTAAACTGAGTAAATGACAGAAGCAAAGGCAAAATGTGTTGTGCCTGGATTTGACCTTGCAAACCCTGGATGAGACATAAATGGAAGTGTATGGTTAAATTGTGAACTGTCACATGTTCAGTGCTTCAAATGCTTGAAGATGCGAAAACAAAGAGTCAGATCATGTGAATGGTGTGACTCCATATGATGATCATCTGATACAGTCACAGTCACAATATCCTGGTCAATATTCTATTAAAGGTTACAGCTGGTCAATAGTCTTTTGTCTGATAGTAACTAATTCCCTATCACTGTAAATAATATCAACCAGGATATTTTTCTTGGAAAAAAAACGTACAACTGTACATCTACCTTTGTGAAATGACATACCATGCAATATTTGTCTTCAAGCCTCTATGTTGCTAATGTAGCTGTACAATAACGATAATTGAAACAATGGCATTTCCAGTTACTTGTTCAAAAAAACTGTAATTGCCTTTAGAACTACTATTGTGTCTACATATAACTGTAACATCTCCCTCAAACAAGGTGCTTTGCAGTCACGTAATCCCAAAATAAATATTCAAATATTCTCATTTCCTCACTTCCATCCTATACAATAGGTGACTGGTCAACTAATCCCAACTCTGTGACCCCAATGGAAAAAATGCAGCCCAGGTTGTTTGCATGAATAAAGGTCTTCTGTCGGGCCATGTAATCTCTTCTCATCAGCTGGCTTCTCAAATGCAAAAACACTGACCCGTCAGTGACAAAGTCACCTGGAAACACACCTAAAGGTCATTCAAATGCTTCTCACTCGGCACGGCAGCACCTGACCTTCAATCAGGTCCGGGAGGAAGTGGAGGAGACGAGGCCTAATGACAGAAGCGTAAGCGGACCTCCCAGGTCCTCCTGAGTGACAGACATGAATGATTGATGCCGCGCTGTCTCTATGTGGGTCAGGCCGAGAGCAGCCGGTCTGCCCTCACTGGCCTCCGGTGTTCCGTTAGGAGATCGCTCCATCAATCTGGAGCACGAATTCCACAACAAATTTAATAATTCCACAAAATTACACAACAAAATTAAAAGTTTGACAATTTCTTTTCAAAATAGATCAAGAATTTGTTATGACAGCAAGTGAAACCACTAGCGAGTTCGGGCCAAACATGTTTGACACTTTCATTTGCTCCTTTGACTCTCAAGCATAACTGTCTGTTATCTTCAAAGTGGCACATGTGTTCTGAAATAAGCGACTGAAAGAATTTTGAAAGGCATATTTCCAGTTCATGCATGTCACACTGTGCACCTGACTAAATTCCAAATTGCCAGAGCAGGAATAAAGACCTGTGTAACTTCTGGGCCTTGGACCAGATTCAAAATGCACACATTAATGCCATTCACATTTGTCAAAAAGTAACAGGAAAACCTTGTGATGAACAAATTGTCTCACAAACACCACATTATCCTGAAAACAGCTCTACATTTCTGCCTTTGCCCATAGTTCAAAGCAGCCTGTCACTTGAGTTTTTGGTGGAGTCCCTAAACGCAATCAGTGAGCTACTATCTGATTTTCAAGGTATCAGAGAACTTATCTTTATGGCTAAGCACCAGTGTTCCACAATGCGCTTTGCATTTTTGTAATCACAACATCTCTATGCAAATTCACCATTTCCCTTGGCCATTTTCAGAAGCACGATATACTCCACTCCACAGCAAGACCACTAGGCTACTTAATGATCATTATACTAACAAAAGGCTCTCACATGCTTTCAAAAGTCCCAGTCATTATGATGAAAGGACTGCCATATTCAGAAATCAGAACGGCTTTGCGTCACCAAATCTTCTGAATTCAAAAGAGGTGCAAAGTAGCAATCACTACTGTTGCGTTCGGTGATCTCAACACATTATGCAAAAGAGATTATTCAAATTATGCAAAGGCACGAAACTGACCTTGGTGGACCTGCCAATGGCTGTGTCAAAAGTTGTGGTATCTATTGTTTTCACTGACTCTGAGCCAAAAGGCAGCCCTGCATACAAATGACTGCTCCTACAACCCATTGTAGTTGGTTATCACCAGCAGAGAAAGGTAACAGACAGCAGAATGCACTGTGATCCTACAGTTTACCCTGATGGCAAATAAGAGCCAACCTCCATAGTGGCATGATGACACCATTCCCACCATATATTTCCAGTGGGCCATCTTCTCGACTGATTTTAGTGTGAACGAGTCCAGAGGGAGACTGAACTGTAATACATTTCAGGTTGGAGAGATGAGGCTGGCAGGAAAAGGAATACCAACCACAGAGTGCAATACCCATATGCTCTGCTCAGAGAGAGATTTCAGTCACTGTACAAAGAGGATGAAATATGTACACACATATCTGTTCTGAAAATACAAATGTCAGGGCGGGATGTTGCGTAACAGGGAAATCAGACGTTCAGAACATCTCTTTTAAAAGGTTAATGAGCAACCAGCGGCCCCTTATCTTGTTTAGCTTGGGCTGGGTGCCTGCTGACACCAAACTCTACAATGTACGCTCTGTGTTGCCTGTTGTCTCAGCCCCCGTCCTCCAGGAGTTTCAGAGAGATTGATACAGTCCAGCCCAGCGTGCTGTTGACAGGGAGAAAGTGGTGTACACAGGGCGGTGTGATCCGAGCTGGGAGCGGTATTTAAGACTGTCAGGCGGAATCATCAGCCGAGACGAAAGCGCTGCCAGCTTTAGCCAGGGAGGTCTATTTGTGAGAGCCCTCTTTGTGATCCGCAACTATTTATACTGAGAAGTAAATTAGTAACAGTAACAGTTACTGATTACATTTGTAATTACTAACAATTAAAGTTACAGTAAGCATGTTGCTGAAGTCACCGAAAATCTAAAGTTGCCACTGACACAAAATTCAGCTCACTTCAAATTAAATTTAACATTAATTTGAGGTTATTTGTGGGCAATAAGAATGTAAGGTTGCTAAATTTAAGGTTATATGGGGGCAATAACAAGGCAAGGCAGGATTATTTTACAGGGGTACTAAAGAGTATGCAGGCAAATAAAAAAAGACTTGGGTGTTATATTTGACGGACGTATATATGGACCCAGACAGGTGCTGAGGCAATAAAAAAGGCAAATAAGATGCTGGGATATTTACTGTAGCAAATAGTGTTGCTTCCAGGTATCAAACATAAATTACGACGAGAGATTTTGTATTGATCAGGCCTGACACAGTTTGAACACATTCTCGACTACAGGAAAAATGAGAAGTCAATCTGAGCTGAATAGCGTGTTCTAATCATTAAACAGATCAGGGATATGCTTCTACTGTACACAAAACAACTCTGTTCTGATGTTGCTCACATAAACAGTCACAAATGTCATGAATGTGGCTCAACTGTATGACTATGTAACTGGTCTCAAAATCTACTCTATATATTTCATCAATACCAGCTCCCAGGAAAAGTTAATGATACACATGGGCCCACACTGTAAATCTTACTTAACATGCTCATAACGTAACTCATAACATAACTCATAATGTTGTTGTAATGTTCTTACAATGCTGTGACAGAGGGATCAAGTTATATGTTAGACGGGCTATATTAGAGACAGTGTGACTACACTCACGTTCGCAAATCTTTCTGATAAAATGTCTTCTTTCCAATTATAACGTCAGCACAGGCCCTTGTGTTCTTATCTTCATACCATCTTACAGGTAAGGGGATTTTCCAGACAATTCTATGGGCTTGTGATTTCCTGTCACAACACTTCAGTTCTTACCACTTACCACTCCTTGTTGCAAAACTTCCTCCTGGCCATGTATTGGCAAATATTGATTCATACCAGGCTTGTTCTCAAACCACAGAATAAATACATTATTACTGCATAAAAGAAATTGATTTCATTTACTGGGAAAATAAATTAACGTATGACTGGGAAACGCTGATCTACAAGCAACAGCAAGGGACTCATCACCAGTGTAGGATACACAGAAGAGCATAAATTGAGAACAGTTTAACGCAGTTGGTTTTAATGATGTTAGGAAACTATTTAGAGACGATGGCACCCGTGGGGGAAAACCTGTTGCACTAAGTGCAGATGGAACTGCAGTTATGATGGGCTGCCAACGGGGAGCCATTCGGTTAATCCAGGAGAAATGGGAGAGACTTGCTCTCTGTTGCTCTAAGAGCGGCCCCGTCTCTGGAGAAGGTGAGCAACTGCAAGACCCAAATCTACTCAAAGGTCCTCCCAGCCTTAACTATGTTGTGTTATTGTTTACAGGTTTAAATTCATTGGATGGAGACAGGATTCATCTTGGTGCACAGCACGACTACAGATTAGCATTTAAAAGGGTTGGCTTCTGCTTTCAGTCTTTCAGCAATCAATATAACTAGAGGATGATGAATATATGAAGTACTTAAATAAATAATGAGCATGTGGTATCAATGCTTAGTGTAACCCCCTGATTTGCCACATTTAGAAAAACTCCCCATTATCAAAAATTCAATTGTCAAGCCAAGATAGAATATTTATTTCCCTATCATTCAATAGCTCTATTTAGAAAGATCAAGTCTAAAACGAACACACATTGAGCAAATGTTGTTAAGTATGAACAATCTTTTTACCCAGTATGCAGTGCTTTGTCTTAAAAGACTGCTTTTGTCTGAATTTCATGGACATGTTAAGTCCACTGGGGATTCATATCAAGTTTTGCCAGGAAAAGGGCTGCACATGAGTGAGGCTTTAACAAAACGGTTTTGGGTCTCAGCTGATTGCATTCCCCTCAGTTCAGATAAATCCTCTTCCTTGTCATTGAGAAACTTGTCATCTGGATGTGCCACCCATCCTGAGCTCACGGGTTCCTGCTGTCCACAAAAGACTTATAAAAAGCAAGAAGAATCCTCATTCACTTCCAGACAGGAGCATCTCTTTGTGCAAAGACACACCTACATTTCTTTGCAAAATGTGTCTTTCTAGTTCCACCAATAAGCTTCTCCCTTTCAGCAAATGCTATCCAGTAAAACTAAAATTAACTATGTCAAAGTTAGTCAAATAAATCAACCATTAATGTTTAACTAAGCACCCAGATTAACTTTTCTGAGGTGAAAGTATAATATTGTACAAGTAAGGAAATATAGAAAACGGAATTGGACTGTTAAATAGGCCAATGGCTATGATTGAAAGAATGCATGTGCCCACACAGGAGAGAATTTGCCTGTCCTCATGATATAACCATTTCCCCAAAAACTCCAATACAAACTCAATGCCAATATCAAAACAATCCTATGTGCCTTTCAACAGCAATATATGATCCAATCAAAAACAAATCTCCCAGCATGAACCAGCAAATACAGCCCAGTCATCTGCCTTATACATTACATCACCCCACATCTCTGCTTGATCTCCAGAGATTATAATAGTATTTTATATGGTTTTACTCTTTGGCTTAATTGATTGTGCTGATATTTCTCTTCCTGCAGTCACAGTACAATGGTATAAGTAGCTGTTTTCACTCTGCCTCTCACTGAAGGAGCAGAAAGAGGATTTGTAAGGCGATTTGCATCTACACACTTGCTCTGCTCCGTCATAATCTCCTCCCGAGCAAGGAATGCTGGGATACGCCACGGCAGACCTGTGTTTTAGACATGTGTGGCAGGCCTGATCCAGGCTCACATGTTACAGGCTCAGTCACTTCCATTATTTAATAATATTTAATTATCAGAAACTACTATTAACTGGTGTTTAACAATAGCAAGCAATTGTCCACATTTAATTCTCTTATTGGCAACACAATAATAAGCACTTTCTGTACTGTGACACAACATAAAAAAACAAATGAATTCTCCTAAGTCAAGGGTAAATTTCTCTCATGCCAAGTGTACTACTCTCCATGTTTAGCAGGTGTTTTTTCTTAGAATTTCCCTTCCATGAACTCCATATTGTGTCACTCAGTGTTCCCATTTGTGTTACATAGCTAGCTGATGCCGAATTCCCTCTGTGGTCCTCAAAGGGAATATGCTTCCTGTGGAAGTTTTACAGCGTTATAATCCATTACAGTCAGCTTGGTTGGTGAAATGCCCATTTCCCCGCCTCCCGCCCACATGTTTTTTGGGTAGAGTTTTTTTTGCTGACTAGCTCTGGGCTTGTGTTGAACAAACATAGGACATAATGGGTTTTCTTCGATTTAATGTCAAAAGCAAGTGAAATGAAGTCAGAACCTTCTTAGCATTAAGATGAGCACCAGTGGTGCTATAAACAAATTAGCAAAATCAACAGCAATTAAATTTAATGTCAGCAATTCCTTGCTAAGGTGACATGAAATGAATTTTATGTGTTGGGTATGAATAAAAAAGTATGAATCTAGGAAATAAAAAGCTGATTAATTAGGTAGTGCATTAACAGTGTCTTTACATTACCTGATACTGCAATATCTAGGCCAGTGTTAATTAACTTGACTACACGTAGCTGTTCATTTAGTTCAATAACTTAATAAATATAGCTTGGTAGTTCCATTAAGGAGGCATTATCAGCAGTGAAGTGTGCAAAAAGGCATTCAGATGAGTTGCAAAGGGACAGCAGGCATGTTAGTCTGATTGACTTCGGTTCATCGCTGTGCCCTCATGGGTACACTTATCCAAACCCATTTATATCCTTAGTTTGTGTTTGCACCGATGTTCCCCCATCGATCTGCTGAAATGGGATGCCACACCAGCAGACTGTGCTTCAATGACTGCCACACAGACAGTCAGAGTCTGGATCATGGGAATCTGTGTGGTGGGAGCCTCCTCCCTTTATGATAGGACTATAGAGCTGCTGCTCTACACCATTACCAAAGACTGCTCTGCATAAACCTGCCTCCCCCAAAATGATCCAGGATCAGTATATCTAACCCTAATGAGTAAACTGATCCAGGTTGAAAGCAGAATTAACAAACACTCAACATCCTCTCTAAAACATATTATGAAATTGTTTGTGGTGGCCTGTCCATTGCAGGGTTGAATTAGGCTGTGTAAACTGAATCACTGTAATAGGTATATAAAATGCATACAACAGCGCAAGCCCTGGCGAGAACTTAATCTCATTATAATCCTCTTTCTTTTCCAGGGTTGTTTATTGTGTTTACCAAAGATAAGTAACAGGTACAAGAATGACGTCATCAAAGTGCTATCATATCAGATGTTACTAAAATTAGACGTGAATGATTTTCGCCTGCTAAACTGGGCCAAGGTGGCAGTAGCAGTCTATAGTGTTTCATCCATCTTTGGCAATGCTGCTGTCACTGAACAATGCACATACTCAATATATGCTCCATGTATTTAAAAAATAACATCTGCAAAGGAAAACTTTTAAAATTTATTACATGGAGCTTTCAATGACTGAGTGCATAGAATTTATATTTAATTTCTACCATTATGCTAATAATAAATGATCAGCTATGGTCTAGGGTTAGGATCCTATCTATCTTATTACTACCCCAAAGACATATGGCTCATGTTCTTGTACCTTTAATGATTAGGCCTTAGTTGTAGAAAACTCCATATTATGTCCAAGCTTAGTTTCTGGCTTTACAACTGTAAAACACCAGCTTCTGATCACATTCTTTTAAGCGGCACATTAATCTGCTTAGAGACTGAAATCTCACTGAAAACTGACTACAGCTATGTTGCAATTGCCATTTTACACACCAGCATACTTCCAGCCTGATAAATGTGAATGCACTGTAACCGTGCTTTGCACGGTTTTAAGGATGCCATTACCTTTTTAAGGATAAGCATCCCTGTAACCCTTGGGTGGAGCACCGCTTGCAACGTATTTACATGTACTCTGAGTTTACACTGAATCTACATCACACTGAGCTCTCTGAGGCAATACATGCCCAAAATATGACAGCTGGTTGAGACAAATCTCTTTATCAGTCTGGAGCACAAATCAACACCTAAAAACACTGTCCAATTAGCTATTTGTTTGCAGGATTATTTATTGTATTCTCCTCTTTGTTTTAATGCCTCATTTGTTTTTGCTTTGAGATCTACACATGAATAAGCTCCACTATTTACATGAGAATAAGCCATTAGGCTGAGAAAATGCATAAAAATGATAAAAGCATTTTCCTGCCTCCAAAAAATTAATGTGGCCCATTGTCTGCTCGAAATCAATTTAGCAAAAAATGTCTAGTTATTACAATCCTTTACACAGTACAATCACTCCTTGAAAACACATACATAATTGAAAATGGCACCTAAAAATACAGGAATTCAGGAAAGCACTGAGCTTTTTAATGACTTGACTTCAAAAAAGAGTAACAGTAGTGGTGGATATGGTTAACCAGCCAGAAGAACCTAATAACTTCAACCTTTGACCCAACTTATGAAAGCTGGCACTGCAAGTGCTTTCATGCTTGATTAAAACTTCTAAATGATGTTAAAAGGCAAAGCTTACAGGTTTTGAAGTACAGCATCGAATGTCCTTGCAAATCATGGACATTGCTAATCTACAATTACAGACAGAACACATGCAGTAAGCTGTGTGTGACAAGTAACCTTTAATTAAATACATACTAAAATCTGTGCCGGGACATACAATCAAGTGACAACAAGCAGGCTTCTGGGGATTAAATTTTCATGCAGTTGCTTTGCTGTTGGTGGGCTAGAATGCTGCCCGTTGTTGAGGTTTTGTCACAAAACTGCCATTGTTGTCATTTCCACCTGTTACCTGATGCACTTCCCATGTTGAGAGGACGGTATGTATTCGGAGGAAGTGAAACACTGGCCTGTTTTCCTTACAGCTCTTAAAAGTAAAGACTAAAGAGAATGTTTTTTTCTCTTTTGAGGCAGTGCTGGGCCGGGGATACGTGTGACTTGGTACACCTCCAAAATTCAATACTTCTCTCTCACTGCATTTGCCGAGTGAGCAGTGAAACTCTGGACTGAACTGAGAAGAGAAAGCATTGATAGTCAGCTCACATCTCGCACTGAGAAGCTGAGATGCAGGGGACGTGAATAAAGGAAACAGCAGCCAGCAACTCAAAACAAAAACTTTCTTCTGTTTTCCAACTGGCGGATTCAAGCATCAGTGTGCAACTGGAGCCCAAAAGCCTTCGCTACTGGATTGTGCCATTCTGGCTCTTGAGAATGAATCCCAGATTACTACAGATTTGTTTACTTTCTCTTGTTTATTATTTGTGCTATTGACTGGTGCAAACTGCACGCAACATATGCTAGGCAGATGAACATGATGAAATCAGTAATCAAAAAGCTTCAAAATCCATTTTAATCTCCTGGTTTATCAAGGTTAGCTACATATGCAACAACTCATCTTAAAATTCAAAAAGATTACCATCAAGACCTCATATGAACACAATCAGAACAAAAGGAATTACATTTTAGGACTCCATTAAAACACTTCATAAAAGCTGCTGAGTAATGACAGCTAAGGAGACAGAATTGAAAATAGATGACAACTACAACACATACAAGCATCATTCTACTCTTACAATGTGTGCTCACTGAATTAGACCGTGGAGCTAGTGCCTCTTGTGTATCAAATGTCAAACCATCGCACAATGTCTGATACAGTTTCTGCATATTTACAGAGTTTCGCACAATCTTCTGCATTTTGTGTATTTTAATGCTAAAAGTGTAGTTTACTGTTGGCTGTATTGGTAAACATGTACACACACACACACACATACACACACACCTGCATATACACACATAAATACATACTCATATGCTCACAAATCACACAAGTAACACACACACACACACACACACACACACACACACACACACACACACACACACACACACACACACACACATTTGGTTACATAAGGCCCCACTTCCCAAGGGGAACAACCTGATTAACCCCAGTGGGGTCAGAGGCCAGGCACAGCATCTGCTGGGGTAAACCACACCAGCCTCTCCACTTTCTATTTCCCACAGAACAGACTGCATGTACCACCGGGTCTCCAATACAGCTTCCCCTGCTAACAGGTCCGCTCTCCGCACTGACCAGACAAGGCCGTTTCCACACGGCCACGTTCAGTTCTACAAACGACCATTCACTTACTGCTTAACACCTTCATCACGGCACATGTCTTACTCATAAGTTTTTCCACTTCAGTAAGGCATTAACCACGTTCTTAAAGCAGTAATGCCACAGTAAGACCAGAACTAACATGCTGGACAGTAACAGGCCTGACATTGGTTGAAATAACCCAAATGAAAACCTTTTACTTTCTGAAAATAATGCAATACAAATGTTAAACAGGCACCATTTGCCACATTAGCACTTGTCAAACATTTAAACGGTACACATTAACATCCTAGTTTGAAACAGTTGTACACATGACGTCAGCTATTATAGGCTATTTCTGAGGAACAACACAAAGATCTTTGTGAAGTTGTGTAAACTGGGAAACAGCCACTAGAGTCAACATGTGAATACAGCAGCTTGGAAAGGAAATAAAAGCTTGTTAAGCTCCCTAGAGCAGTGGGTCTCCACTATTCTCAGGAGGTGGGGGCGGGGGGAGTTGTTACTGAATACACAACCACACACAATCTGAGACCTGAACTCATCTCAGGCAGGAAACAAACCAGTATGGCTAGCTTCACTCCACTTTCCCAGCAGGGTCCTTCACAGGAAAAGGACATGGACCTTGTACTGTGTCAAGTCAGTGTGACTACAGCATGGCTGCAGAGTAGGAGATCTTGCACAATGACATAGCTCTGCACAAAGCTTTCCACAATTATGACCACGAACCTGACAAAAGATGTTGCCAGTCCAAAGTCAAAGGGCTCTCTGCTGATAATACCAGATACACAGACTGAGCATTCAAGACAATGCATCAAAGCATATCTTCCTTCTTTACAGTAATTCAGCACTTACATTGAACCCAGCAGTTCCAAGATGAAGGAGGGCAGTCTTGGGTACCCTACCACCGCGGTGGAGGGCACGCAGAAGGTCGCTAAAACAAAGAGGTCCTCAAACGTTGTTTTCACATTGCCAAAATGTTGGTGAAGCGTCAGATGCCTACATCCCCAGCAAAACCATGGAGAGATGACAAGTGAAAGGGTTCCCCTCTCTGTCTGCACCTCTCTGCGGCTGCAAAGCCTTCAGCAGGAGAGTACCGGTGGATTTGCGTCTATTGTGGCTACAAGAACGGCAAGCCTAAGCCCCTAATTAATGCCTCGTTAGGGCACTGCGGCCCGGCCCCCGTGGCCAATCTGAGGTTAGATTAGCCCAGGCTGAGCGGCCGGTGGGGGGAGGGGCCTCGCGGCTGCACCGCTGTGGAGCAGCCACACGCCCCCACCCACACGCGGGCCCCTCGCCATGGTAACCGACCACAACAAAGATGGATGCCCCTGCGATCGGCTGCCCCGCTGAGAGAGGAGGCGGGGGCTGTAGGAAACGGCCGGCTGCCGCGGCGCGCCTGGCTTTGTTGTCATTGTCGCCGGAACAGCTTGAAGAGTCTGGCTACCGTTAGCCTGCAGGGAGGGGGAAAAAGCAACGGCATTTTTCCGTGTGGAAAAGCAGAAATAAAAAGGAAGAGAAATTTCAGACGCCCCTCCTCAGATTTCAGCCCCAGTAAATAAGTCAATTGTGAGGGCTCAAAAACTGCAAGGACTCATGTTAAAACCTTTATTTAAGGCGAGCACATTAACAGCTTCAAATATTATGCATACAGTAGTATGTCTGGGTCACCCGTTAAACCCAGTGGAGAATGAATTGAAAGCTGTTTCTAGTGTCTTGGGGTTTGAGCTCCAGTGGCAGGCAGGTTGGGAACAGGAAGGCAGCCATCTTATGCTCAGTCAAGTGGAACACCTGTTCAAGGCAAGCACTTGAAAACCCCTTTCTTCTGGGGAAAAGAGCAGGAGGAGCAGAGAGCGTGGACAGGGGTGACCGGTGAAAGACGATAAGTAAATAGCTGACTTGACGCTAATGCAGTGCAGCAGCCACAGATGCAGAGCTGTCTGTCAGACTGTCTGTGCTGCAGTAATGCTATCTTTTACACACCTTCCAAAGTTAAGGTCTGGTGTGACTTCATAGGAGAAACCAAAGCTGTATATTCCACCAACTATTCTAAACCAGTTGTCCAGACTCACCTGTTGGTGTCTGGACGAATCCTAAAGCCTTTTGCTCCGACACCTGGGGAGGCCATTGACCGGACAAATCATGTTATCTGGAAGTATCAGCTGATCTACTGCAATTCTGTTCACAAAACGTTTAGGGAACACCATAGCTATACTACAGCAGCACAGACAAAACATAATACCAATAGAGGAAAACAAAACATCCAATCTCTCAACCGGATAATCGACTTATCAGCTAGACATAATCTTGACCTATTTCACTGGTCATCAATAAATCTGGCTTGACGTGCATGGTTTGCTGCACAGTCAGACAGTAAAAGCAAAAAAATACTTGTTGTGATCCCACCTCAAGCACTAAGCAAGGAAGGAGATCTCATTAGTTTAACACTCGGAGGTGGGGCACAGAGAGCCTCGGATTGATCTAAAGCCAGAAAAACATTTGGCTTGCAGCACAAACAGCTTGGTTTAAAAGTCGATTGATAAATAGCTCCACTAATTCATTAATGCCCTGAAGGAATGCGTTTAATAATGCAGCTAAAAAAAAAGCACACCTCCACTCAATGGGCACTTGCTGAACTGTTGGATACTGCCTGACCACTGCCTTGGGTGGGTGGAGAGACAGGTGAGCCAGCTTAAACACAGGGGAGTCTTTGTGTGGCCCTGCCCTCTAACTTACGCCCTATCAGCAATTGCTTCCAACCATCAAATGAGGAAGAAAACAAAAAAAAAGCCAAAAAAAGACCACAAAGCCACAAAGACAGTGAGAAATAAGATATAAAACCTAATAATATAAGATATAAAACCTAATAATCTTTACACAGTCTACCACACTAAACTCGTAAGAGTGTGACATTCAGTTTTACAGCAGTGAGAAGGACAGATGTAAGATATGAGCTGTCCTGTTCCTTTAATCACATACACTTGGCATTTATGTGACAGTCTAATACGCTCAAGGACAGGTATAGAGTAAAGCACGTTCTGGAAAGTTCTGGCTTCTCCAGATATGTGACCGTCCCTCAGGCTAACACTCCCGGGATTGCGTAACATTTCCAAGAACACAAGCAGCCGTTGGCTGCAATTGACAAACTCCATCAACAGAGTGACTCGTTTATAGCCCACATACTCTTATCTATGGGCTAGATGTAAAGGAACAGTTCAAGTAGTATGTTAACATACATTTCACGCCATCTGAAACATGATCTTAAACCAAAACAAACAAACAAGGCTTAGTTAAAGTTGCGCTACGGGAAAGGTTTGAAAATCTACGTTGTCATGTTGACAAAACTCTACTTCCTCGGTTGCAGGTGTGTGAAGTCTACTAAGCTGCTTTTAATTAACACATACATGCTGTGATCTGCATTTCCTTTCTGCTTTTATGAATACACTGTGCGCTGTTTATTGATGGTATTTGATTCAGGGGCTCAGCATCTGTGTCTTAAGAAGCATTAAAATGTTTGAAGAATGCTGGATTATGTTTTTTTTTTTTTATGGAATATGGAATATGGAAGTGCTCTGTGAATTGTTTTGTACATGTCTACAATATACGAATAATAAATATCCCCCATCCAAGTGAAATCATGTGATGCTATCAAGCTACAAGCCAAGCCACTACAAAAGAGGAAAGACAGACAAAACTTTATCATAACAAATAAGTCGGCACTGTGGTCAGAAAGCCAGAGAAACAGGGGGAGGGCCTGCATCTGACTTTCAATACAGGGTAACGATCCAGGTGAGTACCCACAACAGACGAGTGCGAGAGAAATTCACACAACTGAGTTGACAGAGGTCACTCGTATCACAGAGGTGCATGCTGGTCAAAGAGCACCTGACATGATTAGCGGGAGGCGGAGAGTGTTCACAGTGCTCTGTGGTAAACATAAACACTGAGTTCCAAGAAAAATATGGTTACCTTGACACTCAAGGAGCACTTGTGGCTGCTGGCCTCCTAAAGTTGTGAGTGAGAGGTTACACGTTTAAGGTTTAGATTTGTTACCAAAAGTTAAGGACAAACTGAGAAGCTCCAAGACTGAGCACAGGACAAGCACACAATTTAATGCATCTGAACATCTGGAAGATTATTTCTTACAGAGGAATTATGCACAATCCATTTCAACCAAATATTAAGTATAACATTGTCTACACATAAAATATTAACAAATTCTTGTATGTTAGATTGCTAAAACTCAGTTACTTAAACCACTGGAACAGTGACAAATAAAGATAAAAAGATAATGATTCAAATCCGAAAGTAATGTTTCACAGTACTTATTGCATGCCAAAACCTTAACAAGTGTGATTTGCATTTTTTCCTCTAATAGGTGTGTGCAATATTGAAATGTTTTTTTTTTTTACTATTACATGACCTTTATACAGTATTTAACAGATAAAAATGTGTACAGCTGTCTGGCTTCATCATATTTCTATAATCAAGAACGGTCTCAATGTGTTAACTCTAATCACTGAAGGTCATCAGTGGGAAAAGGTGACCCTAGGCAAATTTCTACATGGCTGTTCCATTTCAAACTGCCTAGAATCTTCCATCTTGTGGCTCTTTTTAGATTGCCTATGACTGATTTAAAAAAATCTTAATCATGAAAGTTTTTTCTGCCCTGAAATAAAAACCAGTCCATTTCAATAACGAAGGCTGACAGCCATTATAGGTGCTGAATTTGTATATTCCTAGAGGACACACACAAGAACAATCTTCTGTTAATCTTTGGCCTATTTATTTCCATTTTGTTTACCCAAAACAGTTTCCCTTTCCACATATCTAAGGGAGTGCATTTCACCAAGAACACAACTGTCCTCTGTAAGCGAAAGGGCAAAGTGACATTAGTGTAGAGTGGCAGGACCAAAGGAAGAAAAAGATGCAGATGGATCCATGCGAGCAGACAATACTGAAAAGATCTCCACAGACGACGCACAAAGGCAAGCAAGGAGTCTAATTAAGTAATAATGAGGGAAGATGGAACCAAAAGCCAATGAACCTGTAACCCTCAGGAACCTGAGACGGGTGCACAGCTCCAGACCTGAGCCTTGAGCACAGATGTTCTATTATGACCAGATATTCAGGTTGAGCGCTCCTTTGGCCCTCTGTCTAGGTGGTTCACGCTGGTAACAGGAGGTTAGGGTGCTGTTTGCATTCCTTTGACCACACCTTTTCAAGATTGTATAAAGCAAGTCAACAAATCAAGACATGTGTGACTACTACAATGGCAGAGGCAGAATTTTCAACGTGATGTGCACCAAACTGACTACCTGGTCCATACATCTGTGCCTTGAGGAAAGGGTGGAACTGGCATGAAATGGTACTATCTTCCCCTTCGGGAAGAGTCCTGCCAGACTCAAACTGAGTTGCTGAGAAACATTGTGGGGGTTATTTAATACCTTTCATATGGGGACCAGTGACAATGTGACTGGATTCTGACCAAGTTGTAGCTTAGGACCACAGGCGGTGCAGTGTTCCTTCAATGCAGAAAAAGGTCAGCCTACTTAATCGGAATTGAGGAAAATCTCAGCTGAATACTGTACCTATTCAAAATGTAACTCCCTTTGATTATGGTGTCTCCCAGACTAAATTATGTTTGGAAAAATGTGCTCTAATCACAATACTGAAAGGAGGCATTTTTTGCAGGGTGCAAGTAACACATCTCTTTTCCTTGACTGATGCAGTTGTGGGACAAACGCCTTTATTTTAGCTGCACAGGGGAATCCCATAACGGTAAAATTAATATCACAAGGATAGAATTAATGAGTGTGCCCTTGGTGCAAGTTCCTGACATTCTCTGCGATTAAAAAGTCATTAGATTTAAATGAGAACTGGCTCTTTCACCACAAATCCAGATCCTTTTTTACTTCATTCCACGGATGCTGTCTCAGCTTTCTCTCTATGCCGCAAATATTAAGGACCAGACTCACCAATTAAGTGGACAACACATACATAAAAAACACCTCCATATTTCCACAGAGACTGTGTTCAACAGAGGGATTTTTTTTCCAAAAATCTCATCATCTCAAAAATCTTCTCACTCTTCAGCACTAGTGGGAACGTGGCCTGTTTTAAAAATCTTTCTTACGCTTTAAAACAAGCTCTTCATTAGAACTCCTTGGTGAGACCCTGCCCCTAAGGACCTAAGATTCCTTTCATCTTCAGATACGGGCATTTCCAATCAGGAGCGTGCTGCACTTTGGCTGTACCGCATTATGGATTTGCCTGTTTAAATGGAGAATGTGCACTACTCGACATGCGCTGAAGGGGAAGATTCTGCAGAGCACAGCTAATTCTGCAACCTGAAATGGATTTATGCTTTAGCGATGATGATTCCACAATCTCTGCTATTATATATTTATTTTGATTCTCTATATTTATCAATTGCAATCATTGATAAATTTCCTCTACATCCAGGTCACTTGTGATTTGATGCCATTCCATCCACTATCATCCAGTGACAAGAGAAAAAGATCATTTATATGATCTTAATAATACTTAGCAGCTATAGTAAGACAAGTATAAAGTAACAGTACAGCCTTATTTGGTAGAACTACCGTGCAGTGCAGAACTTTCTTAGGCCTATGTACCTTTTCTCAAATGGCATATCTTTAGCTAAAACATCCTCACTGATAGTGCCAAAATGCATTTTGCACTTACACCTATTTTAGGCCTACCTAGTATTATTTTCAGATCAGTCTGTGCACACCAGAATACAGGCAGGTACTTTAAGGCTAAAATAAAACAAGCTGTCATTTCTCTGAATTGTAAGGTCACACAAACTGTCTGACTCCTCAAGGTGAGAGACATTTGCCACACAGCTGATCAACATTATACAACAGCACACACCATGCCCTTGGACCACAATTCCAAAGATCCCTGTTGCTTTCTTATGTTAGCTATCATGCTGCATTTTTTATGATCAACACCTGGTCGTATTGTCAGTTTGAATGGAAAAGAGAGCTTCTCTCCACAATGTGTGCAATATTGTGGTCTGTGTAGCAATCTGAATTGTTTTAGCATATGCAGCGTGCACAGCATTTTGAAGTGCTGCAAGCAAAGTGGATGTGATGCATGAGATTTTTTCTCCTCTTACCAACCGCGTTCTTTATGAGAGAGAAAACCTTATCAAACCATTGGTCCTTTCGGTGTTATTGGCATGTATTCACAGATTACCAGAAGAAATTGATATACTAAATTGATTAAATAGACAGAAATTGATTAAATAATTTATTAGGAAGCGGTTACTCTGGCCAGATTATGATTTGCCTTTCTAGTTCACGACTTCAGCCTGTTCAGATCCTCCCCAAACAGAACTGGTAGGAGCCCTCCCAGGGAGAGGACGAACAAACCCATGAGGAAAATTATTCTTTCAATCACGTTCAGACCGGCGCAGTTCTTCCTCTCAGCCCCGAGCTCTGCAGCAAGCCTCCTTTGTTCATGTGTTCACTTGCCGAATCAGATCCCGTCAATGTGAGATGAAAATCGTTGGTAGAATCTTTGATATCCCCGGGTGCCCTGAGGAGAGTGGGGGTGCACCACCAACCACCCCCCAGCCCCTCCACAAAACCATTCCCACCTTTTTCTTCTTCATCTGAAGTCTAAAATTAGAAATTCCGCAATTCCGTCTCTCACCCATCGGATTCGAGGTCAACACGTGCCACTGCAGTGTTCCGTCTCCACTGGGGACCGATGCAGCCTTTCGCTGCAAGCCCAAACGAGGACGAATCCTAAAAACCAAGTCCTTTAAATCCCATTTCTAGATATTCCAGAGCTTTGTGTGGCCTCTCTTCCAAGTGCTGAGCTGGTTTCTACTACTGTTTAGTTTATATTAGTCATTTTAATCTATTGAACAGACTATGGTTCAGTAATCAGTTTTGAAAATGTTTTTAATACGTCTATGAAACTGTACTTTACATTCAATACTGAACATAACATATAAAATACCATACAGTCATTTAAAGTGTATGCTGATATAAATCAAGGTCGTAAGTGTGGATTGTAAGTGTGTTTAAATTTTACTGTCATACTCTTAACTAGCACTCTGTTAAGCTGAGGGTAAGGTATTGCAAAGAATACTAGAGAAATCAATATGAAATATTTTTTTTTTACAAACACACGTTTCCCTTCATTTGGAATATACAGCAGGCTTGCTACTGTCATGGCCAGATGCATTTTATTTTGGTGTGAAAAATTACACCATACAAGTGAGCAAGCTACAGTTGCTAAAAAAACACTTATTACGTAGCCATTACAAATCACAGCCTGCAACCAGAAGTATACAGAGGAAATGTGGAGTACAGTTTCATATAGCAATTGTTATTATTACAATAATTATAACCCGCAGCTCTGGTGTGTAGAGTGTAGTCCTGGCATTCATCTGGATGTGAACAGATACCTCTGTGCTACAGCCTTGGTTGAGGGTACTGCAGTGGAAAGCTAACATACTGTGCCGGGTCAGCCAGGTTTGGCTCCTGATTGTGTTAGTCTGGTCCCAGCTGTACTGTGGAAAAGGGTCATCAGTGCACAGACTATCATTAACAAAGATAATTTTCTCTGTTATCACAGGCCAGACCTTCTTGTGAGTCTGTCAAAATGGTGGAATATTGACGAAGTATTAGGAAATAGCACATCTGTTTGGAAGTCTCCCCACAATCCCACTAACAGTATCAGTCAAAACAAAATGACACAGAGGATTCTGGGAGGACCCCACCAGGAAACAAACAGTATGTGAGGTCAACAGTGTTCCCTTCAGAAGACAGCTTCTCCTTGGTAGACAGCTGAATGGAAATGGGTTATTACTGCTTTCCTTCTTCCTCAAGCCGCAAAGCAACCAATCAGGGAAAGGCCTGCTTCCCACCATGCCACACACTGCTCCAGAATGTTCCATTTCACAACCAGTAACCTCAACTCCACGTCCTGAGAGCATCATTGGTTTTCCTCTCACATTCTTCCTGTAAGACTTCTTCTGCGAGGCCTAATAAAACTCCCATAAAACAATCAGGAAGTTTAATGAGGAGACCAAGCTGTCCAGTCCATCTCATAATTTTGCCTCCAGCTTAGAGTACACAACTATCGCTGTGTCAAGCCTGGTCACAAACACATCAGAGGCCTCTGCTTCCATGATGAGTCCAGGTGAGCTATTTCATGCATTTACAACTGAAAAAAAAAAATCATCTTTACCTTTGAAACATCTCCACCTATGTCCTTTTTATTCTACTCACAGAACTATACTAGCTGATGTAATTACCTTATTAATTGCTTAAAAGAATGAAAAAATCCTCATTCAAATCCTCTCTGAGCCTTCTTTTGCCGAGGCTAAAGAAATTAAGTCTTAAGTCTTAAGTGTCTTAAGTTTCTATTCATAACTTGCCTGTTTAATATCTAGAACCACTCTTGTTGCCCTTATCTGTAGTTTCTCCAGAGAGCTTCTATGTTGTTCTTATGTTGTGGTGCCCAGAACTGGACACAGAATTGCATATATGTTCTGGCAAAAGCTTTTGTATAGCTTTGCTTTTTTATTATTACCCCGTCATTTTTCCAGCTCTGTACTCTGTTCATTCTAATAATGGTAGGTGAATACAATCTCTCTGTATTGAGATAAAGAGTCCCTGAGAACTGACAAAGTTGACAGCCACATAAAGCACAATCATCTCTTTAATCGCATCAAGGGAAACATGATTTCATTAGAGGAACAGCGAAGGTAAACACAGGAAAGGTTATCCCTTTCAAATCAGTCTGATATTTCATAATAACAATAGTGTTAAAGACTATGCAAAAACTCACCAAAATTTCATTCAGCCCAGTCGCCATTACTCAACAAACTGAAGAAGGAAAGGTTACTCCGCATCAAAGACCCGAGACAGGGGCCTCAAAAGAAATGTACACATACCTATTCACACATCGGGGCACAAAACCAGAACACGTTCCCTGACTGAAGTCTGGTGCAGCTCCGGGCTGCATGCTAGCAGTATAAGCCTACACTCTTAGGCTGCTATTTGTACAAGGATGTGGCATTTTGCTGTCCCCACCAAGCCTCACACAGGCCCTCGGCCAAGAGGAAAGACAACAAAGCAGGACTGTGCAACAAGCTATGATCCAGCTAGAAAGTCGGGAGCCTATGAATAGAAAACAATAAAGGACACAGTGACAGTAGAGATAAGCAAGGAGGAAATGTGTCCAATAGAAACACGCTCGGCCAAGACGACTCTCAAAGGGATTATTATGCCTATACACTTTATCTATCGCTTCTATCTAATGTCGAAAGTGGGGAAACAATGCTTTCATAAGCAAAACACGGCAGGTTTCGCATAGCTTTGCACTCATTTCCTCATGTTGTTTCACACAGTCTTGTGATTTAACAGCAAAGCCATATAAGCCACATTTAATGATTTCCCTGCTTACTGTTTAGGCTAACTTCAGCCTCTGCTTGTCCCTTTGACTTGCAGTCTGTGACATGCAGACTGCTAGCGTAAACTGGAAACTGCACGAAAATGCATGGTCCTTGCATCTTGTCAGGTTACGATCAAATCAGTCAGCCATACTCCAAAAACCACACAAACATTAAAATTGGGCCTTGCAGTTTGGCATCACACCACAAGTCAGTTTTTAATCGTCATGATAAAAGAAAATGAAATCTTGATCCTGCTTGAGCCACACAGCGGGATTAGCAAACTTCACTCAGCATGGGTTATTAACCCCGTTGTTCAGTAGGATACATATCCTGACCCCTATGGTGCTACGGCTCGCTAGTCCATCTTCAAACAAAGGCTCTGATCTTCCTCCAGATCTGGTTACAATCCCGACACCAAACGCAAATCGCTTCAGATCTTCATTGAGGATGTGCTTAGGCGGCAGACTGAGCTCCACCACTATGGTAGTCCTGGCTGTTTGCGAGTTGGGATTCTGTCCATGTCGCATGTAATGCAGCTAGGGGTGTGCACTTACGCATCAGCACCATATGCGTGAAGGAACAGATAAAAACAATGAGGAAAACCGCTTTGGTTGTTCTACATTTGAATTTTGGATTTGCACTGGCTCCGGTGAGGCACGTGCTTATCTGCACACTTAATCCAGGTTACTGGACTTCAGAGAGAAACAAATCAGAACATACAAATGAATTACTCAGAATTACCTGGTACTTTACCCGTGCAAGTAAATGCAAAGTGAATGAAGAGGTACTGCCGCTCACGCGATATACTGACACGCAAAAGATTTACTTTTCTCTGTTTACTTAACATTTTCTTCTCATATAACATCTGATTCTGTGTTAATGGGTCAGGGTCACCAATATACTGCACAATACAATAAAAAAATCACCACATAAAAAAAAAAAAAAAAAAAAAAAAAAAAACATAAGAAATCTAAAATGGATCCAGTGTTGTCCTTAAATGCACTAGGAGTTGGAGTTGTGCCCCTCTCCCGTTGCCACCTGTTTCATTCTGTAGGAATCCAGGGTTTCCATGTCTCCACAGATGGGTGCTTTACTCAAAAGCCTCTGTCCCTACTACCATAACTTTTCACTGGGGCCCCATGACAGCTCTGTGGCCCACTCTTACTGTCACCATCTGCTCCCAGTGTAAACTCCAGATTAGAGCTTCAGTTCCCTCTTAATACCCACGATCCCCTGCTCCCGGGTTAATTGCGCCCAGAGCACTTGCCTTGAGCTGCTTAATTAATTCACAGAAATAACAGGAAACGGCGAGGGTCCTCTGCCCTGGGCCCAGAGGTCTGGCCGGGTGTCCGGCTCTTTAATGATCACCAACCCTCTCAGCATGGCAGACTGGTTATCAGCCCTTCTGCACCAGAGGATGAAGACTTTGGGTGCTTTCAGTTCCATGCTTGAGGGGTCACAACAGAATGGACTGGACGGCGAGGAAAATGCTGGTCTTTTCACTCCAGCTTTATTCTATGGTAAGATTCACACTCATACTGGGCTATTTATAAGATACATAATAAAGCAACAGAATGCAATCACAGTGCTTATGTAATTCCATTTCTAGAAATGCCACCGGACATAACAGCCCTGATTCATCAAGCAATTTTAGGACTGTGCTAACACTTCAAATCCTCAGAAAGCTCACAAAATATTCAAATGAAGCACAAGAACACAAGTAGTTTAACAACAAGCGTGGGCCAATCAGCCCATCGTGGCTTCTTATTTTTTGCTATTGTACAGTATAGTGTATCTAGTCCTGTGTTGAGTCTGGCCTTGATAATTAACTTGTAACTTGTGGATCTTTGTTTAGGATATAGCCCTGGGGCCTTTTAAAACATCTGATAGTCATGCCACTTGGTGATAAAATGTCATTTTGAAGATTCTGTGTGGAATATGGAAAACTGTGAGTAAAACAAAACACCCTTGAACGACTTTAATTAATCAGGGCAAGCATAACGAAAGAAACACCAGCTGTTGACCGGCAGTTACCTTACCTTCCCCTACAGCTGGCAGGACTTGTATTGCTTTTGGTGGCTTTGCAGTGGAAGCCCCATTTCAAACACCCTGCAATGCAGCTTTGCACAGATCTGACTTTTCCCACACAGATGAGTCTCTCTTTGTTAAACGTGCCCTTCGGTAAACAGGCCGTAGCCTGCGCGGTGGAGCCCACATGGGACAACACAGATGCACGCAATGTTGTCAACAACAAGTCAGCTGGGAACCTCCAAAAATAGGAATGAGGGGACTTCTGCCAGCAGAACTTTCACATGGATGCTGCAGTCCCAGTCAAAGCCCAGCAGAAAACATCTGGACATAAATAGGAATTGTCTGGTGTGTAGTCATGCTCCTGGCACAGGGTAATGTTCTACGATATAATTCTCCGTAGATGGATGTGTTGTACTTAGATGGAACTTTTACAGAAGTCCATAAACTGACTCCAGAAATCACCATTACCTGTTTTTTATGTTTTATTCAGAAAACAACAGACCCAACAAGTGATATGACAGCAAAAAATGCCAACTGCTGAAAGGTGTCAACTGAGTAAAGGTGTGATGTCCCCATATTATGATCTGCACTCTATTTAGCTTTAATTCTAACACTTATCATCAATATCAACAAGTGTCACATGACCAGGGACAATGGCCAAATAAACTTGGTCCCTTGGATCCAGTAATTACATTACGCCGTGGTCTTGGAGAACATAACGCGATCCTGACGGCCACTGTCAAACGAGCTCTCTCCCTAGAAGCTCGTGTTCTACTTTTCACTTAAGTGTTAACAACCGACTCTCCAGAGATTAGCATCACGCACACACACACACACTGTACGGTTGCTAAGGGTGACCGTCCCAGAGAACACACAAAAGAACTGCGGTTATTCTGCCTTCGTAAGAATCATGCCCAGTCCAACATGATATGGCTTATGTGTTGGAAAAATTAATAATGGGCTGCTTTTAGCCTGTATAGTTCCTTTCACAGATCTCACAGTGCTGCACAGTGAAGGGGGTGACTTACCCCCCACCAATGTTTAGCACACAACTAGCTGATACAGAGCAGCCATTTTGTGCCTGAATGCACTACACTGCAGATAATGTGGAGAAAGAGGGGTTTATCTGGCCAACAGAACTGGTGAATGGCTAGATGGTCAGACTTCACACTGGGAATTTGGTTAAGATACAAGGGAACCCCCTACTCTTTGTGATAAGTGCCACAGGATGTGAAACTACCACAGTGAGTTAGACTTTGGTTCTCATTCAAAGGACAGCATCTCTACCAGTACAATGTTCCCATCACTGTGTGGGGCAATGGTTGTCAGCTTGGCAGAAAGAAAATGCCCCTTGTGGTCTGCCTATATCATTTCCAGCAACATGGTTTTCTGCAGGTTGCCTACTTAAGTACTAAGCTGAGGCTGGTGTGGCATACCTGAACAAGAGGTTCCTTCCATGAAGCCAGCAAAATAAACAGTGAACCTACAAGGATGTCGCACTAATCACGCCAGCAATTGAGGGCATCTGACCAACATCAAAATTGTGTTGATTAGGGCTTGAATAGTGTTGTGCTCACACTCACTAGTCTGGGAGTGTTGTTAGCCTGGTTTGACACTGTTGCTTATTCATCTTGAATGGATACACTTCTGTTCTTTTGTGCTGGAAGTTACTCTGGATAAGAGCATCAAATGTAATGTAAAATGCATAGCACATAGACAGCTAGCTAATTCTAATGTCCCTTCACCTAGCCAGCTAACTCTACTGCCTCAGAAATCCTCCACCAGAATATCCAACTGCTCATACACCAGAGATTCAACCCAGGCTCTTATTTAAAACAAAGATATTTTAAAACAACACCTAAGTTCAGACTGCTGATAGATAATAGGCATGATGACCTTGCTCATGATTTTGAAATTAATTGCCAGATGGTTGGTTTTGGTTGGTTTGTTGGTTTGTATGTAGCTCTAAGGCATGCCTCAAATAAAGTTAAACATTCAGAGATCTAGGTAACAAAATGCAAACATGTCTATATGTTTCACAGTTATGGAACTTTTCTGTAGCTAGCATTCACAAGCAATGCCAAAGCAGATTAATGACCACAAAATACCTAATAATCAATTTAAGACGGTTAATAAAATTTAGCAATGAAATATTAACATCATACAACCATTTCAGTTCCATGGTAAGCGTGTTCAAAAGACAACACTCTAAGCATTAGCCCTTTAGCTTACCGTTCCAGCTGATTCTTTGTCATGGGATGATATTTATGCTTCAATGTTTCATTCAAACATCCTGCATTTGTGAACCATGCTGGGAGTGTTTGCAAATAAATCCGGGAGAGGTGGACAGGGTGTTTACCCAGTGAACACCCCAGGATCTATGATTGGTCATCACAAGGTTACACAGCTGATTGGTTTGTATCAAGGATGAGAAACATGTGTATCAAAATAGGAAATTGTGATATTAATGTTTTGACGAAAAGGGGCAAAATGAATCAACATGAGCAATGATATTTAAAGAGCCTGTCTGAGATGTCAAAATGAAATAAGTAAATGTTATAAGAGCCCATGGCGTTAAAATACCCAACGTCTTCTGCTTTGGTCAAAACGTCTAACTGAATAATGACTGTAAATATCCACTGTTTGAGTAGGTATTTAAGCATTTGAGTAAGTAGAATATTTCGGCAAATCAAAGGAAACCCTGACAAAGGGAGCACAAACTCCCCATGCGCCTAAAAGAAACGGCAATGCACGCGGCATACTGGAGGGTGGTACCGCAAATCCGGCTGTCACGCTGAAATCTTTGCAGGAATGGGAGGCACCGTGCACGTGAACCCAAAATAAATGCTTAAAGCGTGACACAAGGACACCGCACAGATCTTAGCAGTAAATAAGAATGACATTACAATAAGGTTACCGCAAAAATGGGAAAGACGGTGGCGGTTCATTATATTTTCAATCATATAAACGGTGTCGAGCTGACGATTGGAATTTCACGCGCACCCTGCAGAATATAATCATACAACTGCTTCATACAGCTTGCATGAAAACGCCATTACCCGTCTGGGGCGACAAAGAAATGTACGGTGTATTTTGCACAGACCAAACCCTTGGAATAAATATGAAGATTCGTTCATGTATGGGCATCATGTATAGACATTAATTAAAGTTGAGTTCGGTTGTTATAAATACATGCACTCTCTCTCTTTGCTTTGCTTGTTTGCAGGGAAATTGATATGCATTTCATATATAAATCACTATAAAATAAAATGCACTTGTAAGTCGTGGGAAATTTTGAAATTAGCAAAGTCTTTGGCTTTTCAAAGTAAATTACACTAAACAATTAGGTAAGCACGAACTGCACACGAAACGTTTTATTACCATTTCATAATATATCGCATTATGACCTGATGTGAAAACACGACCCTTCCATGAACCCGACAAAATAAATAAACACCCTTCATTGTCAAGAGACAGTAGATTCAGATTCGCCTTCACCAAAACAAAGGACCGCAGCGTCGTTAGCCAACTCGTGTCTGACTTTAACACGCTAAGCACAGTTAGACAGAGTCGGTCGCTACAATCAGTAACACGATTATATTTTCCATTCATAAAATCTTCTTATAGACTATACTTGACACAGTAATATCCAGAATTGACTATAGCTTTATTCTGGCACCAGCATTCTGATGGCTACAGTATCGCGTCGTCCCTTGATATATACTGTTAACAAGAGACTACACCTTTGGTCTACGGCTGTTTAAAATGCTTTTCACCGTGTTATCTTTGTAAGCGTTTTCTGTTATCTTAACATTGAGGCTTTCAGTGGCCCCGGCTTTAGCTAATGGGTTTTGGATGACACGCGTTGAGAACTGAACAAGGGCGCTGGAGCCGTGCGTGTGTTATGGCAACCGCAGCACAAACTGGAGTCAACGTACAGGTGTGGCGTTTTCCCATCCTTACCTAAACATATCGGATTGCCCCGGAGGTATACATAACTCTCTATTCTCTGCGTGCCAACATTGCTATTCAGCGTATGCACGCAATTAATTTTTAAGTTCACTTCTTAGTAGCCCAAAGCTAACAACTTGTTCTCAGTGAGTTCGGACAAATAACGCCGCCCGAATACAACCCGTTGGCCGGTTATCTTAGACTTAGCAACACAGTTGAAAGGGTAATTTTTGATCCCGTGGTTAAAACCGCAATTAACAAGTAAACTGTAAACTTAAGCGAAATGCTGTACAAGCAAAATGTAGTCGGCTAACAGTGCGCTCTCCACATTTAGACTCCGCTCTCTAAGGTTTAAACTATAGTGTACATCGACAATTCGACCGGTCCTTTATCTAATTTGTGTTAACGTTAAAATAATCTAAAATGATCAACGCTTTAGCCTGTATATTTTTTTTCAAACGTTAACATTTTTAAACAGCGATGTCCAGCTGGCGTGATCAGTACGTATTGAGATCAAGGTGTGAGGAAAACACTTACCTGCTGCAGTCAAAACGGATGCACTTTTCCCCGTCTAGCGAGTCTTAGCTAGCGCATGGCACGAGTTCTATTTTTCATTGAGCTGAAAAGGGGATGGTGAACGATGGCCGTAGCTGGCTACCCGCAAATCCAAAACGCAGCAACCGCTTACGGCAACAGAGAAAAGTTACGCACTCTTTCAGGAAGCAGACAGACTGGGCATTGGTGGACCGTAGTGTCACCACGAGAGGTTCCTCTGTGGAAAGAGTTGGTATCTTTTGGCGATTGTCTCTCCTGAAGGCAAAGGTCCGCCTCACCTCTTCCACTACGCCAAGAAGACGTATACCGCCCTCTAGCGTCACAACTTTGTGCAAGACGATAATGTAATAATTCCAGCAGAAAATGAGTCAGTGTCACCTGTAATTACTGAACCACTGTATCTCCACTCATAATACCGCAAGAGAAAAAAAAGGACAAATAATGCCTATTAACAGGCTCCCAGCTCTCTTAAATTAATAAGCAGAATGTATGCTGCTGACGTACACTGTTTCATAAAAGCATATTTACTTGTGTAATTTACACACAAAATAAAGGAACAGGGAGGCTGTATTCTCCTTATCAAACAAAAACAAATACACACAATACACATTCAAAACACTTAGGCAAATAATTCCAACAAAGTGAAAATACTTTTAAAATTATATATAAAATAATTTTCTTGAAACACCGTCCGGTTTATGTAGAATTGTCGTTGTCGCCTGTATATTTTAAATGAAACGTGTGCTGCGTTATGCAACTGTAGTAGCTTAAGATATTCGAGAATGCATACTGTCCGTTTGTGAGCGACGTTGCTAACGAACAAGCCCTTCTAATGATAACAAACAAGATGCACCGGGTAAGACAATAACGTTACCTTTTTATATGGTGTAAGAAATTTAGTATTTTAACATGTTTCATATTTCGAACACACCATTGGCATTTGTTCAGAAATACCAACTTGCGGCAACAGAGAGGATCTAAAAAAGATTCTCCATCCAAAGTCTGTTCATATTTTCTTTCGCCTAACCTTTAGGTCGGAAATTGATCAAAGTAGTGGAAAAACCAGTGTTGTAGGGAGAGCTGCCAATAAGAGGTGATATCCACTGTTTGTGGGGATTAAGAATCCAGTTACAGCGTCAAGGTCCAGTTTATAGCCAAGTATGTTAATCCTTTGCCTTAAAACCCCCAGCCTTCCTACCCCAAACTAATGTGTATTCAGTGAGACTGTAATCTCTTTTATCTAAAGACCTCCTTTATCGTTGACCAAGTAAATACATTTAAGGTTTGGCTGCACCAATGCCTTGCTCTTTACAGCATTAAAGAGTCCTTGCTAAAGATATGAACTCACATCCTATGCCAACCTGCCTCAGTACTAACATTCAATGTTGTAGTCACAATCCTGTTTCAAAGGAGTAAATGTGTAAATGTTTCTGGCGCATTGGGACATGTGCAACATTCCTGAAGCATCTCAAATTTGAAAAGCTGCAACACGTTTGTAGCTGCCTTATGGATCAAGTAATCATCATATGAAACCCTTGGGCGTTGGAATAGTCATGGAGGGATTGTGGGATTTCTCTCTCTGCTCATGTCATTTTATCTTGTCAACAGGTATGTTTTGTACAGTTAGAGGTTTCACTTGACGATTGTGAATTCAAAACTCACTGATTGCAAGACGCTGGAGCTGACCTGCATGAGAGTATAAGGTCTCCTATGAGTCCAAAGTTTTGGTGCCACATTCCAACTGTGCACCAGACCTCTTAATTGCACATGTGACTGTCTTGACCTTACAAAAATGTCCAACAGGAGAGGCCAGTTTACTGTATGATTAAATTTATGATTGGGTTCTGTGGGATTTTCTTAATTTTTTGAATGTTTGAATGACGCTAATCACCTCTGTAAATTTCTGTCACAGTTTCTGACAGTGTGCTGTAACTAAATGTACTGAATCTTGTTTTTTCCGCATGATCGGAGGGGTTGGGTCAGGTTTTTTGTAAACTAAACCTCGATCAGTTGCTAGGGGTACAAAGTACCTGCACTGAGATAAAAAGCCACCAAAGATAAACTGAACTGCCAGGGTTGTTAACACTGCATTTCTTTGGGAGATGATATTATCCAGAGTGACTTCCACAGCTTACATTTATACAGATGGATATTTACTGAGGCAATTTGGGTTAAGGACCCTGTCAAAAGGTACTACAGTGGCGCACCGCCAATCATTACCCTCTGAGTTACAAGCGCTGCGCCTTCCCACTGTCCACCTGTTAAATCTGCCTCTGCCTTCGAGTGAGATAAGTTCCCTCACAGTAAGGCTAGCGTACACAGACAGCTGAGTGGTTTATCTCTGTCTTTGTGAGAAGATTCTCAGGTTTGTGTACCAGACTCTCTGGGGCTCAGATGATGTTCCACCTTCCCCCACGCCCCCCCAGTCTGAGGATCAACCCTACCCAGAGCCTGCTGTCCCCCAAAACCACGTCCTCTCCAGTTCCCCCAAAAGAGATGGGGTTCAAGATCCCAGCAGCACCACAGCAAACGAGGTACAGAGGGCCAAAAATTAACCGACAGAAAAGCACCCCCAGATCCGGAGATGTTCTGTGAGAGGTGCTGTTTTGCAGAGATCTGATTAAAGACAAAAGGACAAAGGAAACACACACTGTCTGAGAGGAACAACATTCGAGAGCTGAGATTATCTAAAGGGCATTTCTTTTTGGTTCTGTTCCCCTGAGACAATTAACGTGTCTGTGATACTTGTGTTTTTCAAAACTGACACACCTGTGTCAACTATCTATGTATATATATTTTTATTTTAAGCCTCATATCCAAAGCTTTTGTTATGCTCAAAGGTAGTTTAGACAAACACTCTGGCATCACGTTATCATTGTGTTCAGGAGCTACAGATGACATTTAGCTTCATCGCTAATTCTGTGACAGTCAAGAGGCTGCCCACTGTGCCTTTCAGATAACACAAACAAATAAATATAAATTAAAATAGGGACAAGTTTTTGGTTCAGTTTCAGAACTTAACTCATACTTAACAAATATTCAGAGGTCTTTTGCAGGGGCATTTTTAAGACTGGGGAAATTATCTTTTGTCACCCGTAGCAAAGGACACTGGACACTTTACATGACACGTAGGACGAAGGCCCAGTGCCAGGCCCAATCACAATGCTTTGTTCTCATCTTTGGGCTACGAATTTAAGCAAGGCTTACTGTTTTACTTTTCTCACACAATATCATAACTTCCATGGTCACTAAAATTAACAAAATTAATTAATAAAATTGTCTTCTGTGTACAACTCAAAGTTAAATTCATCACTGACCAAACCATTTTCTGGACTGACAAAATTGTTAGACATCTGGATATAAGGAGACAGCTGGGGGTGCACTGAGGTCCGTCTGGGGTTTGCAGTGCTCCCCTAAGCACCCCCATCGTGCCGGGCCTGGTGTCTTAATTAAAATGTTATTTGATTTTTGTGTTTCTTGTAAATTCCATGTGAGATGTGTCAACATGAAAAACAAACAAGGCATCTAAGAATGCCAGAATGTTGGCATTGATTTCATTCTTTCATGATGTCTCATGGTTCAGACCCTCAAGAGGCTGAGTGTGAGTGAGAGCGGTGGTACGGACCAGCCCCTGGGCAGCTCTCCCCCCGCCCCGGAGGTCGCGCCAGCACAGAGAGCGCTCCGTCCGCGGTGCGGGGAACGTCCCCCCGCCCCCCCGGCCGCGCGGCCCTCCCTGCGCATGCACGGGCTCAGCGTGAGGATGTACCGCTCCGTGTACAGGGCCGTGGTGGAGCCCGTCGCCCGCTCCCCCCCGCGGAGGCCCGCCCGCCGCGCCTCCGGGAGGAGGGTGAAGGAGAGGCTGTGGCGGGCGCTCGACTGTCCCGAGCTGCAGGAGGTGGTGCACGAGGACGGGCGCGTCGAGGTGAAGGAGACCTTCGGGTCGCGCCCGACGAGGGGACGCGTGACACGGGCTTAAAACGGCGCCACACTGGAGCTGCAGTGACACAAACACCCACCAGCAGAAATTTCAGGACACTGGTGAAGACAAGCCTCTAGGTGGCAGCACAGTGTGCGGGGGGCGGGTACAGACAAAATGTCAGTTTGTTCTTTTTGTCAGAATTTCAACTTTGCAAAGTATGCAATAAAAATAAATATTCATATCAACGTCCCTGGTGGTATCAATATTACGTATTCAGATGGTTTCTACTTGATTTATAGAAGGAAAATAAAATCATTTTGCCAATGTAAAGAAACTAAGCACATCTAACGCCACACAGAGACACACAGGAATACATAGACTGTAGTGTGCATATTAGTGCATGCAAATTCATTTTACATATGCATTGTATTGACAGGAAAATATTTGTTGAGGTGTCCACACATGAAGTATACATGAGGCCTTGGAGATGGAGATGAGGGAAATGAAACAAGAACAAAGCTGTTTTTCTGTTAGGAAACCCTTCAGCAATCACTGGAAGATAGTGCAGTCTAGGAATCAAATGCAAATGAGGTCGTTTCAGTTCATTTTAGATACTGATTATAGCTGAAAATACTTTGTAAACTTTGAAGATTCATGACATTGTACCATAGAAATATACAGAAAATATATTAGAATTAGAATTAAAATTAGAATTAATATAAGAATTAGAATAATATTGTATAGAAAATATAATTTGAAGTTGACAATCAAAATGTGCTTCAAGTCTGTTGCTTGGAGACATGTGTGCTGTATGTAGGTCAGCCTTTTCTTGCAGCCTAGCTACTGTATATCTGATGTGCTGTGAGATTAAGTAGGACATGTTATTAAGTCCAAAGGTTAAACTGAGAGTTGCTGCTCAGACATATTTTTCGGTCTCCTTCGCTCCTAAAATTGTTGTAGAAAATCCGATTGAAGATTGCCCATTCTATTCTCATGACCATCACTACAGCTACATTTAAAAATGAATAACACTTGTAATTATGTTTATGCACATTATCTGGAGGGAGAGCATTTAAAAACCCTGCAATCTACATGACAGCCCAAGACAAAGTGACCAATATGCAGGAATACTGGCTGTACTGGGTGTGCAATTGCTTGAGTGAATGAGGTGCTATGGGACAGGTGCATGAGAAGTAACTGTCCCCAGGACAGAAAGGACAGAAAACTGCACAGAGAAAACTGAGCTCTTCTGCTTTGGATTGAATGCAGGGGCAGTGTAACTTGTACGATGATCATGGAGGGCAAGAATTAAACTAACAGACACATTTATACACACATACAACATACATGCACACAACTTCAGTCATGCACACTCAGGCTGCTTTATTCTTGTGCACACTGCATGGAGCACTGGGCAGAAATAAAGGAAGTGACACAGCCTGCAGTTAGATTGAAGAACTTGTTTTGAAGTCGTTTCTGGAGACTTCCAGCTAAAACTTTCAGTATTTGGAATGCAGGAGCTTGCCTCATGCTGTCTGCAGACGAGTTTAACTTTAAAGACTTTAAATGGCATATTTTGCGGTATCCAAGGATTTTCAGTGACATTTTTGTTGCATTAATGCAACAGACACTGGATCCTCTGAACTGAGCCGCTGAGTCACGGCTCTCATTCCTGAGGAATCTGCCCACCCAACAGCTAGCCGTGTTCAGCCTACTTTTCACGTTAAATTTAGGATTGGTGTTTTGGCCCTCAACGCTAACTGCTTCACACAAACTGAACTCTGAGGAGGCACAGAGACACTCCCCCTGGTGGTCCTGTCTTAATCACAACATTCCCACTGGGTCCTGTCATGTGACCTCCTGAAAAGCATCTTACTTTTTTTTTTTGATTGACAACATTCTACAAAAGATTACAGTGTGCACTGTTGAATTGAACATAACCACACCAAACAGCAGCATTACATATTGTAACCTGTGTGGATTTCTGCCCAGTTTGCAGCCCTAGCCTCCTCCTCCTCGATAACACACTTATGATGAATTAAAAATGTTGGTCTAAACATCAGCCGTGTATTTTTAAAAGATGTATAACTCAGGTATTTATTCTTTATTAAATGGTCCATATTGCAGGGAGGCAGCTTGTGATCCAGCCTGACCTGTGCAGGATGGGTCTATGTACAGGCTGTGGAGATGTGTCGGGTGCCTCAAAGATATCTCCCTCATCTTTTATCTTTCCCCATATTTCTATGCCACAAGGACACCATCTGCAGGGAAAGCCTCCACAACTGTTTCTAACAACTGTTGGAACTATATCACACAGAGAACAAACCTGCTGGTGAGACATTCTTCCTCTCTTTCCATCAACACAAGCACTTCAGCTGCAATGCAGCTCACACTGTATCTAGTCCCAGACAGGTCGGCATTCACCTGAGCTGGTTTACCACTTGCCCTTGGGGTTTTTTTTTTTCAGATGAATTGCACATTAGTATATGTATCTGCTGTTTGTGAATAAAAAGAGTAAATGAATTTATAAAATGTGTGTTACTGTTGTTGTAATGGGTTTAAGGACGGCTGATGTAAGCAGGCAAAGGGTTTCCAATCTGGGGACAGTGAGTCACCTCCCTGACCCTGCTGTGTAGAGAGAGAGACTGCCTTGGTGTCACACAGGTTAGTGTCACAGTCTGTGATGAGTCAGCCATTCACTGCATGCACTTAGCGCTCCGTTAACAGCGATCTGACCTTGAGTAAGACACTGGACCTCATTACCCCCCAATTGGCCAAGGGAGTCCCTTTTGCTGACAGTGTGTGAAATCTCATCTTGATCCCTTTACCCATTGCCTCTGCCATAGCCATTCACAAGGTGTGCTCCAGTACCTCACTGATTAAAGCACAAAATTTGTTATGGTAATGGTAGCCGGGTATTGTGGGAGGGAAAATGTTGTTTGGTTTCGTGAGTATGTTCTTTTTGTTCCTCTGTCTGTATCTCTCCCTCTCTCCCTCTCTTTCTTCCCCTCTCTCTCTGTCTCTCTCCCTCGCTCTCTCGGTTGTCATGACAACACTCCACGTCAGCACTTCAACAGAAATGTATCTGTATTTGATTATGTGAATGAGTGCATGATGACGTCATTTATGTAAACCCTTGTTTGAGATGGCATTTGTACATAGAGAAAAGAAAAAAGTCATACTTGACAACGAGCAATATTCCACAAAACATTATATACTGGTATATATATCCTGGATGTATAACCTAGGTGGGTGTTATAAACAATATAACAGTTTTTACTTCATGTTTATCATAAAATGATCAATCTGCAGATATGCAGCACATCATACGTGTGCAACAGCACAAAAAAACGGATATTTAGCAATTCCATGTGGTGGAAAATGGCCAACATTGCATTTATTTTTATTGGCCACTAGAGGGTAGAGAAGGCTTTGGATGTACACATGGTCTTTTCGGACAGTTTGTTCCAGGTCCTCTTTCATTATTTTGTCTCTGAGCAGATTATCATTAGATCACATTCTGTTGACATGATCTCAAATAATCTGACAGAAAATTCACTGCCTTAAACATTCAACAGTATGACCCTTTAACATTTAAATACATTCACACATAGCAAACTATTAGATAGCTAAAATAACTCCAACTGAAAACTTCTCATCTCTTAAAAAATCTCTGAAACACTGGAACCCAAGTGTCCTTATACTTGCATGGGCCCCCAGTTGAGCGTAATGCTGAATTGTTCATTGCTATGTTTTATGTTGCTTTATGGTGTGTTTATACCTGTTGGTGGGCCGGCAGGTTACCTAAGGTAAATGAACTGATGAACTGATGAGGAAAGACAGGACTGTGAACTGATTGGCCACGCAACACACCCAGCATATGAGCTATTGTATATAAGTACAATACAGCTGTTGCCATGCCAGCATTGCTCCATGTTCCCACTGCACTTTTACTATGTGAAATGATGAGTTACACAAAATGGCATTCATTCATGTACCACACGGCAATATAATATCCTGTTACAGAGGTACTTAACTGTCCCCGTTCCTATCACAGCTTCTGTGCATTGGCCATTACTGTGAAGGCCATGATGTCAATGGCGGAATGTAGAAACCTCATTCGATCAGCCTGGAAGTTATGAAGCTAAACTGTTCACAACATTTGATTTTAGTAACACTTTGATTGCACAATGAGGAGTCTGGTCATCATGGATGGATATCTTTTATTACTGTGAGGGTTTGATGATTGATGCTTTTTTTCTTTGCATTACTTATCAAGGGGTAGTGCAACTCACCCATGTTACCAAGAATGTAATGTTTTCTCAATAACAGTCACATGGGTTACATGTAATCAATTTTACGGTCAATATTTTTAAGGGAGTAGGCTGAACACAGTTCATGGCTTACATGTAAAACCCTGCCCGCACATCCAGACTGCCATGGTGCAACATTTTTATCGTTTTGATGAACGGCTTTTGAATTAAAACAAATCTACAGAAACCAGAGTGAACGAACACAAATCAGAGTGAGTAATGTTAATGAGCTGTATAATAAATTTTACCCAGTGGCTAGTGTTACATTACCTAAACAGAATAACTTTATTTGATCAAATTACTATACGCAGAGCAGCAAAATATTTTTTAAGAACTTAGGAGAACTGAACATAGCTTTATTTTCTAGGTCATGGTGCTTTGTGTCAAGCAGTCAGGTTGTGAACAAACGAACAAAAAACTACTACTAGTAATAAATGTATTACAATCAACCCTCTGACTGACCTTGTTTTTTATTACTCTGTCATGGGTGAACAAAGAAGCTTGATTAGAGATTTGTGTCAATATAAGGTTGTAATCTCAATATCAGCACTGAATCTCAAATGCAAGTAGCTGCAGTTATTTTCGTTTTCTTCCTTGCTGCAGGTAGTGTCAACTGCTCCAATAATGGTTTAGCGTTGACGACACCGGCAGTTGGGAAAATGCTAGTAACGTATTTAAGACGGGGCTGGGAGGTAAAACGCTGTCCAGGGTTCTGAAACAATCCGTTCTGCTTTCTTTGCACGGATGGTAACATGCCGTCAGCTCAGCTACATTTTCCCTCCAGCACAAAATAACCTGTCGTGAATTTTCTGGACGTGACAAATCTGTGATTTTATTGATGAAAAACCAAGCGATCATTGATCGATTCACGACGTTTACGTGCACAACTGAACACATGACCATACCCATCTCACGTGACAGTCTCTGTTTGAGGCAAAAAATGAGCCTGATCATTAAACCTCCCTCCACGACATTTTGTATCGGTCCAGGCAAACCATTTCCAAGGATACCGCAGGTGGAGGGGAGTCAGACAGAGCCATGGATTGAACCTGTCGCGCGTATCTGGAGAAATACAGTTTTCTTTTGCACAGTGACACGTAACAGGAGCATCACAATGCCTTCGTTCTTCGTTTAAGGAGAGGTGGGTAATTTTAATTGATTTTGTGGTTGTTTTGGATGTCATCTACGGACATAAGGATGCCAGATCGTTCAGCGTATAAAACGGCTGGAACGGAAATGTGACGAGGAGCATTTTTGCGCCGCGGTCAGATCCAATATATGGTCACGAATACTCCTTTCACGAATATCTCGGTATTTAAGAAATGAAAATGGCTATTTCAATATATCATTAGCTAAAACATTGACAATTAGTCGCAATGGTCGTTCTAATAACTCATGCTGACCACATGATTGTTATACAACTGAGTATACGTTTCTTGAAAACCATCATCAGGCCAAATATAATGAAACATTCTCCCTAGTTATTTGTCGGTCACCGTGATCACCACACGCTTTAAAGGAAATATTGATATTGATTGTTTGATATTGATATTGCTTTGGCATACATCGTTGCCATTTGTACATGGTCAGCCATACGAGGCTTGAAACAGCAGAGGCTAAAAACATGTCTTTAAACAGCTAATTGTCGTAAGCCTGCTTTATTGTTTGACGAGACCGAGTACACCAGTCTAAATAAGGATCACGCATCAACAGCTGATTCCATTTGTAACTCCACCTGCTGCATGTAATCTTTACTGTTTATGTGATGGTTCCTGTCTCTCTCTTCCTGTATATCCTTATATATAAATATATAAATTCCTCTCTTATTATTATTATTTACTATCGACATCCTTGTTTTGTCCAACAGGCTTTGGAACTTTGCTGGTTTCTGAGCATTAACTGCCATCTGCTTCATAGATGTCGCAAACAGACTTTGGTAATGTATACTACACACAAATAATGTGATCAGTGTACATATTTCAAGCATTGGGGGGGGTCACCACATAATTAGATTGATTCAACATAATTCATAAATTCATATTGGTTTTTGTAAAAAGACTACATTCATATACTGGGGTAAAATGTGTATGCTTGCATTTTGCATGCATTTTGTACACCTGCACTCATCACCATCTTACATCTGTCACACTTAACTTTCTGAGAGAACCATTGCTGGAACCATTTTGCTCCACTCCACACTTAAAGCTATCTACATTTTTAAGTGCTTTGAATACAACAGAGTAGTCACTCGTGTTGTGCAGTAGCTAAGCATGTCCCTGATATGATATTGGTATGTGTATATTAATTTAAAACAGTACACCCGGCTTGGATTATCTTCTTAATTATTACACTGATGCTCTTAATGTTTAACTTCATTTAGGCAGCATTTTGTTCACCTTGGTTACACAAAAAGTATCTCTTCCAGTTTATGAGAACAAGGGCTTAAGAAGATTGGCTGAATTCTGAAGTGGGCTCTTAGAATAACAGGATGCCTCATTACTCATAGTCACCACCAGCCTCTGAGATCTTTGTTTTAATCATGTCTGTCTCATGGAGGTTTGATAAAAAAAACATAACATAATATATTATATCCATGTGTGATTCCCTGAAGGTGTTAGTCATTGATTTGTATTTGGACTAGAATTAATCTGTGTTTGTTGGTTTTAGCTCTTGTCATTATTAAGCAGAATTCATGTCTACTGTTGTAGCCATTCAGAGAGATCTAGATAAGTGATAACTGAAAGGTTATTGTAGGTTAATTTGGGATACGCAATGTCTCTGTTGTGCATGTCGGTATAGTCTTCTTTATGTAGCTACTGTAAAGTGTGAATGAGTGGATATGATTCTGTTCGCCTTACTTGTGACATATCAATAGTTGCTGACCTTGGTAGTGCCATGTCAAAAAACAGAAAACTTCATGTGCGCTGAGCGGCAGCTTCACTGATGTCACTTTACCCCTATTCTGCCTGTTTGCTCACTGTTGGCAGAATGCCATTTTGGCTTGTTTATGGCGCTGAAATAAGATGGCATCAAAGACAGAGGTCTTCATTCTGGGACAAGTGAAACAAGCTAGCACAGAAAGGCCTCATGTGGCAATGTCCGTTTCAGATTGAGGAAAAGTTACATTCAGAGTTTGGAACGATTGGAGGATTTTTTTCCCTTTGACAATGCCTTGAAATGACACATTGTGCTCTTTTCTACATGTGGTTTCCATAAGCAAGGAAATATTTTAAACCGGTCAGTGCCTACTCCTGGCTGGTGCATTGCACAACAAGCCAGTTTAAAGTAACCTGCATTTGCTAAAGTAAACATGAGGTTTCAGATAAGCATACACAGGCCTGTGCACATATACATCCCTGTGGTACAACACCCGCTCTCTTAATTAGTGTCCTCCAGGGAAGCCAAAGCTCTCCAAAGAGGGACACGTTTGGTATGCTTTTTCTCTCTGTGGTAAAGAAATTCCTGAACCACAGCCATGGTAAGCCCTTTCCAGACTATTTGTATTTTAATGCCGGTATGTATTTGTTTTGAATCACAGAAGCGTGATTGTACGTTTTTTTAAGGCTCAGAGCATACACAGGAAGTGACCTCATTACTGTGGAAAAATAGAAACAGGCTTCACACCCTGTGGTGGAGACCTCATCTGCTTTTAAAAGCGGCCGCTGGCCTAGATAGGTTATGTTCACAATTTTCACAATGTGTTATTTCATTCCTAGCTGTTTGCCAATAGCAGTCTATTCTGTGAGTTGGTCATATCTTCTGAAATCGTCATTTCCTTTGAAGCTGATGCATTGTTATCTTTATATAAGATGTCCTTACACAGAATAAAACATTTCATATGCAGAAAACATCATTTATTTTGAAAGTTGAATAGATCAATATTCAGCAGGTAATCATGTATTACTTTTTATCCGAGAGAGAAGAGGGAGATGTAAGATATAAATATTTAGATGAAATATCTGATTACCCAACAGCAGTTAGAAGGAGAAGTGTACAATTTCCAAGGCGAAGTATTCTGTGATTTCATGAGAGAATGGACTTTATTATGGAGTCTTCATTCTTTATACGAGATATACATGAACGAAATGTAATGTTAAAGCAGTTTTTCTACAGTACAAGATATTAGTGAGTGCTTGATACCTATATTTACTATCCAAATGGGTCTTATTATTACCCATTAAAACACAACATTGCACAATGCGTTCACAGTATAGGTCACATTCAAAGCAAGCAAACAATAAACCTCAGAAATTTCTGTGAAACAGCCAATGAAAACGATTGTGCAGCACATTTCTATAATGTTCCGTGAAGAATTCACAGAGCATGATAACTACTGAGAATTTCGAATGTCCATAATTAAGACCTCACCCTGCCATTAGTTCACTGGCTTTTGAGGGAGGGAACACGCTTGAAGGGCTCTGAATATTCCCCTCGGAGTGAAAGGGGGTTTTATGCATGAATGTGATTAAATTAATTCCTCTCTCGAGTGTTGTTATGGTTCCAAAAAGGCAGAGCGATTTGGGTATCTTAATTAATCAGAATCTGGCATAAGCGCACACCGCTGCCCATGTGATCCAGTGTAGGGCCTCCCGATTGAAATTAGTTTGTAACGGATTTCTGTCGCTTGGTCTGCTTGGAACTATGTTCTTAATGGAAGACACTCAAATAACAGCTTTCATGTAATCTGCCTCAATTCATTGCACTAAACATCGACAGTCCATGGGAGTCACGTGCGGGAAGGACAGGGTATGGAAAATTGGCCTTATTTTATATTATCATATGTCTCGTGATTAGATTTTCACTGTTCTCATTTTATAGATGGTTTTACCGTTCTCTCTTAAATCTCATATCTGTGGATCAGTGTAATCTACTGTAATTGTTCCTTACAGTAGTAAAATCTCCATCTCTCTGCTAAATGGCGTAATAATTACAGTGATACTGGTAAGGATAAACTCTCAACATAATTAACAACTGATAGACATCTAAGATTTTAGACCATTGACTGCCACTGGTCTCCACTGACAAAACGTTTTGATTATATTCGTTAGCCCAGTTAACTTGACTGTTACAATTAACTGTACTGTTTTGCAATTTGCATTAACTCCAGAGGTCAAAAACTCAGACTGTGATAATGTATCATATCCAGTCTCCAAGCAAATAAAATAAGTGATCCATCCGCACATTAATGGTCTTTGGGCTGACATTTCCACCAGCGTATAAATCCCTTAAATATTCATTCATTATAAAGTGTATTTAAGTACATAAAATGTCTTGATATTTTCACTGAGATAATGAATGCATTTTTGAGGACTTACTGGCTCAGTCCCCATCTTTTTTTTCTGGGCACTCAGTGCTGAGACACTAACAATAACACTCTGCTTCTTTCATCTCATGTTCTATCCTTGTCACAGCTCCCCCTGTGCTCAAAGTGGCACATTTTTTCCTCTCCCCAAAAAAAGGTTTCAACAGCCGTTGCAGTTACATAACGTTAAGAGCATAAAACCTCCCTGTTCCCTTTGAACAGTGAAACCTCTTCTTTGTTCCAAGGGCCAAATTATGCAATACAGTCGCCGGATATAGCTTTCTTTTGTCATCTTCACAGTGGTGGAGCTGTATTGTTCTTTAACCTCATCATTCTTTTACCAGAAATGTTATCATTAGAAATTTGAGAGGTTCCATTATGTGAGGGTTAATATTCACTGGACAACAAATTGCTTAGCAAATTATACAGACTAAAAAAACATCGGTAGTATTACCAAGAAACCTTTTTCTGTAAGATTAGTGCAAAGCCACTAATTCAAGTTCTTCCTAAACCTAAATACTTTTAAGGAGACTGATTTTGTTTTGACATTCAAAGCTTTCCCTATGGCCCTGACTGTAATGTAATTAGGTGATATATTTCTGTCTTTCTGCAGGTTCGTGTGATTGAAAAATAATGATGGTCTATTCTCAGATGACAGACAGCGTAAAGCCATCCCTCTACTCCACCCTCTTCACTCTCCCGATATACCCCAACTCCAGTGATAACTCCACTCTCCTGGCTGGCTCGCCAACACCCGCTGACTGCAACCGAGATGGCTCCTCCTCCCCGCCTTCCTCCCTGCAGAACAGTACCTCCGTTCCTTCCTATGAGCTAACCCCAGCAGAGGTGGTCACTCTCAGCCTGGTCCTCGGGGTGCTCTGGCTGGTCTCCGTCTTTGGCAATGCCCTGGTCTGCCTGGTCATCCACCGCAGCCGGCGGACTCAGTCCACCACCAACTACTTCGTGGTGTCCATGGCCTGCGCCGACCTGCTGCTCAGCCTGGGCTGGGCGCCCTTCGCCCTGCTGCAGGTGGCCTCGGGTCAGTGGGTTCTCAGCGACGCCGCCTGCAGGGCGGTCCGCTACATCCAGCACCTCGCCCCCGGCGTGCAGGTCTACGTCCTGCTCTCCATCTGCGTGGACAGGTTCTACACCATCGTCTACCCGCTCAGCTTCAAGGTCTCCCGGGAGAAGGCCAAGAAGATGATCGCCGCCTCGTGGCTGCTGGACGCCGCCTTCGTGTCGCCCTGCCTCTTCTTCTACGGCTCGGGGCCCGGCGGACACTGCAGCTTCTTCCTGCCGGACACCTGGGACGGCATCGCCTACGCCCTGGCGCACCTCCTCCTGGGGTTCCTCGTCCCCACCGTGCTCATCGTCCTGTTCTACCAGCGGGTGGTCAAGTACATCTGGAGGATCGGCACGGACGGGCGCACAGTGCGGCGGACGATGAACATCGTCCCCAGGACTAAGGTCAAAACCATCAAGATGTTCCTGGCCCTCAACGCCGTGTTCCTCCTGACCTGGGCGCCCTTCTACGCGGCCCAGCTGTGGCATCCGGGGGAGGGGGCCTCCCGCCAGGGGGCGCTGCTCTTCGTGGCCGTCACCTGGGTCTCCTTCAGCTCCGCCGCGTCCAAGCCCACCCTGTACTCCATCCACAACGCCAACTTCCGCCGCGGCATGCGGGAGACCTTCTGCATGTCGTCCATGAAGTGCTACCGCAGCAACGCCTACACCATCACCACCAGCTCCCGGGTGGCCAAAAAGAACTACGTGGGGATCGTGGACATCCCCGTGCCGGCCAAGATGGTCACCAAAGAGTCCATCTACGACACCTTCGACCGCGAGGCGAAAGAGAAGAAGCTGGCCTGGCCCATTAACAGCAACCCGCCCAACACTTTTGTGTGAAAACCGAGACATTCTGTCAGACAAGACTGATGAAAACACATCCTATAAATGACACGAAAAGCTTTACTGCCTCTGCACTGTCAGACTTTTCTACCTATGTGACATAATGACATTTTAGATGTATATCATTTCACAGCTTGTGTCTCTTCACTTGTCCAGAGATATTTGATGAATGGCCCAGATTTAATGAATGACTCAAATGCATTGAACTGAAATTTCAGATGGAATTTCATAAAAGAAAAAGAAAAAGAAAAAAAGTGATGGGGGAGGTCTGGGTTTGAGTTTCAAGCTCAATTCATGTTTACAAACTTCAAAATGAACTGTGTCGAGTTTGTTGTGTTGCATTTGTCTGTCCAGTAAGTTGTATTACGTTCAACCAATAATTATCCCAAAATAGCGCTTATTCTAATGTGTTACGCTATCTGTTACCATTAAGAGGGCTGACACAGTGCATCACCAAACCATGCAGATCAGACAGGGGGGTCCTGCCTCACACAGACTGCAGGGATGACATATTATTTCCAGTGCTATGTTGCCAGTACTGTCACCATTTCGCTGTCAACTGTCAACCAGACAAATAAAATAGGTCAATGGTAGCTGTTAATCCTAATCTTGCCTGAAAGGAACAGAGTTGCTCAGCCAGGATACAGAGACAATGAAAGTTAAAAAGGAGGCACCATTATAAGTCTGTGTAATGTGTGTCTGTAGAAAGCGGCCTCAGTCATCGTCCTGAAGAACTCCAGCTTCAACACCTTGTCTTTGACTGGACATGTATAGGACTGAGCATGCACAGAGTGTTTTTCCTGTTTCAAGCTGGAGTCAGAGACTGTTTTCTTGTTTGATTGAGCTGCAGTCACTGTTAATATGTGCTGGATCACTGCGACTATCATTGTGATAGTCCGGACAGCTCTACGCAGGCAGCAAGATCGTGAGGGTCTTGCTTTAGAATGGACTGTGTTTGCTACGGCTGTTTGTGTCATGACAATCTAGCCCCTCATCGGCATGGTACAGTGCATCTTGTCTGTGCATTATCTCTTGTGTCATGTTCAAGACAGATATGCAATCTCGAAAGGTTTCTTTGAAGAGTCTGAGTTACAGAATGTTCTCCCTCCTTCTGTGCCCCACATTATTGATCGGCATTGTCCTGTTTCAGACTGCGGCTTTCTTTATGTTATGTGAAATCCTTGCTTGTGCGAGTGCCCAGAGCCACTGAGCTGGGCCGTGATTGGCCGAGTGTCGGGTGACTCCGCGGTAATGTAAACGGACCGTGTTCCTGCGGGGTCCCGCTGACGAGACCCAGCTGTGAGCTGAGACCAAAAGACGTGACCAAAACCGGAAGACTCGCCTCCGGTCACGCTGGCCTCTGCCTTTATCGTTTGCTGTTCCGCTGCTGTGACCTTCGCCTGACTGTGCTGCGGGCCGCTGATGGCGAAATGCATTTCATCCCCTCACCCCTCCAGCCTCTGTGATAACACCACCAGCTCTGTGGACTGGCAAACAATAAATAAAGAACTTTATTATGCATCCACCTCCATGCCATGCTGTGCTGGTGTTTGAGGTCAGCTCAAAAGGTCGCCAAAGGCCAGGTATGATGGGTAGAAGGTGCCAGTCAGGCACATGATGGTCATTCCAGGGGGTTATTTGGGTTGTTTTCTGCACTTTCTATAAGGTAAGTTCTCAAATGACAATTGTATGACACTGAACTCTGCATACAGAGATGGAGCAAATCTATCTATCTATCTATCTATGACTCACTTTCATATATAGTATGTGCATGTGTGTGTGTGTGTGTGTGTGTGTGTGTGTGTGTGTGTGTGTGTGTGTGTGTGTGTGTGTGTGTGTGTGTGTGTGTGTTAATTCACACAGGTTTCTCTTCCTCATTCTGTTTTGATTGTTTATGACCCATGAATCGAATATGAAAACTGACATGGACACGAACCACACTGCTTCCTGTTGGATCTCATGGAGCACCGCACTGAGTGACTGAAAGGAGCGTGTCACATGTTACAGGGCTGGCTGACTTGCAGAGGAGTTGACCTGATTATGATAATCCAGGGACTCTAAGATGAGAGTGGGGCTTCGAAAAGAAAGCCCCAAAGACCATGAAGCTCAATTCATTCTTGAAACTCATACATTTTTCATACATTTTTACATATAATTATTTTGTAATCCACCCAGGTTGGTGGCGAAATCGCATCGCTCCATTCCTGTCGCCTATAACAACAGGTTAGCATTCCCTGGTGAGACAGCGTGGTGTCTGCTGGGTAATTATCCCATTCTCCCCCACAGGCTGGTGCACTACAGATGCATTACGCTTCGGCTGGGAGAGCGGCGTATCAAACCAGACATCACAAAAGCCACTTGGACATTCAGACCGCGAGGTAATGATGACCACATTGCCATTTCCTTTAATGGTGTGTCGCCACAGGAGTCGGTGGTTATGTCATTCCCTTTGACTGTGCGGTCCCGCATTGTAGTGTACTGGAGAAGGAATCGGAGTGCTTCACTGGCAACAATAAAGCCGCTGTGCATTATGGGTGGTATCCAAATGTTTTCCATCATTTGAGCAAAAAAAAGGATTTTTCTATGAAATTATATTTTGTATTTTATCAAGGGTATGAAAACATCAGGGGACCACAGTATGTGTACATTTCTAACAAAAAACATTTTCAGTTTGCAGATACACCAAGTTACTCACATGTATAAATTGTATATTCTCATATTCTCATTTAACAAATATTTGTGAAGATTGTTTGGCTTGCTCCCAGATAATATAATGCATTTGTGCTTCAAAATGGGGGCATTGCTTGTTCGTCACATTGACTTTAATGACAGGCAGTGTGATGACTCACCCATTAGTTCTGTTTTCTAATATCCCTACTGTCAGATGGTCTTAAACTGTAACCACTTCCACGCTTGCCATGGCCACATGTTCTGCCTGACCAAAGGAATTAGCCTGCCCACATTTCATTCACATTTACTGAAGAAGGACTCATTAAATAGCGGGTTAATAGCATTTACAACTGCCCTGTATCCGTCTGTTTAAACCACCCAATGAAATGCTTCACAGGATGTCAGTTCTGAACACCTGCTGCTCATGGCAGTTTACACAGAACAAGCTAACACAGAATGTTTCTACATCATCTTCACAACATTACCACATAAGGTTACTCTTATGTGTGAGGGCAGTAGGGCAGTTCAAAAGCAGCTGCAGCACATGGGAGAATTGTGTGTATGCTTCAGCTGTCAGCCTATTAGACTGAGGTGTGACCTAAAAACTTACTGTATTCATATGTTTTATGATTGGACTTTGCTGTTTACTCTCCAAATCATATGCTTTCCCATCATTCTCTTTCCCTTTCTATGCTACAGGAAATTTGCAGGCTGCTGAGGACTGCAGCTTAACATTTTGATTCCAGAGAAAGTTTTTTTAATATACTTTTTTTTTCATTTCTCTGATCTCTTTTTGTCTCCATCCCTGTCTGTTCTGTGTGTCTACCTGATGGCCACTGTTTGGCCATGCTTGCTTTGCTTAGTGTGTGCTTTACAGAGTAGAAGGACTACTGTCACAACAAGACAAACCGTGGGAGAAAAGCCAGCTCTCCCCCAGTGACAACTGAGCATAAGAGGGACTTTGGTAACGTTTGTGTCCTCTGTTCCACTGCGCTTGTGTTGAATGCAGTACATGTGTGCCTGCTCTCAGTGGGAGTCTAGGAGGTCCTGGATGTCTGACCTTTCAGCAGAGCAAGCGCAGCAGGTTCCTGTGGTGTTGAACACTGTTTAACAACACCGTGGGGGGCGGGTGGGCACTGAGAAATGTCACGGTCGTCAGGGACCTACACATCTGGCATGCGAACAACAGGCCACCGATGTTGCGTATGCGCACACCTGGAAAACGAGAGCCGTGGAATCAGTGAAGAGGCCATGTGACGTATGTGGAATGTTCCGGCCATGGCATTAGCGGTCAGGTGACACTTGCCACTTCAATGCTTTGCTGTGCTTGAACTAGATGTACCATGGTCTATAGATAAATACATCCGTACTCTAGACCATCAATCTGCACCAGACCATCTGCTCACATCTCTCTGTCTCATGGATGACAGTGTCAACCAGGAATGTATGATTCCTGCAGCCTCTGTAATAATACAGAGTTCTGATTCACGTGAGTATTATCCTAAGTTGACACAGAACAGCAGAAGGTGCTGTAAACTGCACTGCGCTTGACTACATGACATAATTGAAGCTGCCCATGTCCGTGTCACAATTTTATATCTCAAAATATTCAAGACATAAAATGCCAAAAAGACACACAGTTTAGGTTGTTTACAATTGAGTGTTCATGAGCTACAACAGAACTGGTTTGGGTTTGCAGAAATATTATTTATGTAACCCACACTGTGTTCAGTGAAACAGGGCAGCTGAGGACTTGTGTCTGGACATCTGGAATCATTTTAAACATAAACACATCTAGGGGACATACTGAACTTCTCTGCCTTGCATCATATTGTTAAACGTATCTGTGTTATAGGGATCCCAGTACACAATTCCATCACCCTGGCAGCATTTTCCATATCCAAGATATCCAAGATATTACACTGTGTGCAGGGTCAGAGGGTAAAGCAGTACAAACTATGCAGCGCTTGCCAGAAAAAAAGGACCCTATGGATTAAGGTTACCTTATCGGTCAATACACTTTTGAACATGTACGTACTTTATCATGTTATTCCTGCAAACCCAAGTTAATGCAGGCTGAATTATAATAAGGCAGCATTATATTAAAGTTGCAGTTAAGATGAACATGGGTTTACAGAACTACAGATTTACCCCACTAGATGGCACCAGTGCTCAAGTAAACTGTATGTCTTGTTAGACAAGTAGCCAATAAAGAATTTGCACTCATTTTCTTCATTTAATTATTACATAAGTTCAATCATGTGTCTGGGGCGAAAGGACGTATGGCAGGAAAGCTGGATTAGACCACAGGGTCACACTGCAATGGTCTGCCTTTCATCTGATGCAGTCAGCGCTGACTGACAGGACCTGCAGCTAACTCACACATTCAGAGAGCATAGAGCCAACGGGAATGCAATTTTGTGTGACATCCATTTCAAAGGTTCACAGTCAAGGGTTTCATATGGAGCCCTGGGAAAAGCTTCTGGAACTGGGGCAATTCCACGCTAGAGTACGTGGAGAGCTGGAGAGGAGCAAATGGAGGAAATACTAAATTGTGGAGACAGGGCAGGTAGGAGGGTTCACTGCCTATTCTGCCCCCCAGGTAAGGCTATAGAGAGCTCTGGTGGATAGGGCCCCAGCATTCAGCTGGGTCTCCACAACTGCAGGGTCAGGTCAGTGCATAACAGAGCAGATTTTTGACTAACTGCACCTAAATCAGGAGCGTTATGATTCCAACATGATTTCTGTGGGCCACCATTTCTGACACTTGTATGGTTTCATGGATTTTCTTCTTTTCTAATCAGTCTTGTTCTGTCACGAGCCAAGATGCTCCCACATATCACCCTTCCCCTCCATCCTCAGGTATGTCCATGTGTGATGTCACATGAAGCATGGACACGTTTGCTTATAGTTGCCTTGCTCACATTGCCTCGGGACAAAGCCAAAGAGAGGTCTTGCACAAGCGCGCACTATGGTATCAAATGGAAAGAATCTGTGCACAGGTGCACTTAGTTGACGGCAAGCAAAAATGTTTCCTTCTCTTTTAGGGCACCCTCGACCATGTGCCGCTTGGGGGGCAGGAATGAGAGGCAAGTGAGCAAAAAGTGCTTTTTGGAACGCAGCCACGAGGGACTCAGACTTTGACTTTGGGGCGGTGCAGCTGCAGAGAGGCAGGAGATTTCTGCACAGTTCCTCATTGCTGAGTGAAACTCCTAAATCAAATGCACTGCTCTGTTGCAGCGATGGGAGGGCGGAGCTTCTCTTTTAGAAGTGTACTAGTGGCTTCAGATGTCCGGACCCGTAGCTCTGTTTGCTGCGTGCTCTCCCCCAGCCCCAGTGTAGTGCTGTAGTATGCATTTCCCAGGTCCTCTTTAGTTCTGTGCTGAGCACTTACCTAGCTTTTCTTCAGTGCTGTGTTGAGAATTCACCCACCTCCTCTTTAGTGCTGTAGTTGTAGGCCTAATTTTCAGTATCCATAAAGAACATCTTCTCTGGCTATAGGGAAGGCTGAGTGAGTGAAGCAGGGTTTAATCAAGGCCACAAAGACTAAGGAAATGACTTGTGACATGTGATATGACATGTTCGGTCACAATCTGTGCTGTTACTGTAATATTATGTCTGTTCCCATTCCAATCTGTACCACTGTTTATACATATGACTGTACAAACCAGGAACTGCTCATGCTTCTCAGTGTTTGAATGTTTTGTAGAAGGCTGTGGTTTTCAGCACCTAGGTGTGTTGAACGAGGCTGTGGTTTTCAGTTCCTGAGCACATTGAAGAATGTGGTTGCTTTCAGTTTGTGAGTGCACTGTAGTGTTGTCTTTCACATGCAGGTAAAGACACACAGACCATGCAGGCTAATGCACACAGGTAGACACATATACACATACATGCCAACACACACCAACACACACATCTAGGACATCTAGAACCTTTGGATCGTTTGACATTTACTTGTATCGTAACCGTAAACACTTGCAGTTCTCCTATGATGAGTTGAAGGTTTTGCCCATGGAAGGGAGCCCTTTTGGGCCAAAGACACTGTGTGTTCATGCAGGTACACTAGTTTGCGGGCATTGCTGGTGCCTGAGCAGAATCTGTTCCTCATTTCTGTCCATTTCAGCCTGTGTCAATTCAGGCAGCAAAGACACTGCCTAAGCCCACAGCTGCCTGCAAAGACGCCCACATTCCAACACGCTTGTCACAGATCACCTGTCCTAACACAGCAGCTGACTGAAAAGAGAGTTCATGTACTCTTAGGGATGTCGTAACTACCGTCCAATCTCAAGCACAAGGTGTTGCCATCAAGTGTGGTGGTGTCATTGACACATGCTACTGGGGGAAGCTATACCTCTCTGAAAGCACTGGATCAGTTACAAATTATACCAAAAGTACGGCACCACAGATGTAAAGTCAGACTAGTTTCAGAAAGTCAGAAAGTTGACTTGTATGTACAATGTTATGTGTTTTTAAACCAAGCTACAAAATGAGATGGCAGGGGATGAGCCAAAGATGAATTTCTACTTAACGCACTACATCATGGACAATTTGAATTTGAATTCTGAATTTGAATTTATTGAGCCTCTTTTATTGTTGTTGAAAATACTGTTGCACAGCAGAAGAAAAATATGGAGGAAAATAGAACTATACTCCCACAGTGTCATTATTAATGTTATACTATTCAATGAGTGGGAATATTTTGACTTTAAAATGAGAATAATCTCCAGAATTGTAAGGAAAACAGCGAAAAGCTCCAAAATATTATACTGTTCGTGTTCAGCGTCTTGAAACACTATTATGTTGTTTATTCATTACCCTTCTGCCTTTATTAAATAAACCACCGTTCTCAACCCCCCTGCATCCTACGCTCTCGTTGCTCTCGATTACATCACTCCGTTTAAGGAATAGTTGATACTCCTGCTCGACCTGGAGGAGGTAGCACAGGCTCCTGGATTGCAGACTGCCCGGACACGCATAGGAAAATCGAACGGAACCATCACCCCCACTAAAAAATGTAAATGTGTAAAATGTGCAAATGCTGATTGGCGTTTCAGGGCCTCGCCTTCCATCTCATTTGGGCATTATGTCATCCTTGCTTTGGGGAACGCTCGGAGAAACTCAAAATGCGTTTGAATAAACGGAAGCATTTAATAACAACCTGAACACAAACGACGGCTATTTTTCTGAGATTTGTGTTTTTTTCTAGGGTCGTATTAATGTACATTTATGATGAAAAAGGTCCATAAGCATTAAAATGGTCACGTTCGGTCCATTCCCTCTACGCGCTACCAGATGGTCCAGATACTGAACAAAATGTATCTGTGCATAGCTGATCTTAAAATGCATAACTGATCTTAGTGATCAACATCTAGAACTACTCTTGAACACCTAACAATTTAAGTGAATGTGATTTCTAATATGCGAGTTGCTACTCATACATAAAACTTTGTATCTCAAAAAAGTCATTCAGTAAGTTGGTAGTGATATTTACGCAATAATGGTAATTAAATTGAGATATGCACCTCTTATTGAATGCAATGTTAAAATCTAAAAGTCAATATTTATACATTTAATAGTATTTATACTATATAAATATTTATAGTATTTAATAATAACACTAGTAATAGTGGTGCAAGTAGTAGTAGTAGTAGTAGTAGTTATTATTATTATTATTATTAGAAGAAGAAGAAGAAGAAGAAGAAGAAGAAGACGTTATTTATGACGTCCAAGGTGAAAAACACTGCAAGAAAGAATTCGGATTCTTGTAGTGACGAACGGACACCTCCCCCGATGTTATGAGTCACGAGGACCAGAATGCAACGCGTTTGCATTTTACACTGGGGAGGAGTACTCTGCTGGACTTAAAGAACACCCCAGCGGCTGCACTAAAACGCAGTTCTCCACAGCCCTCTGAAGGTACACAGGTCCCGAGAAACTACACTGAAACCGAGAACAATATTTACATTTTCTCATTATGGCAAACTACATCCATGTACCTGAGGGATCTCCAGCTGTCCCCAAAATCAATGTCACTGTAGACGAACACGACTTCAGAGCTGGGGCACTGAAACTTATCAAAGAACTGAGACCCCGCTGGAAACCATCAGAGGTCAAGATCAAGGTATTCCTCTTTCTTTGCTTTCGTTCGCGAAGAACCGCAGCCCTAAATGAACTGGAGAGTCGTCATTTTGCAGGCGGCGGTGGGTGTGTTGCTGTCATTATACTGTATGTACAGTAGCTAGCCAGCTATATTCGGGGTGCGGTGTTGATTTTGTCTGCGTCAGGTAGCTAGCAGGTATAAAGTCAGCTGGCTGGTTGCGTAGGGGGGAAAATCGTGCTATAAAGGCCTTGAGGGCCTTGCTTAATATCTCACTACATTTAAAATACAGCGATCAACGTCACAAGTGTTGTGTGAATATCAAGCTGTCACTCGGGTTGCACGGCCGGGATCCCGTGCTAGCTTAGAAAACTAGCAAGATTCGTTCTTGTTGGAAGTGTTTATTTGTTGATTTCATAGTTGCAACTCCTGCTTGCAAACGAATACATGTCTCTGTGTCTAATATGGCTCTTTTCAAGACTTTCCCCGTGGTTGCTCTTGGTTCAGCTAACGGAGGGGCGTTTTCTTCTCCCCAGCCTGCTTTTGTATGGGGCTACCACCGACACTGGCAGTAGGACTGCGTGCGGCGTCTGAAAGTAGCGATCACGATAATGTAACTACAGTAGATTATCACATACCATTTAACAAGCGCTCTGTTCTTTACTTGCAGTTTCGCTTAGTGTGCAATGCAGTGTATTCACCCAAATACCATGACGCAAGCAAAGCTAACGGTATCACAGTATGCGAAAGGCCCGACATATCTACCGACAGACCAATTCGGAGACACTTTAAATCTGATGGACCAGGACCGCATTTTACGTTCACAAGCACATACTTCATAATATCGCGCGTCTGATGACGTATTTTCGTCCTAATTTATATCTATCCGTGCTACAGCTGAGCAGTTATTAATATTGCACTGAACACAAGAATGTAACGTTTATTATTGAAACTCTTGACTGTTCTCTGCAGTCCTATTCTAGTGAGCGGGGTGCTCAGGGAAGGCGACAGTCGTGACCAGTGGAGCTGGGCGTGCAACCCTGGTCTCCCACTCCACAATGCAGCACTAAAGATTGAGCTCATAGCTCATGTGGGCACATCCTACTCAAACACCAATATAGCGAACCGGAGTTTCCGGGCGCGGTGGCGAGCTTCACTGCTGGAAGTAAGAACCGAACCCTGGTCTCCCACTCTACAGCGCATCAAACGTTATGCCACTGCGAAAAGGCTGGGCTAATTTCCAAGGTGGAAATAGTTGCCAAAAGCTCTCCCTGTCCATCACCCTGTCCGACAGGTGCGATCGCTACAGTGTGTTGCATGAGACTTGATGTGACGTACTGTTGCTCACAGCACAGTTACTTGCTGACTCATTCTGTCCGCAGGGTTTTAAAACAACTAATATCTATTATATGGCTTGTACTCTTCTAAAACTTGAAAGGTCCTCTCACTACTCCAGCCCACTGTCAGTCGGACTTATATTGAATTGACTGCAGTTTTCCAGAGGGGGAGAATATCTGATTTGGTTAGTCGGGATGATGTGATTTTATTCCACCAGCCAGACTAACTGTGAGTGCGCCTGCCTTGGAGCAGGGTTAAGATGCTGGGGGCACCACTGTGGAAGTGGGTTTGGTTATATACAAGCTTGGTTTCCAGAAACTAGAAAACCTGAACTGTCTTAAAACATCACAGTTCAGCCAGATAACGCATTACTACTGCTTTGAGAAATACACACCTGCTCTGTGTGCTTAGTGATGTTTGTTTTTGCTGATCACTCTTACACTTTCACTGACTGTTCCATACTTTTCTGGTGTCTCATAGCTGTTTAGTGCAGGATTCAAGAGTGTGAACAGGGCAAGACCTTGTCAGCAGTTTTTGAACAAATAAGAACGTAAATATCTGTGGTTGAAATGTACCTCTGGGAAGATTAGAAAATATGGATTTAATTTCACTGAAGTGCTCTGTGATTCCTTAAGTGTCCCACACTTAAAAAGCTGCGAATACTACATTTAACTTCAAAGGAGAAGTTGAAGAAGATGGGTGTGGCTATGTGGGGAGAAGGTAGCTGGAGCAGCAGGTAAGAAGAATCACTCCTAACTGTCCAGGGTTCTCTCTGTTCCTTCTCTCTCTCCACAGTGCTTCACTGATGGCATTACCAACAAACTGATTGGCTGTTATGTCGGCGGTGTCACGGAGGACATGGTCCTGGTTCGTATCTACGGCAACAAGACGGAGCTGTTTGTGGACCGGGAGAGCGAGGTCCAGAACTTCAGAGTCCTGCAGGCTCATCGTTGCGCCCCGCAGATCTACTGCACGTTCAATAACGGGCTCTGCTACGAGTTCCTGCAAGGCACCGCCCTCGAACCCAAGCACATACGCAACCCCCTTATCTTCAGGTACAAACATGCACACACACACACACACACTCATGCACGCACAAACACTCGCAAGCCAATGAGCACGTCGTTTCCACTGAGCCCTGTGGAGGCGGACACTTGTATCAGAACAACAGTAGGGCGTAGTGCTATTCATGCTGTGTGCCAGCACAGTGTTTCTGTGCTCCAATGCTGACTGCTAGCTGGTAAAAATCAATAACCTGTCAGGCTAATTCATGCTATTTTTAATATTAATGGCAACATTCATATTATATCCAGGGCTCTTAATTTGCGTATGAAGAATTCTGGTACAGTAGCAGGGTTGATTGCATATGTGTCCTGCAGGTTAATCGCCAGGCAGCTGGCGAAATACCACTCCATCCATGCGCACAATGGCTGGGTCCCCAAGTCCAACTTGTGGCTGAAGATGGGGAAGTACTTCTCCCTGGTGCCCACCCACTTCCAGGACCCTGCCCAGAATCTGAGGTAGGAGCTTGGTAGGAGAATAATTGAGTTTGTGTGGTAATGAGCCATTTTCCAGTGTGTCACTGAGTCAAAGTTGAAGATGTTCATGTGTTATTAGTAGTAATAGTGTTAGTGTATTATGGAGTTGATGTTGTTCCAGGTTGTCATGAGGTTGACGTGGCTGTGTCTGTCTGAGCCCAGGTTCTCGCAGGAGGTGCCCAGCAGGGAGTGCCTGCGTGAGGAGATGCTTTGGCTGCAGAGGAGCCTGTCTGTGCTGGGCTCTCCTGTCGTCCTGTGTCACAACGACCTGCTGAGTAAGAATATCATCTACAACCAGGGCGCAGGTGAGTGACCACAGCCGGTCTGCGGGGGGCGCCACTGAGCCAGGCCGCCTACGCAGTAACAGATCATCTCAGCCTGAGCACCGCCTGAGATTGGGAGTGGCTCATCTCAGCTGAGCCACTCCCGATCTCACCATATGAGCTCAGTCTTCCCATCATTTCACTCCATTGAATGATGTTATAATAGGCTGCAGACCCGCCTTGTTCTCCTGTCTGTCACAAACATGTGTGGGAGTGTTATTTGTTATGATGTGAATGCACTTTTTTATATTAGCTGAATCATGGTGATTCAAACTGGCTTATTCCATAGGGGGTTGGGTGGGGATCTCACAGCTCCTTGTGTCTAGATTTTCTCTCCTAGGAGCAACAGCGCCGCCTGCTGGAGGGGGTGAGAAGGCTCTGAGTGGCCATATCCAATTTAGTACCACAGTACACCCAGCAACACCCAGTTCAGTTCTACAGTAGATCTACGCGCATCCAGCTCAGATACTAGATATGGGATTCCTGTTTCTCTAAGTGGTCTATTTGAAAACTTGTGCCCCCCAGCGCAGGAAATTTAGCCAAGGGCTGTTTTGTTTTGTAACTGCTTTGCATTTCTTCTCTGCTTCATTCAGTCAAGTGAGAGAGAAAGAATATTGCCACAGTCAAATTACGCATAAACCCCCTAGGGGGCCCTGAGACTAAACCTGCCGTGCAACTTGGCCAGGGAACCTTTCGCATAATTTCCATGGTAAACTGTGAGCTGATGGGGTGATCTGCGGCCCAATGAGAGGGCAGTACTGCGGGGGGAGTGTGCTGAAAGTGGGTGTGTCTGAAGCTGCAGGGGGAGGGCACTGCCTCTCTGTGTGTCCGTAGTAAAGCAGCTGAGTGTTTTGTGTCAGATGTGAGTGTGCCCAAAAATCTCTTCATCTGCCGCGCAGGCCTATAAGCCACTGACTGGAGGTGTTCTGTTGAGTCCCACTCGGACTGCACCGGGCCCGGTAACCCCTTCACATGTGTCCTGTTGTAGACTAAACACCTGGTAGTCTATTGGCCAGACACGCAGTACAATGTCACAGCACAGACCAAACTCGCTGTGTTAAAAAACAAATTGCTGTGTAGAACAACATTGTAACATTTGCCTACATTTACTACAGCTATATATTCAAAACATTATTGAAAACAAGGAAATGATTAAAATAGAGGGTGGGGTGGTCAAGTCAAATTTTGACCGTTGTCAAGTGTTTTTCATTTTATGAGGGGTAAGGGTTTGTATTTTGGTTTTGCCTTTTTAGAAATTAACATTTTGCTTTCTCACTAATAAACTCAGAACTGAATTTTGCCACCAGGGGGCAGATTTTCCTGGTGGTTTTGTTGTTTCATGTTTTATACAGGGAATGCCTACAAAGCTGTAGCTCAAAACCAAACAGAACTAACCTGTCATTTAGATGGCAAACTACCACATTGCAGTGTTTTTGCAGTGACTGTGTTCTAGTCTCTGGCTTCAGTAGTGTGCCATCATTTTAATGCTTTTGAGGAATGGTTGTCTTTTCAGGAAAGGCCATCGCTTCGTGCTACTAACCGAGGGTTTCCTAAGAAAAACTGGATATCCCACATTTTCTTTACACTAGTTTGATATGACAGACATCTACCTGATAATGATTTTTTGTACCCAGCATATGCACTTGAAATAAGTCAATCTTGTGTGGGTTATCAAGTTTTTTTGAGGATCCCTCAAAAGTTACCAAGCATGCTGTGTTGTCACCCAGTGCATGTCTGTGTGGCTGTCTCTGCTTCTCCGTAGTCTTAAGTATTTTGAAATGTCTCTTCCGACTACCCTCTTTCCAGTCAAAATGCAAAACTCTTACCCTGATCTAAAAACCCTTTAGACTCCTAGTTTGGGGAAAATACTCATGCTGTTAACATATAAGAAACGATGACTGGGGTGTATCATTAACACATGTCCATTTGTTTGTCCTGCTTAGGAAATGTAAAGTTTATTGACTATGAATACGCCAGCTACAATTACCAAGCCTACGACATTGGGAACCACTTCAATGAGTTTGCAGGTATGTGATCAATATAGTTACATACCACAATATCAGTAGTTTCTCACCCATTTGTGTTTTTTAACACTTAATGTCTAAAAGTCCTTGACCTTTTTGGTACGTGAATGAGAAGCACTTGAGTTTCATGTTGCTGGGTTTTTTATACGTTTAGTGCCATTATTATTTTTTTGTTTAGCCCACATTCCTGTAGTGTTGATACTGAAGGGCTTGGTGCAGATTCCTTCCCCTTTCCCAGCATGCACTGCACAACTGCCTATTCATTCTTTAAATAATCTTCCTTCTCAGTGTCATCTGGGTTGAAAAGTATGTTTGTGTTTAGTTGTGTTTTGCCTGTAACATCATTTTCTACTCCTGAGGTATCCTGTGGCATACGGTGTTCTGATGCTGAATAGTACCGTATTTTATTCACTTATTAGTTGGTCGTATAAGCATAAGGTTGAGCATTAACATTAACATTGACATACAAGTACAGTACAAATCAATACTCTACAGTTTCGTAAGTAAGTGCACTGAAAAGAAAGGAACCGGATTTACAACATCTTTGCACAGTTCATATACTGTGATATAAATACACTACATTTCCTCTCTCTAATGCATGAGTGGTGAAGATGTAATCAATGAATAGCTGATTTTTTTTGTTACTGAGTCTCCATATTAGCCCTAAAAGCACAGAAAGGTAGCTTTTGTCAAACACACCTCTTCTTTTTCTAGTTATATTCATATCCTTTATAACATATTTGAAACCTAGTGTACTTACTCTCACTGTGTTTCTGTATCCTAAACCACAGACTGGTTTAGTATACAGAAAGAAGTTTACTGCATATCCACAGATCTGCAAGGTGTTTTGAGTCAGTGCTATGTATTTAAGTGTTACTGAATGGTGTTTAAAGAATGATTATCATCAACAGACAAAACTGGCTAAAGTCCACAGATAACAGAACTGGGCTACATATGAGGGCTAGATAGCCTGACGTTGATAAGAGAACACAAAAGAATTTCTAATTCAATTGTGCTGTTAGTTATTAAAACAAATTAATAGCTTTATAGTATGGATGCGTACCAAGGTAAAGATAAGGAACAGCAAATTACATTAGAAGTTTATATTGCTTTAAATGATTGTTTGATAATGTAGTGTATTAATATGATGAATGTGTTCTGTGCAGTAATGCTATATCAGGAAGAAAGGCTGTGTGATAAACCTGGGCTAATGGAAGTCTATAAAGTTGTGACTTTAATTGACAGGTGTGGATGAAGTGGACTACAGCCAGTATCCGGGACGAGAGCTGCAGCTGCAGTGGCTGAGGGTGTACCTGGAGGCCTACAAAGAGCAAAAAGGCCAGGGTACGGAGGTCTCCGACATGGAGGTGGAGGTGCTGTATGTGCAGGTCAACCACTTTGCCTTGGTGAGTGACTGTTTCTGTGTTATTAGGGTTCCTGTGAATGTGAGCCGAGCAGGTTACAGTGGCCGCAGATGCCGCATTGCGATGTTTGGAATACATGTGTAAAAGCAGGCTTTAAAACATAGATACAGTTGAGCCAACATTTTCTAGTGCGTATTTGGTGAATTGTATCCAGTGTCCTCTGATCAAGGCTGCTAACACACTGATAAGCTCAAAGCACATCTCTTTATGTAACATAGATTGTTGTATCAGTTCATGTTGTACTGTTCCCTGTGTTTTTGCAGCTGCTCAGTTTTCCTTCATGATATTTCTTGCATTTCAGAGTGATCAGTTACTTATTTTATTTCACAGCTTTTAAGTAGATTGATGAAACTGTGTACCTCAAGTTTACTGTACCAAAGGTATTACTGACTGTAGAAAGAAATGAACTGTAAACTCTTTCCTTCTCTCTAGGCGTCCCATTTCTTCTGGGGGCTGTGGGCTTTAATTCAGGCAGAATACTCCACCATTGACTTTGATTTCATAGGGTAAGCGCATCTGTCTGCTGTTAATACCTGTCCTCTCTGATAAGCTGGGTTTTGTAGAATAAACTGTGATGAAACTACAGTGCTTCAGGTGGACAATTTTATATTTCTGCCCTCTAATTTTGAGCCATCAGCCATGATAGTTAGGCAATCTTGACGATCTCAGCTCTCAACTGAGTAAGGTTATTTTCATGTTTATTTGCAGTTTGATGTTTAAACTGTGTCGCCATTGTCATTCTGTCCAATGTTGCTGTACTTGTACCTCCTTTACTCACATGACTATTAAGCAATCTTCATAGTTACGTAATAACAAAGTGTGACACTGCCCAGTGTCATCGTAAATCTTCTGTTTGTCTCTCCCTCAGGTATGCAATCATTCGCTTTGCTCAGTACTTCAAAATGAAGCCAGAAGTTACAGCACTGAACTCTCCATAAAGGCATCGGCAACTGAAACCTCAACAGCCACTCACAAGTACAGCTCCCCCTGGTGGACATCATGATTAATACAAGCAATCATGCCTGTACTGTAGATACTGGATTGCATATGGTTACAGTGTTCAGCTGTGTCAGCTGCAACTCAGAAGCATTGCCTGGTCAGTTCTGTATAGCTATAATACAAAGTTATCCCATGGGCAGTTCTCTTTAGACTCCAGCAACAACACCTGCATGGTCAGTTAAACTCCAGTACCCAGTACTGTTGGCTCTGTTTAAACAGCTCCCGGGGGGGTTGTGCACGTATCAGCACTGTTTGAATAAGAGGGTGTAGGGTAGTGGTGAGTCTCAGGGTACTGGGGTATGGTTTACATATTTTTACAGATCCCTTCAATGTGATATGCGTATACTCAGATGCCATTTACTTGTTACACTAATTGCATGTCCTGTATAAATACATTTATACATTTGCATTTTTGTCATACTTTGAATATTGCCAGCAAAACTGTGGAAGGAGCTGAGATTTTGAGACCAAAGACCGGCGCATGGTTGTGTTTCAGACAGATGGTTCCTGCCCAATCATCACTGGTCTGCTTGTTTGAGCTGTGTTATCCATCCCAGGGGGTGTCACTTTGATTGTTCAGTTTCTGAACACCGTACTTACTCTTTTCAATAAGAAAATTAACCTGTAGATAAACCCGCACCAAAGTGCTGGTATATTTCCTTACAAGTGCACATTTCTGTTCAGGAATAGTGTATAATTTCTACTTGTGAAAACTGCATTTTTATACATACTGGAATGAGATTCTTGTGTGAATGTACTGTAAAGTGACAGTGATGGGTGATTACATGACATGATGCTTAACGGGCACTCTTATCCCTAGCAACACACATAGCTGACAAGTTTTACATGTTATCAGTTCATACAGTTGGATATTCACAGAGGCAGTTCAGGTTAAACACCTCGCCCAAGTACACAACAGCTCGACCCAACTTGGGTATCAAACAGGCAACCGTTGCATTACAGACCCTGTGTCTTAACTACTACACCACACTGCTGACAGATGCAGAATTAGGCAGGAGTGGTTGGCAGCATGAAGGCCTTCATAAAGACACCACCTTCTTGCTGATCAAAATCAGAGGAGCATACTGACTATGTGGGGTAGTGGTTAAGGGAACTGGACTGTTTATGAACATGTGTCCACTATACATACATTTATAAAATGTATAATCTGTATGTATGTGTATGTTTACATGTGGATAAATGTATACATGTACATATGTGTAATATATGTACACTTCAAGAATATGCAATATCTGCACTCTAATGCTCCCTTGATTCTCAAGTTTTCTGTTTGTGTACATAGAGCAAATGTGCCATCGAAAATGATCTAATATGAAAGCCTGGATTAAACTGTGAAAAAATCCAAGAGTTCTGAATGTAAATAAAGGAGTGAAATCCCTCTCTCCTAACACCTGTTTGTTTATGTGTGTGTGTGTGTGTGTGTGTGTGTGTGTGTGTGTGTGTGTGTGTGTAGCCTGTGTTTAATTTATTAGTTATCAGGCATTTGTCAATAGTTGCCAAATTTGATGCCCTTTTGTTAGAAATTTCTATAGTGGAACATCCTTGTGACATAGACCACACCATTTAAAAACACAACCTTAAATCTGTACAAACCTTTTGATTTGTTTCACTTACAGGGTCACCAAGTGACAAACCTAAATTGCCCAACGTTAAAGTCTTACCTTGCACAGACTCTTTTCTTTGATGTGATTGTGTTACATCTCAAAAGTTCCTCCGCTGAGTGCTTGACAGGAGTTTTTTCAATGCTTGACAACTGATGTCATATTATTAAATATGTCTGCTGTAAAACTTCAGGTTCTTCAGGTTTCTAAGGCCAGGGCATACCTGTTAAATGACACAGTTGTTATTTTTGCACAATTATTTTCCTTTCTTGTTACTGCAACTCATAACTTTAATAGTTGATTAAGATGTTCATAAATGTGGAAAATACATGCTAAATTTGATTCCCTTTGATTAAACACAATCTGTGATCCAAGATTAGATTCTATCAGAAAAGGATAGATGCTGAACGGTGTGAAAAGTTGTTTTCTCAAGGGGGAATCTGTCTTTCCAGCACATTACTACCCATAATTCCCCTGGTATCACCCAGGCTTAGATTATAGTGCTATACATGACTTCCTCTGAGAGAGGTACCTACTTTATTTGCCCTCTGTTTGATTTGGATTGTGCTAAGAGTGAGGTATCCATAGTACAGCTCTGCATCTCGCTATATGTAATGCTGCACTACGAGGATGTACCTTCTTTCAATTGCTGGAAACGATCCCACAATGTAACATGTATGGTGGGTTTTCCATCCGTCAAGAGGTTTAAAGATGTGACATACAGTGTTACTTCAGCTTGATTGGGCACACAACATAAATGTGTAACATTTAAGAACGAATGGAAAACATCTTCAGTATGCTGAAAATGAGTATACACATGCAGGTATACTTACACACAGGAGAGAGAGAGAAAGTAGGAATGAAGGGGCAGAAACATGGCTGATACACATGTATAGACACACAAAATATAGTTCTAACTTCTGAAAAGGAACACTGATATAGAATTAGGGGCTGCTGCTCTTAAACAGTTCAGTACCATGGTAGTGATCTTGAATCTGTATCTACCATTTACAAATAAAGACTGGGGTTATAATTACAGTGGTTCATATGATCCTGGATCCGTTATAATGGCAGAAAGAAAATACTTCATTCCGAAACAAAAATTTCTGCAAGTGTCCAGCAGATGGAGGCAGTGTCTGAAACCTGTCTGTTGGATTGGCAGTCAGCTTTCCAGGCACCTCTGCAAACTGTTAGAATGTAGGGAAGTGTACGCATGTAGCATTAATATGTAATGGCTGCTGATTGGTTGCATGTTTTGTGCTTCTCCCGAAACAAGTTTATTTTCTTTTTTGCCCACTCTCTTGTTCTTTGTCATCTTTATTTTTCCCCCATTTTCATCCAGTTTCTCCATCTCCATCACCTTCTCCTTCCTCGCTCATTCTCCACGCTGTCCTTCAGTGGACCTTGTATCATTTTTACCCTCTTTCTTTCTGTCTCTTCCCTTCAGCTACTCTGACATCTCTCTGCAGAACTTTATTCCCACATCTCTTCCCTGGGTATTGATCCTCTTGAGGAGCAGTTTTCCTTACAGCTCTGTCTCTGGTATTGAACTGACCTCCACAATAAGCTTGTGTGTGAGATGTAGGTTATACAGCATGCACATTGGTCCCAGTTTTTACCCTCTCCTAACAGTTTAACCAGGTTTAACATGTTTGACTAGTTTTGTTTTATTGATTACCTAGATAGTTGTACCACAAACAGCAATAATGTCAAAATGATGCCTCTCTCTAAGAGAGCTATAATGTTGGAGAAAGTTAGAATGAATAATAACAGAAGTTCCACACAAAGGTACAGACAATCCCTACACAATTAACCAAACCTAGACAAACTGGTCTCATCCAAGACTATAAAAAAATTCCCGCTCACTGCCTCCTTGTCTGCTGCATCAGCTGTTTATGACATCCCTCCTCCACCCCATATCCCCCCTTTCTTCTCCCTGACTATGAGGTCCATATGGGGAGTTAACAACCACAGCCCATGTGATCCCCTCATCAGACTCCAAACCAAATAAAAGTACCACATCACACACAACCTTCACACTTTGGTTGTTTGGAAATTCATATCTACTAAATTAAATTGTTATCATCATGGCTGCTTGACAATTCACTGCTGTTTTTCAGTCCATCAGATTGTCAAATTATATACCAAATGCAACATGCTGATATAACACTTGAAATAATATCAAACAGAATTCAGGATACCATAAATGATAAAAGAGAAAAACGGCAGATGTTCTCTTGCTTTGTGTTGCTGGAACAGATTCCCCCATTTGCTGAGCCTGTTACTTTGAAATGCACCACTTTCCCAGTATGTCAGCACTGGCTGACCCTGGCTGAAGACAAAATCCCAGTCAGGAATCTTCACACAAGCAAACACTAACTCCTCTCCCATAAACCTCCCCTTTGTAGGTTCACAAAAACAACAGATAAATCCCGCATCGCAAGGCCTTGACTGTCAGGCAGACAGTCCCAGGATGCCCTTTTCCCAGGTACTGATGTGTGACTCTCAGGATTGCGAACGGAGGAGGGGTTTGCACCTCCCAGACTCCTCCGCAACGCCCCCCCCGGTTCCGTCACAGGAACAAATTTTCTGCACGCCGCATTTGCCTCACGCGGTTCAGCTTTGTCTCGGATCGTCCCTCGGGGGACGTCACGGAAGCCGCCTCTCCACAATCTGGCCATGTGTGTGTTTAAAAAGTTTTCTGAGGAAGAAATTGCATGTAATCCAGTGGAAAAACTCATCCTATTGCAAAATAAATGCGCATAGCCACCTACAATGTACTATGGGGCGAAAATTACCCAGAACATAATACGCGCAAAGCGTGGATCACAGGCACCTCCCACGCGGCCTCATCTTTAGGGGGGAAGCGGTAAGGGAGATGCAGCCATTTCTGGAGTTCTCTCCTGGAACGGGAGCCATGACAAATGAACCACTGGAGTCAGACACTCGTGGTTATCTCCTGCATTCAGGAGCGCTCAACTGGGGGTGTGAAGAATGACAGGTTTCAACGGGCAGAATTATTTTAGAGGATGAATGCGCTGCGTTTATTTGGTGGAAGGCTCTGTCTCTGTCCCCGGCTCCTGCTCTTGGGTCGATGCAGTGGTAAGGACCAGGGCTTATAACACCAAGAGATTGCCGGATCAACTCTCAGGTGGGGCATGGCTGTCGTGCCTTTGGAAAAGGTGATTAACCTGACAAATGCTACCCCACTGGAGAACCCAAATACATTTGGTACAGATGAAGAAATACTGGACTGACATAAAAAAGACCAATTAAACATGTCAACGGTAAATATGGGTAAAATATGAAAATGAAGACATCACGGCTGTGCATAAAAAGGAACTGTCAGATTCATCCCTCCATCTCTCCTCCCTCCTCTCCCCTTCTCCCCATCTCCCTCCCTCCTTGTGTCTGTGGTGCTGGAAGCTCTGAACTCCTACCTGCTGCTCCACAGCTTCCCTGAGTGGCCTCCTCCCCATGGGCTCCACACTGTGTTGGTTCTTCTCTGAGCACAGACTGCAAACAGCTCCATACCTCTGTGAGCCACAAATGATCCTCTGTAATGCCAAAGCAGATGCACATTTGGAGGATCAGCAATTTAGGGGAAAAAGACAGTCACACCATAGACTGCAGCATTTATTAAAATAATCAACCCAAATGCAAATGATATGACCAAGACCCCCCGTGGAGCATAACGATTTGGCACTTACCTGTAGATCAGGCGAGATGGAATCAGGAGCAGTTGTGACTGAATTAATGATTCATTATGGGAGGCCAAATGTCAAGCCTGATCAGCGTCAGCTTGTTTTGCGTCTGTGTTTTGCCGTGTTTTCATGAATCTCATGAATGAGTGATAGGTCATTAAACCGTCATGAAAATTTCACAGCCGCATATCTAGGCATTAGAGTACAGCAGCAGATGGATGGATGGATGCTTCTGACACATGGGGGACTTTCAGCAGGTATAAATGAGCCCGAATGGAGAGCGGATTGAGGTGCAGATGATCATCGCTTCTCTCACGTGACCAGTGGAAGCACATTCGTGGTTTTGTTATAGAGTGAAGCTAGGCTATCACCTGCGGCAATACAACAGTGGTGTGTTGAACTGCTGGACTCCTGCAGAATTCCAAGCTGCAGGCAGGCATCCTTTCAATCACATGCTGGTTTGGAAGGTTCTTCCCCACATTTGGTGTGTGGCCCATCTGCTGTGAAACCCTTTGGTGTTTCAAATCTCATCGCTGCAGCAGAAAGCACTCAACAGTACCACCCAGCTGTTACAGAACTTGCCTTTATTAGACCTTTGACAGGTAAAAATACTGAAAAGTGAACTGTGACCAGGTGTCATTGCATGGCTTTTTCTTATAAGAGTACATAAACACCTGCTCTTACTCTGATGTGGATAACATACAAAACATGTATTAAGAAATGTACAACTTCAACACAGAACAAAAAAAAGAACAAAAACAAAATATAAATATATCTCCATTAATATTTACATTTTCCTTGAACTTCAAGTTGAGATAGTATTATCCATTGTTTACTATAAAAAATTTGGCTCTATTCAAGAATTTGATTGTCTTAATGTTGTGTGTCTTATCAATGTGCGAAGAAACAATATACCAGTTGGAATGAATTGCCCCTTTTCAGCAATTATGTGAGGATCACTATTTGGTAGGACGGGACTGTGAGGGTCACTGTGTGGTCGGGTGTGACTGTGAGGGTCACTATCTGGCAGCATGGCCTAGAAACGGCATGGCTGAGCCATGCTATGCAGCTAAAATAATCATACTGGTCTGGAGGCACGGAAATACAGCACGTAATCTGTCATGGCACTATGGTAGAATATGACTGGAGTTGCAGGGCATGCTGCCATCTCTAACCAGACATCACTGCGTCTTCCACTGGCCTTAGTGTGGTGTGCACTGTGTGTATTACAACGCACAGTAGAGTGACTACACTGATGGGAAAACTCTCTACCAGGCCTGCATATCCAACAACAGCAACTATGATAAGCTGCTAATCTTGCATATCCATCAACAGCAGTTCACAGCTCTCTGAGCAGCTGCTGATCTGTGACATGACTGAGAGCACAAGGCAAGATAGATAGATTGTTTTAGGCCAATCATATTCCACGGAATTGTTTGTGAAGACTCTAGCAAAAAGAGCCAGAATATATTTCTCTCCGTCTGGTCAAAAAAAGAGGACATTTGACATTATACATGAACCAACAGAATGTTCTTTGTGAAGCCCACACAGTGTCTGTGTACTGTAAGAATTAAAATTGGAAACTGATGAGGATGCTGTACTGTATCTTAGAGCAACAGCAGTCTATTTCAGAGATTAGAAAATTACCGGCATCAACAGGATTATTAACAAGGGCAAAGGAAGTCAAAAGAGCTTTGTAATCCAAATAAACACCAGTGACTGCGTTTTCGGAGCAGTTTCAGAGATAAATACCCAATAAAGAAAAAATTGTATACGACTTAATGATGGTCAGTTATTCCTTCATTAAATATCAATATTATGACATAAGCAGATGGATTTTTAAAATATATTAAATAGAAAGAAAACACTGAAATGCAAAATACGATGGGCTCCTTTTATGCATGCACAAGAAGGAAGGAAAGCAATGTGACATCACCAGGAGAAAGGACCGTAGTGTGACATCAGCAGCATGAAGGACAGTTTTTTGGCAAAATTATGCATGGGGATTGAAGTCATACAATCTTCAAAAGTTGAGTCAATGGTGTAGGCTTTTATCAGTTGCACTGATAGACAATGCAAGCTGATTATTGTGTCATCCTATCATATGTGTGGTGTGGAGTTTACAGCCTTTACAAAGGACAAATTCACAGCCTTTATAGTGAGGATAAACTCACATCCCAGCCTTTACAGGGAGAATAAACTCACAGCTCAGCTTTTACAGGGAGGATAAACTCACAGCTCAGCTTTTACAGGGAGGATAAACTCACATCCCAGCTTTTACAGGGAGAATAAACTCACATCCCAGCTTTTACAGAGGGGATAAACTCATATCCCTGTTTTTACAGGGAGACTAAACCCGCAGCCCATAAATAAGAACATTGTGTCATTCTCAAAGGCTCTGACGATAAAGGACTATGGTTCCAGAATCAAAGCTCAATCCTCCCACATGCTACACAGTCCTCCTCTTGCTAAACTGTTTGTTTTAATTCAAATGCACACTGAGTTCTGTAGACATGACACACCCATTCGGCTAAGGAGAATCCCAGTGAAAAACTGATAAATTAACATATTGTTTAACAAGCAATTCAGCATGTGGAAAAAAACCAGCAGTGTCTATTAATGCATACAGCTATGTGCTGTACACACATCAGACATGCAGTTCATGTGAGAGTGGGAAGTATGGTAGTTAAGGTGAGGTTTCATCTCCTGAGCTGCTGAGTCTTCCTCTTCGCCTGACAACATTACAAACAAAAAAAACAAGAGAAGCAAAATCACAAAAGAAAGGACACCTGCTGCTGGTGGTCCGGGGTTCGCTGAAGATTGTCTAAGATGGGACCCTGTCCCTCGTGTCTCATGGTGAGGGACACTTTGCTCTCTGAAGTGAAGGCCACCTTTGACAGACTGTAAAGATTATGGCACTTCCTGTCAGCTGCAGTGTCTTAGTGGCCAAGGAGAGGAGAAGATCTGTCAAACACTTTAAGCTGAACTATAAAAAGTACCCATATCACATGTTTCTTTTCTTAAGAAAGAAAGAAAGCATGTAACTTTTATTTTCCTTTTCAAAGTGTGGGACAAAAACATCAAATCACATTCACAAGCCACTTATTGGCACCATGTACCTGAGTGAGACTATTACAGAAGCAAAAAAAGAAAAAAAACAGTTTAATGTGTATAACAAACAGGTGCATTGTTTTTTTGTGTCCTGTAGTGTAACTTTCAGTTTTTTTCGGGATACTAATTTTAGCAAAAGTCCGGGAATTTGACTGTTTGGTGATTCTTCCCTTTGTATAACAGCCAGTGTGGGACAATTCTATACTTAGCTGCTAGTACTGGGGCTGGTGTGAGATGTTTGTCTGTGCTCTGTCATAGTTTCGGCTAGTGTTGGGTGGGTGCAACTTGGGTGGGATTTGGGTGGGGCTTGTCCCCTCCAACCTGTCCCAGATCAGTGTGGCTGAGTCGGGGTGTGGTCCTCGCGGTCGCTGCCATCGTCACCTTCCCCATCCTTGTACTCAAAGTCATCATCAACTTTGCCATTGCTGTCGTCGAACTGTTGCTCCTCCTCCTTGATGTGTGGCCCCTCCCCTTTCCAGCCGCCCAGCTGTTTGCTCCGGATGACGGGCGTGGCCAGATCAGGGCTGCTGGGCATGCTGGAATGTTCAGAGGGCCCTTGGGGAGAGAGAGCGCCCAGTATGGAGGGGGCTCCAAGGTACCCCTCCCCCATGGGAACCAGAGACAGCTGGCCCTGCTGTCTGTAACCAGCCAGGAGAGAGACCATGTTATATACATACACAGATATGTTGATTAGTATAGAAAGAAAAAGCAATTCATGCAGACACTTCATTATAACTAATCAGACAGATATAGACACTAGGGCACGTAATATGGTGCAATACACCTCCACATAAAAGATAAATAAATACCTGACATTTCATAAAAGGAAGAAAAAAGCCCATTAACTATAGAGAATGCTGAGAGATGAAGTATCATCAGGCTTCACATTCTTGTGAAAATCTTTCACGTTTTCCACAAAAACAGGGAAAACCCAGTGCTAGTGTCTGATACGGATGAGCTGCTTTCTGTTCTCAGGGGACCAGGCCGCCTGCTTGTGTTCAGTGCCACATGAGTGAGGCTGAAGCTGGCAGGTTGTGCTGATGAGGGTCTCTTCTATGTGTCTGTGGACCAGATCTATGCAACATATTCAGGTGGAAAGATTTTTCCTTCTCCTCCTCTGCATGACACAACGGAACTGAAGCATTGGATGAATGCGGATATGCACGGCTCTGCGGAGCTGCAGCGATGCCTACCCCGCGCTGTAGTACCGGCGCACGTCCTCCCTGCGGCTGCGCATCATGGCCTTGTACTCGCTGATGCGCAGCTTCTTGCCTCCCACCAGGCAGGTGCGCTTGGGGCGGGGCTTGTACTTGTAGTCGGGGTACTTCTCCAGGTGCTGCTTGCTGAGCCGGGCCTGCTCCTCGTAGTACGGCTGCTTCTCCTGGTTGGTCATGGCCTTCCAACGGGAGCCTGAAGACAATGGAGGGGGTATCATTAATACTAACACTAATACTGTTATTACTACTATTACTACTACTACGACTACTACTACTGATTGTAATACTACTACTACTACTGCTAATAATAATGATAATAATAACAATAACAAATAAATAAGTATAATGACCAGTATGTTACAGAAAGGTAACCGTGTGTGCGGTATGTGTATGTGTGTGGTGGGGGACTGAAAGACCTGTGTGTAAATGTAATATGAGGGGAAAGGAGTTAGATGAGACCTCTGTGTGGTTGACTGTGTGATGTGATGTTGGAGGTCGTCTTACCCAGGATCTTGCTGATGTTGGAGTTGTGCATGTCGGGGAAAGTCTGCAGGATCTTCCTCCTCTCGTCCTTGGCCCAGACCATGAAGGCGTTCATGGGACGCTTTATGTGCGGCTCAGCGTTCCCCCGTCCTCGCGCCTCCCGAAATATCTGCCAATCAGACACACTGGGGCTGCCTGTGGGTGGGCAGACGGAGACACACCAGCCAATTAGCACCTCCCTCTCTCACAAATATACAGCATGCGCACACACACGCACATACATGCTCACACTAACTCATAAAGTTATTGGGGTCAGAGATACATACAGTCTGAGTCTCCACTCATGTTGAAGTCCACCAGGGCATGACTTCTCTCCTCTGACTGTTTCAGCTGCTGTGTCAGGGCCTTCTCCTGTACAGAAGAGACACACCCACCAAGAAATCAACCATTCGCTTAAACTGTTAATTACGCAATCCAATGCGGACAAGTAAGTCTTTGGCAAACTTAATTTCATACAGAGTTTGCAGGTGTGAAAACGTTCATGCAGAGCATACTGCAATAGCTTAGATTCAGAGCAGTGTCTTACAAGCCCCAGTATCACACAGTAAATCAAAGGCCATGTTGCCCTGCCCTAGTATTGAACAGTAAACCAGAAGCTGTTTCCTGCTGCCTCAGTAACACAGTGAATCAGGAGCTGTGCCTCTAATGCAATGAATGGTGGATTTGAAATCATCTGTTTAGAAGCCATCTTAAATTTCAATCACACAGCTGGATGGCGGATGTCTTCCCATCAGGGCTCTCTGTACCATTCACACAGAATGCAGCTTTTCTTTATCAAACACAGGAACTGAGACACCCGCGGCTATGATCCTCAGCCCGGGATGCAGGAGAGGAGACCTCCCTCCACCTCGATTTCCGGGTATTTCCATGGAGCCACATGTGGGAGAGTCTCATCTCCCCCAGGCCCGTGTGTTTATCATATGCCATGAAGGCCTGCTAAATTACACTGTTAATGCGGCTTGCTCACCTCCAGCCCTCCCTGCCTGTAAACACTCACATCTCCAAGGCCAGGAGAACGCATGTACAGCCTAAATTAAACAATTATATCCCTGACCATGGCACCCAGCACAGCCTCCATTACGGCCTAATTAGGATGCTGAAATGAACGGCTTTTCTCTGTTCTCACAGACACAATCACACTGCTCCGCTGAGACACTCCGTGTGAGTGAATGATAATGATAACTACGGAACATCCTCATGTTTCAAACAGCCAGAGAGTGCCGCTGAAAGCAGAGTGATTTCTCATTTACAGACAATGTGCTTTCCGCCGTTTAATTCAATGTGAAGACATTCAGTTAGCTTGAATGTCTTTTTATTTATATGTTGTATGCTATTAATATTGTACATATACCCAAATGGCACCCAGCTCCTCAGATAAAGACCACAGACCTCTCCTGCATTGTGTGTGTGCTTGTGTGCTTGGGTGTGTGCGTATGTGCGTGTACATTACATTACGTTGTTGTCATTTAGCAGATACTCTTATCCAGAGCAACTTACATAGGTTACAGTTTTTTACATGTTATCCATTTATTCATCTGGATATTTACTAAGGTAATTCTGGGTTAAGTACCTTGCCAAAGGGTACAGCAGCAGTGCCCCAGCAGGGAATTGAACTAGCAACGTTTCGGTTACAAGCACTGCTCCTGTGTATGTGCACATGTTTCCAGTAGGTGTGGGTGTGTGTGTGTGTGCGTGTGTGAGGAGCAGAGGAGCACAGGAGCGCACTGAAGTGTGAGAGAGACAGACGGCGATGGTGAAACTGCGGTGCGTACCTGCTGACAGCGTGTTTAATAAATAAGTGGCATTTAGCCACGCTGACGTGCGGTCGCTGCAGTCCCTTGGCATTAGCATCTGGCAGAGTGTCAGCAGCAGCTGCACACAGGTTGTGTGAGCAAACTCTGAGCGCTGTTCTATTTTTACCCTTTGTTTTCTTCAAGTCATTTGCAGATGACAGTACATGGCCTGATGATAATCTGCCTCATAACTCTTCTATCTCTCAGTAAACTACACATGCATAAACTAGGAGATAAACCAGGCTATGCTGTTCACTGACAGAGTAGTGTGACACACACACACACACACACACACACACACACACACAGAACCTGCATGATCAGAGAGCTGATTGACAGTACTGCCATCTCTGACCTTCTCTGAATGGCCGTTGCTGAGGCACAGGCTGCGGACAGTGGCTGCCTTCGCATCCAGCACCTGCTGCTCCTTCCTTTCCCGTTCCTCCACCATGTCCTTGGCATCCATTTCCTGGTCCCCTAAGATCCCGCTGGAGGACAGAGATGAGTGAGGGTCTGCAGGGGGGGTGAGAGGGTAACAGAGGGTGTGTTAGAGATTAGATGTTTGAGATGGACGCATACAAATAAAGGTGAACACATAAACACACCAGCCACCTGCATCTTTCCAGGCAGGTCTATACCTGTGTATTGCATTACATTACATTACATTACGTGCGTTTAACAGATGCTCTTATCCAGAACAACTTCCAATAGAACATGAGTGTATCCATTCAAATTAAATGAGCAACAGAGTCAGACGAGGCTAACAACACTCCTAGACCAGTATTCCCTCACCCACAGAAGCCTGAAAAACACTGCAGCCTGAAAAAACATTGCACCAGAGCAGAGGCAGCCAGAGAATTGGCAGTTAATGCATGGGAGGGGTGTATTCAGAGGATAAAGTTCATCTACTCTCATGTGATCATACGAACTGTCAGTCAATGCAGCTATTATTTATACACAAGCATGTGTGTGGCTTGTTGGGAAACGTGTGGGTGGTGTGGAGTGACATGGTTGTTTGGTGTGAGAAATAAGGGGGTGTGTTGTAGCGTGAGACGCAGGTGCGGTACCTGTGGAGCTGGCTCGGGAGGGCGGGCTGCCAATGCAGGCCGGGCCGCTGTGCTTCAGGGAGCCGGGGCCTGGTTTCTGCGCACAAACCTGTGGGGAAGTGGGGGAGTGGGCGTTTTAGGATTAAATGACAGGTTCAGGGGCCAAACAAAACTCTGAGCCTCACCCTGATCCACCTTAAAGAGTCATCTTCCATCAGCTGTCTGATGAGGACTCTGCTGGCTGTGTGGACTGTATCTGCTGATACTTGAGAAAGGCACACGAGGACAATCACTCCAAGAGACTACTGAACCTCTCTCTGCTCTGCACAATGTGAGACTATACACAGAGATTTCCACCAAGTACACACATATATGCATGTATATGAATAGCCACTCAAACATTACTGCACTCCCATGCATTTACACAAATGCACACTCACATGGCCCGACGGACAAGAGCATATTTGGGGCAGTACCTGGTGTCTTGGTGGGGGGGTTCTCCTGCACTTCTCCATCAGGCCACTAGAGGGCGAATGCGTCCCGGCTCGGCTGGCCCCCGGAGACACCTGCGTGGCGTTCAGCTGGGATGCATAGAGGTTCTGCACAAAGAGGCACAGAGAGAGGGGGAATGAAGACACCCCCCACACAGGGCAAAAGGCTGGGCAGCCATAAACATCGCCCTAACTAAAGCTCATCGGCTGGAACGATGGTCATTTCTCATGCTGCCACCCCCCGCCTTACCCATGTGCATTCTGGGAAACAATCTCAAACTCCATAAAGGGCTCCAAAAAGTGAAAAAGCAGCTGAGCTGGGCTTCAGAAGTCACGAAAGTGGTGAATTTCCGCACCCAGCGGAACAGGGGTCATAACGTGCATCTCTTAAGAGAATAAGCATTCTGTGAAGCAACAGCGCTGTGTCAGCACTCAAAGCCCAGAGAACAGGCAGCAGGCTGCAGGGTCAGGCAGTGGGTAACCCATATTAATCATTCAAAGCTTCAGACCACAAAGGAGTTTTTGAATTGGCTTGGTAAGGTTGTTCACTGCAGTTGTCTGATTACATCTAAAAAAATGTATACAAAGTGAGCAGACACAGAGGAGTCCCACATCTGGGGGGACTTCTCCCATGAACATAAACAGTAAAGGCACTGCACTTCTCTCTCAGCTAATGAACCGTAAGAATGGTAGCACAGCGTTTCTCTCACCTGGATCTGCGTTGGGCCCCGCCCAGGGGTCGCTGTGGCCACTGGCAGCGTAGAGGGGACCAGCTGAAGAGAGCAAGGATCACCTACAGAAGACGAGTTCTCAGTGCTTTAGACAGGTTAACAGTCCTGGGAGCATAGTTCTCACAGGTGTAAATGATTACTATTACTGGGGGTTCAGTTCTTACTGGTTTAACTGTTTAGCTTTACTGGGAGTTTGGTTCTCATTCATTAGACTGGTTTCTGGTTAAGAGGACTGAGTGACAGTAGACATTAGTTACCTTGTTTACCAATGACCAAATATTAGGAGTGTAACCTCATGTTTTGAATGCTTAGTCCACTCAAATTAATTGAGTTAGTGTGTACACAGTGCAAATTACTGGACTTAAAACTACATTCTGCAGCATTGGATGTATGGGTGTGTTGATTCATGCCATGCTACTGATTCCAGCTTTCATCTTGTATTTTTTTTTTCCAAACATGTTGTTAGAGCAACTTGTATGACTGATATCTGAACACGAATGCAACACTATTATCTGATTGATACACTATCTGATAGGCGTGGTTGTCATAACAGCTAACACCTGCTAACGCCTATTTAAGAATGCAATATTAACCTTAGGGTGCATGTAAATGCTAACAGTATAAATGCTAATAGTCATGCGAAAGCATTTGGAACACGGCTTGGCTCCAAACGCGGTCAGTGACAATTGAAAATGGTGCGGTGGGAGGAGGAGAAGCAGTAGAGGCATTAATTTAATAAAGGAAGTGGGCGGACTTGTTTCAAAAACTGTGAAGCGATATCGGCAGGGTGGGACATTGGAGCATGGTGGACATGCATTGGAGCCACATTTTGGCAGGGGCCAGGGTTAATTCGAAGAACCCCCCCCGGGGCAGGTTGGAGTACCCGCCGCCCCTGCATACAGGTTAGGGTCCCCCACTGTGTACCTCTGTGTGTTTGAGTTACCCAGGCAAATCCTGGCACAAACCTGTTCTCACTGTAAACAACACATTGCCTCACAGTTGGCACTTCTAAAGCCAAAAAGACAATCCAAAAGGATGCTTTTTTTTCCAAATATCAAAACTAATCGGAGACAAGACAAAGCACTACCTACACAAAACTGAGTCTTAACGATGGAATATTCTGCTGTTTTCAGGACTTCATAATGTGCCTGCCACCTAGAAAAACTTACACCCCTGTCATTTCATAACCCTCACCTCACACTCAACACACCTCTTATCCATACCCAAACCCCACACCCAACACGCCCCTCTCACAGATAAGGAGGCAGAGATGCACCTTCTCCTACATTATGATTAACAATCTAAGGTCCCACCTTAACAAATAATAACTTTTGATAAATTTCAGTGATCCCTCCCCATAGTTATAACCAAAACAACCACTGGCAATGAAAATGTCAAGCATGCTTGGGGGAAGAGATGTATCATTAATGGCTGCTATATATGTCACTGCATATAGCTGAGGGAAAATGAATAGGAATCTAGTGTGACACATTACTTTAGTTATTATGTCTGCAATTATCATGATGATGAGTGTGGCGATTAGCATTATTCTCATTATTATCATTAATATTACAGTTATCATTATTATTATCGCTATTTTTTATCATCATCATCATCATTTTCCCCCTCTCATATTGTGTAGTGTTCATCACTTCTGTGAACCCTGTGTCTTTGCCTGCTGCCCATCCCTCTGGAGCCCACATCCACAGCCAGCTCTATTGGCATCACACTCACTGCAGCCTGGTTTGTAGCTGAATCCTGGAGGCAGGAGAAAGCCCTGCTGGGAGGCAGCTGCAGCCAGAGTCCTCTGGTCTGGAGGAAACACTGGGATCATCAGTGGGGGCAACTGACCCTGGACCTGCTGAAGACCAGAGAGGGAGGGAATGAGAGAGAGAGAGAGAGAGAGAGAGAGAGAGACAGAGACAGAGAAAGGGAGAGAATTGAGAGGAAGGGTGAGTGACATAGGGGTGAGTGAGAGAAAGAATGAGAGAGAAACGTGAGAGAGGGAGAGGGAAAGAGACTGAGAAAGAGAGACCATTCATCTGGTAACATTCGAAATGACAAAGAGACAGTGACATTACTGAGGAGTCCCTAACGTATGACTGACATACCCTGTGGTGACTGAGCTGTAGGTGTGTGTGTGTAGTGTGTGTGTGTGTGTGTGAGTACAGGAAGAGAATGGGTTGTGAATAAGCTCATCACTATGCAGTGATAGCAGTTGCTGGGCAGCTTTGAGCAGGGCCATTCCATGAGTCTCCCATGAAGAGTCCACCACCTCACTCACACGTACCCTTTAGAGTAGTCAGGACAATAGCATCAGCTCTGTCAGTCAGCTCAATTAAAGCCAGCTAATTCACTAATTCACTGAAAACAGCTGAGCCCTGGTGTCCGGTCCACACTGACTCTAACTCATGCATATGTAACATGGCTCCACCTCCATCAACAGATCACTGCAGTTCAGAACGGACCCTTCAGTGAAGCTATGACCAAAGCCTGGCAGAGAGATCAGGGACAGAATGTATTTGGTGTTTCTGCAGAGCAAACCTGAAGATAACAAGAATGCTCAGGTGCAACTGGCACTCACCCAAACACCAGGAGGAAAAACCGCCTTTCATTCAAAGAGGCAAAGAAATGAGAACAGAAACAAGCAGAAAGCTGGCGGTGATCTTCGTGAGTGCTGTTTGCCAGACGGCACAGCTTGAACTAAATTTTTTTATGTAATGAAGATGTTCTGATAATTAAAATATGTAGTGTGAAAAGGTCTGCTGGCGCAGGCCAGCAAAAACTCTAAGGTAAAGTTATTATTAGGGAGTAATTAGCTCTGTGAAGTAGGTGAGGGGAATAACAGCTGCCACCATTGGCAATATGGCAACAATCTGATCTGATGAAAAACACCAAGGGAAAGTACAGGTCCCACAGACAGAATCTGTTCAAAACCATATGGTCAAATTATTATTACCGAACCTCTCTAACCTACATAGCCACAAGTAATCTGGGCTGGCTACTGTTGTATATGCACAGAACTGTGTGTACCACACACTGCTGCATATACGTGCACGGAGCCGTCTGTACTGCAGAATGCTGCATGTACGCAGAGCTGTCTGTACTGGAGAATGCTATATATACATACAACTCTTTTCCCCAAAATGCCAAATATATAATCACCACAAGCATGCAATGAAAACCAGACAGAATGCTCCCAAAGAGGAACAAGCAGAATGCTCATAATGTGGAACACATAGAGTGATTCCTCAACCAGGAATGGTGGTACTTATTCCCCCACATTGTACAAAGCCATGAGATCCACAGGCAAAAAGAAAACAAACTCAGTTCATGTCTTTTTAACAGGGGTCAAATTAGGCTATTTAATAGCCAACTGGGTAGCCAACTGGGCTTGTTTGCCACCACTCCAGCAATGGGCTCCTGTAGGCACCGTGGTAGTGTCATGTTTTTACAGTAAAATAGGTTTGCCATCCCAAGATGCTGAAGACGACAGGCGACAGGCCTTTTTAGGCTACTGTAGCGGGCATGTACAGTAAGATGACGTGTGTCCTCTCTAGAACATAGTTACCACGTGCAGCCATCCTGTCTCCTGCTACAAACGAACTGCCACATCAGAATGGTTAAGCCCTTTAGAGCTTTGTTTCATTTAATAGTGTGTACATGCCACTGATGTAAATGGCTTACTTTCTGCTTAGGACCAGCTGCCGCCCAATGTGGACCTGATCACCCTTTCCAGATATGAAATAACTGTCAAGAGTCTCCATCAGGCCAATTCCTCCAAAGGATCTCACTCCTAATCATGCAAATACCCTAAATAGAGTCACACAGATTCACGTGAATGCACAGAACTACAGTAACCGAACTTGCCCACACCCACTGTGCGTTTTATAAAATACATCTCAATAAATCTCTCAGTAGGAGGTATCACGACTGTGATGGTGACGATCCTGAGGAAGCTACAAGAAGCATTCCGTGCATAGTTAAGAGGACTAAATCAATCTCTGTGCATGGAGGATCAGACAGGGAGCTCTGAATGTTCTCTAAAATGGTGTTTCTCAGTTTGGGTCAGGAATCCAATGAGTCATGCATGAGTCACCCAAACGTGTAGGTTTAGACTACATCTATATCTTAAAAAAATCATTGAACAGCACCAAATGAAATTTCCGCGCACACACAAACTCTCGCGCACACACACATGTCCAGGTGAGACTCACCTGGACCTGTTGTTGCAGGAGGTTGATTTTCTGTTGTTGCTGGAGGAGCTGCTGCTGTTGCCGAGTAATCTGTCAGAAAGACACAAGAAAACATGAGACACGTATACACACTCTCTCTGCCACTGGGACTTATACACATGCTCTCACTCAACCATACACATACAAACACATCCATCCATTACACTGCCATTTTCATAGAGCAACTTATATAACTCACAGTGTTTACATGTTATCCATTTTCACAAATACACATTAATTCAAGCAATCTGGGGTAAGTATCTTGCCCAAGGGTACAACAGCAGTGGATTAGGAATTGAACTGGCAACCTGGTGGGTTATAAGCCAAGCTCCTTGCTCTGTGAGGGAGGATGTGTGTGACAGACCCACCTGCTCCTGCTGCTGCTTCACTAGCTCTCTCTGGGAGGCGGCCAGCTTCTTCTGCTCCTCATTGGCAGCCAGGAGCTGCTCCCGCAGGCCGGTCAGCTGGGCGATCATGACCATCAGCTGATGCTCTTTCTCCGCCAGGGTGTCCCCAGGTCCTGAGGAAGAGCGCAGGTCAGAGGGCATGGGTCAGAGTGCACAGGTCAGAGGGCACGGGTCAGAGAACATAGGTATCACAGACATTGTGTATATAGACCAGATATTCAGATACTAGATATGAGCTTGAGTCAGTGAATGAGTGCAGGTACATGTGTTTGATGTGAAGGTGTTGGTCCCTCCCCTGCAGTGTTGTCCCTTACTGTTTTGAATATTCCCCTCTGAACTGCATTTCACTGAAGTAAAATAAAGGAAGATGGCAAAGGAGACAGAGAGGCTATGAGTCATCTGACCTCTGACCTCACAGGAACATGACACTGAGGTCCATTTATCTTTTAGAGTCTGCCCCAAAATGGTCCCCACCCCCTCCAATGCACGCACGCGCACACACACACACACACACACACACACACACACACACACACACACACACACACACACACACACGTGTCAACAAAGGAAAAGAACTGTGACTGTTCCAGCAACTCAAACCTTGCAGCTGTTTTAAGTTCTCCCTGCTCCAAGCCTTCAGACGAGGAAAACAACCCGGTCGCTGTTTAAAGTGAGGTATATATCTGTTTAGCTCCTGAAATCTCAACAGTAGATCAATAATTGGTTTCCTGCTCTTAGAAACACCCTTAAAAAGGTTACCTGACAAAGCATACACCACACACAGTAATTAACCCTTTTGTAATGAAGTAATAATCGTCAAGATGCCTTACAATTTAATTAATGACCAGGCTGAGGAGATAACTCCCCTTTTGAAACACCGTGTCTGAACAAAACACAGCAGAGGAGGGGCTCTCTGGTTTTCGTTCCCCTTCCTGTCTTTCTCCATCGAGAGAGAGTGGATCTGTCACGCAGATCTCCGCTTGAACAATGTAATCTGTCCACTCAGCAATCATCTGTCACATTTGCTAATGCATGCTAGCCATCCACTCTGGAGACAGTCACTGTATAGAGGGCTTTATTTGACCATTTTCATTTCCCCAGCAAGAGGCTGTCTACGGTTACTGGCCCGGTGCTTCTGTTTCTATGACACTTTTCACAACAGCACACAGCAATCGAGCTGAACACACACAAACTCAAACACAATCCAGATACACACAGATAGAAAAACACACACAGACAGATGGACAGACAAACACATGCACAGAAACACAGGTGGACAGGGAAACAAACACATGAATAAGCAGACCGGCAAACACACAGACAGATGGGCAGAATCATAGCAAGGCCAGTGTGGAGCTGGTTCTACTATGTCAAGGATGGGACTGAGCGTCAAAACAAACTGACCTGCTTCCTATATCTCAAGGCCAGGTGTTCGTCCCCACCAGTCTTTTGACAACAGCGCTCTGATCCAAGAACACCAGAGAAATGAACACAAAGAGCTTCACAACCGAACTTATTCAACGTCCATTTGGGTTAATGAGGCTGCCTGACCCTGCTCTCTCCTCTCTGTCGGCAGATAAGAGCTGGAGAAGAACACTGCCTCCTCACCTGCTCTTAGTTAATCAACAGCCCTTTCCCTTATGAAACAAAGAGGCCCTTAATGCACAGTTACAATGGGCCCATTATAAAGCAGGGGTGCTGTTTTTTTGAGTCTCAGAAGCGCGCCTGATCCTCCCTCTAGGTGCTAACATTCCAAGGACAGCATTTCCGCAGCACTTAAAGGGAACGCGACAAAGGTTATGCCAGAAACATCAGTCTCCCTCCAGCTGCAGGCTCTGAGGAGCTGCTTTCAGCAGCGGCAACGGAGATGAACTCGGTCAGAGATCCACTGACGGCCACAAAATAGAGCCAAAACCCTGACTGTGGTCAACCGCTGCTTCTTCCTAAAATGACCTGCGTTTCAGAATCGTAATCATTTAAACGTCACAGTTCACAGCTCAGGCAAGAGTGGCAGCAGCCATGAGGAGACTTGCCACAGACTGAATGGCAGCACTTTACAGAAGATCTCGAGCAGAGTGAACAACCTGGGGCAGGAAAGAGCTTAAACCTGCATGTTAGAAACAATACATGGATCTGAGGCAAAGACAACCTGATGATCAGCACATAGAGCTTAAGCCTCGGACAAGCTGCTAAAGATATCACACACATCTCCATTGTTCATAGGCAGACAGAGGGGAAGATGGACTCACATCAAACAAAGATTTAAATTAAATGAATTCTGATGCCTGTTTTTGCCAAGAGAGTATTTTGAACAGGGGACAGCATTTCACAGAAGATAAAGTGTTTAGGACAAAAGGGAAAAAAAATTTAGCAAAAGGAACAGCATTTTGGAATGGGGAAAGTGTCTGTTGGAAGGGGGTATTGATTGGAGAGAGAACAGTGTTTTAGAAAAGGGAAAGTGTTTTACAGAGGTGACAGTGTTTAGTAGCGGGGACAGCATCAGCGCTCCTGAGAGCTGTCTTATTATCACTCCATCATATACTTTTAAATCCACCTACAAAACACACACACACACACACGCAAAGGAAAAATGACAGGCTTTTAAGCCAAAGAGCTTTGATAAGTGAGAGGGAGCAACAAATGACATTGCTCTCCTGGGGCTTGCAGCCGCACACAGACACAGCCATAATATAGATTCACTTATTAGCACGGCTGCCACACAGGGCACTTTAACTATTAATAAAGACGCAGGGGCTTTTCTGTGTGTGTTGGCACAGAGCAGCGGTAATGAAAGCCAGTCCATTACACACCAGATAATGAGGAGAGAGAACAAAGGTGCTGAAGATGCAGCAAAAATCCCTCTGTCTGACCACAGGACAAGTCAACAGAAACACTCACAGCTTTCTAATCTATCGAGGCCTTTTAACGTTTCAGCTGAAAGATATGATTGGACTGTAAGCTTAGCATTGAGGGTCTGCCCATCAGTTGAATGTGTGGCCATCCTGCTGTGTTTTAGGGAAAGTGATGCAGGACAGAGATGAATCTAATGGGCAAGAGGACAGGGGTGTCATATGTCTCTCCTTCAAAAGAATTTTCCTCTGCCTTTGGAGCACCCTGTCTATCTCTACACAGGACAGTTAGTGCACTACAGATCCCTGCTTCTCTACAGTACAGACAGTAAGGTACAGGTCCCAAGTTCTCAACTCTGCATACAGAAATGTATGGATCTCTGGTTCTCCACAGTGCATAGAGTATGGTACAGATTCCTGCTTCTGTATAGAACAGACAGTGTGGTACAGATTCCTGGTTTCCTACAGTGTGTACAGTAATGTATGGATCCTGGTTCTCCACAGTGCAGACAGTATGGCAGAGATTCCTGCTTCTCTACAGAACAGACAGTAAGGTACAGGCCCCTGGTTCTCCACAGAACAGATGGAGAGGCGCTCAGACTCTCCTTGGGGATTGGATCACTGACGCCGAGCTACGCCTCCACTCCCTTAGGGCTGTTAAGCCTTCTGTAGGCAGCGCTGGCATTGGACTACATTAAATCAATTATGATGCATTTACTTATCCATTAGTGCCCCCACAAACTAACTCCTCTCCCTCAGCAGTAACAGAACACAAGTGCTGCATTTAAAAAAGTAAAATGCAGAGACTAAACAGGGAGGTGGAGAAAATATTGTAAGGGGAGCCCTTTTAACAACCTTATCCTAACACTTAAATAAGAGTGGCATAGGTCAACCTTCTATAACTAAAAGTGTCTCAGTGCATGCTTCATCTCCAGCTGAGATTAAAAAAAAAAAACAGGAAATGCTCTTTGCCTAGCCAATATTGGCGCAGCCCCGCCCATCCTGCTGGGCCACACCCCACCCCATCCACACCAGGTGTATATTTAGGGCTATCCAATGCGTATTAGCAACGCTTACAGAATAGCATCAAAACCCACTGAAACTCATTAGAGCTCCCAGCAGACACACGCAAAAGCCTGAGAACATGTTTATAGAATATACAAAATAGGGCAAAGGAATCAGAAACACAAACTAAAGTGCAGTAACCACCACGTGCCTACAGGAGGAAGAATAAAAACCTCAGCTCGGACAGGACTCTTCTGCATTCTGTGTGCCCGTTTACAAAGTCTGCACTGTTCAGTGCGTCTGCACCTGTTGCCATGTGAACAGCACCATTATTCCATCACCAACAAAAAATGGCTGTATGCCCATAAGGGGGGGGGGGATCAGTATCCAGTCAGAAATCAGCCAACCAGCATCAACTAAGCAAGTACATAAGCCCAACAGGTTTAAGCAATACTATAATGACAATATTGTGGAAATAATAATACACCATCTGACAAACAGTTGCGCAGTATTAGATTAATTTACTTGTAAAGCAGCATTTACAGCTGTAAAAGATGTATAATCTTTAAGTTGTACATACTGCTTTGTACTTACATGTCTATCTAGGGACACAATTCTTGTTCATGTGTGGTTAGTGGTGTCCTGTTTGTGCAACTTTTCACGTCACTGCGTAAATTGCTCTGGATTAGAGTATCTGCCACATGACAATACAGCAATGCAATGTAATGTAATGTAAAAGTTTACTGGAGACTGCACAATTGACAATAAGGTAGTTTATCAGGAAATCTGAAACACAACTATGCCCTCCACAATTTTCACTTCCTCTCTCTGGTGACAGATGGCATTGTGGGTGAGTATGTCCAATTATATTTCATCCAAAACCCAAGCCAAAATCAAACTGGCAGATCGAGGGAACTGAGGGGAGGGCCATGACACTGTAAATAAAAAAAAAAGCAAATTAAATTTTCAAGCTTCATAAATGCCAGAACACATGTTAAATCTTGCCGTTTTTTCACAGCGGCTGTCAGTTCGGCTTTTTCCATGCAGTTTAATCTGCTCTCAGCATTTCTGATGTATGGGGGTGAAAACGCCTGGTGGATGGCCTTAAGTGCCCTTCCCCTCCATCCAATATTACCTCCCCATTGGGCTTTACAGCTGCCACTCACTGTCTGATCTTTGGCCAGCCAGTCAGAACACAGTTTACGGACCCTCTCCTACCACCACCTCCCAGGAGTTTATGTCTGGTGAGATCTCACATCACCAGTTACACCTGGTCATCCCAAAGTCATACACAAAGCCCATCTATGATATGAGGTGGCTCATTAGCAGTAGGCATCAGTGTGGTGTAGTGGTAGGAGGTAGGATTCATTACCCAAAGGTGGCATGGATGATATGTAAACAGTGGGAGTTATGCAAGTTCCTCTGGATAAGAGGGTCTGCTAAGATAATGTAATTAGCCAATGATTGGCTTACTTTATGAACATATTTGTAATACACACACAAAGAAAGTGATCTGGATTGAAGTGAAGGTGATGGACAGATATCTGTTTCTGTAAAGATGGGAAGTGGGGACTGAGGATCACCAGAAGGCACATTTAAACAAGCGTTCGCTACCACACAGTTTAATACACAAATGAAACCTGTTACCAACATTACACACACTTTATAAAGCCAGTTACGAGTTTAAAATCAAGGACAGCTCATTTTTCACAGACCTTAGCACTGCCACATAGCACAGCAATGGCCGAGTGCATATTTTCACAGATGAATCTTGTGAGGACAGAAAACAGAAATAAACTGTCTGCTGATGTTCTCTGAACCTGCTGTAACAGGTACCAGCACCAACCACGAGTCAGGCTGCTGAACATACAACCACAAGCAATGAAACAGATGAGTTACCTGCATGCAAATTGTTCCAGTGTCCACAAGGTAGCATTTGTCACCCAAAAAAGCATGCATTAGCATTTGCCAGCGAGCAGCCAGTTACAGTCTGAACGGCTCCAGGGCCGAGTGATGGCAGTGCGGCAGTCATTTATCCCAGACTGTGTGTACTGGTTCTGACTGGGGTTTGGCAGTCATGTTACGCACACATGGGAACAGACAAGCCAGGCTGACCTAGTATTCTCACTGACTGCCAGTTTAATGAACGACTCCCATCTGAACCAAATGAGAGGATGTTACTCATTTCTCTGAACTACATAGAGCAGCACTCACCTGGGTCTGCTAATGGGAGCAGGAGAATTAGGCCATGAGGGCACAGCAGATTGTATGTAGAGCAATAGCTAACTACATACCAAGTACTGACCCCCTGTGTGCAAAATACTGATTGTCTATACATAAATTACATACAGAGTGTATATGCAAGTAAAGATATTATTTATGGAAAGTACTGATTGTATCTGTCCCTCAATGTTCAGCTTTCATTTCACATGGAGGGAGCCCATTGATTAAGGGTAAGAGATGCAGACCAACTTTATCATAGAGCACATTAATTGTCTTGTCTGAGTCAGGCCGATGGTCTGTGGCACCAATAGATGAACATCATGCCTCCAGTATATTAAAAGCCTGTAATATAAACCTAGTCAGAATAGTTATTTTTGCAGTTCTGACTGCATATGTTCTTCACACTGTCTTTGTGAGCACTTAGAGATAAAACTTAGAGAAAAAATTGATCAAACACAAGAGTTGGTCCCTTTCGTAAAGATTAAAGCCTTAATGATTCTTTTATCCCATCCTGCAGTTTGGTCCTAATGGCATTCCAGTCTGTATCCACAAAACGGCAGAAGAAGGGAGAGGATTTAGATCAAGTTGCAAGTGCACCCAAACCCAAACACTTCTGTCTTTGCCATGTCACAAGGTACATCCCCTTCATCTCTGTTCTCACCCTCTCTCACTCACTCTGTATCTCCCTGCACTCTGTCACCCCTTCATCTCATTGTCTTTCTCAATCTGTCTATCCTGAGGCAGAGGGCTCCTTTGATCTAACTGAGAGAGAATGTGTGGCCCATAATGCATAATGGCAACAAAACTACCACCATCACATTTACTACTGGAAAACCATTGCCATTACAGAGCCTATTGAAAAACTACTGCCATTACTGATACTACTCGGTATGTACTGTCATTACAAAAGCTACTGAGGACCTAATGCCATAACAGATCCTGCTGACACACTAGAGCTACTATACAGACTACTGTGAAACTACTGGCATTACAGACACTACTGAGCAAATACTGCAATTACAAATACTACTGGGAGACCGCTACCATTACAGAAACAACTACAGTGAAAGGGGTCTCTTCACATTTGCAACATGAAAAACGTTGATCACCACCGTGGGATTCTGCAAAAACCGCAAATCTAGTAAGTCTATAATGCAAGGAGAACACAGAGTAATGGCAGAACACATGCCAAAGCGATATCATAGACAGGAAATACATGACAGAGCAGCAGGACAGACAGGAAGTACATAAGGGAGCGGGAGCGCCCACAGGAAATGGCTGGAGTTCTCACCCTCTGGCTCGTTCTTGATCAGCTCCTCCATCTTGCGCTGCTTCAGCGTGTCCACCACGTTGGCCAGGCTGCCCTTGCGTCGCTCCGGGGTGCTGAGCGCCGCGGCCGAACCCGGCTCGCTCCCCGGCCGCCCCGCGTCCTCCATCTTGGAAGGTGAGGTAGAGGTACTGTGCGGAGTGCAGGGGCCCGGAGCAGCACCCACTCTGCCCTCCTGCTCCTGGGGAAGAGGTGAGAGAGGCCAGAGTCGCTTTCATGTTACCACATACATTACACTACATTACATTCATTTAGCAGATGCTCTTCTCCAGAGCGACATCCAGCACAACAGAACAGAAGTGTATCCATTCAAGTTAAAATGAGCAACAGTGTCAGACCAGGCTAACAACACTCCCAGGCCAGTGAGTGTGAGAATCACAGCATTCAAGCCCTACCACAAGTTAACTTGTGCAAAGTTAAGTCAGAGGTGGAATTCAACCCCACACCTCCATTCGGAGACCAGAAATACATACATACATGCACACTGCAGAGCAACTAAAAGGTCAGAGCAAACCAGTGACAATTGAGTGTTGGTTTCATTTTCTGCTCTAGGTAGTGGCTTATGCCCTCAGTGTCAAGACATGAAACCAATAAGGCCATGGGGTACAGTTTCATGTTAATACCAAAAAAAAACAACATAACACTGAGAATGAAGAACTAATGTTTGTAGTTAGGGACTTCACTGAGTTCTCAATAACAATAACCTCCACACATAGAATGTCACCTGGATGAGATATACCTGGAAAAATGAAAAAGGTATCAAGAATGTGGGAATGATGCGTTTTATTATCATAAATGTATTTAATTCAAATCATTTTATCTAAGTTAATTGATCTGATGCTAGCTACCTAAGAGACCAGGTAGCTGGCGCTTTAGTTGGTTGATTCAGCTAGCCACTTATGCAAGCAGTGCTCACTATGCTAGCTAGCTGACGTGATCCAGTCTCCCACTTTACACCTGCACGCATTAATAAAATGGCAAATTAAGTGGAACAAATAGTAATGATAAAAACAAAGGATCCAACATTCCTTGTGTATTCTTGCGTGTGCTTGCTTTTGGGTTGGGGACATTGTTAATGCTACATAAACGGGCAGACCACCTTCTTTGAACTATCTTTGCTCTTACAGCAAGAAGCAGTTCCCTAGTATGTATGGAGCTTGAGGTCAGAGTTTATCGACAGAGTGTTGTTGACTATTTCAGACTATTTCATTTGTCCTCCTAAGCTCAATTATGTCTTTAAGACTGAAGAAAGAACAGATCTTAAGTTTAATTCATACCTGCTAAAATTGGTTAATAAAACTGATGTTTAACTAACATCACAAGCAGGGTCTCTAAAAACTAAACCCTAATAACATCATTTATGACAAAATCCAGATCAGCATATACAGCACCTACACACACCTTTCACTCAAAACTGATTGCATCTACACACACCTCTTTTATTCAACACCAAAAACACCTACATACATCTCTCTTATTCAACACAGTAACATCAACACACACCGCCCTTATTCAACACTTAAAGAACCTACACACATTTTTCTTATTCAACAGACAGTACCTACACACATCACTTATTTAACAGATAGCATCTAAACACACTTCTCTTATTCAACACCGACAGCACCTACACACATCTCTAATTCAATACTAATAGCACTTACGCTCACCTCTTTTATTCACCAATGACAGCACCAACACACATCTGTCCAATTCAATACTAACATCACCTACACACCTCTGTCTCTCAACACAAGAATGAGAGATGAGAGTGCTAATGAGTGTTATTCATCATGTCCTCCTCACTGCGAGTGCCCTCCTTTAAGAGTTTATACTGTTTTACACCAGTGCGCCCTGCTCCCCGCAGTATTAAAACAGCAGCTGACCTCAACAAGTGATGGATTCCTCCAATCATTCCTTTCTACCCTAAAGATGTCAGGTATGTTGGCCCTTATCTCTAGTCAGGAGACCCTTCTGTTCATTAACTCGCTTACAGTGTATAATTTAGAAAGAATTATAAGAGTAACACCAAGTATGAACACCTCATGGCTAATGAAGAGTAAAATAGATGCCGATAATGAGCATTACTAAACAGAGGGAATGATGCATTAATCTGTCAGAGGGGCAAGGAGAGAGGAACTGTGTCTCCTGCTCTGACTCCCTCAACATTAGCCTGCCATGCATTTTAAACACCAAGTCACACTTGTCACATCCAATCTATTCAGTCCGTGGCCTACTTAAAAAAGCAGCACTCTTTATTTCTCGGAAGAAAAGTCTGAAAACACCCCCAACAGAACGCAGAACGCTGGAGATGCCATGCGCCGCGCTCTCGGCCTACAGTGACGCCCTCGGCAGAGACCACATGCCGATGACCCTCCTCCATCCAATAGGAATCAACGCGGCGGCTTGAGAACGGAGCCTTCGGTGAATGATGAGCTTTCTCAGATCACTGTGACAACATCCCCGGATTTGAAAATGACTTTTGCGTTTTTGACAGACAGAGGGCCGAATTAAATGGGTGAGGGGAGGGGGGTTGTTCACAGAAAGATAAAGAATGATGGAGACACAAAGCATAACTGTATAATATCAGCCCAAACAGCCTGGCACGTGTTTGCCTGCGTGTTTATGAGTGCATGTGTGTTTGTGCATGTTTTTTTGGTGCTTGCCTGTAACTGTGTGTCTTTATGTGTGTGTCTGTATGTGTGTGTGTGTGTGTGTGTGTGTGTGTGTGTGTGTGTGTGTGTGTGTGTGTGTGTGTGTGTGTGTGTGTGTGTGTGTGTGTGTGTGCGTGTATTTATTTATATGCATTGGATCTGTGATCTGGCTTGTGTGGGTGGGTTAGCTTGCAGATGTCAATTCTCCAAGCGACTGTGACAGACTGCTCTTCCAGTGTCTTCCTTCATGCCTCTGCTGCTTACACATGGGGCAGGCTCACGCAAGTCTTGTCTTTTAAGCTCATCTGTTACAGTTATATTTAAACACACTTCACAGTCACAAGCAGATCTAGTCATATCTCAATACTTTTTTCTGCCTTCAGCCAAAGACATCACTCTTGTGCTTTTCCATGAATGCAGGAAAACACGCACATATCCAGCAAACAAGATATCTTCTCTTCTTCTGTCTGCTTAATACCATTCGTTAAGCCAAGACACACTTCTAACCTCACTGAGACTACGCTGACTCCATTATTTAAATCAAGACTTTTCAGTTGCACACATAAATCTAGCACCTCTACTGAACCCTTTGCAGCCAAAGGATTGAACTCAATTACCTCCACAGAATGCCTGCTACAGCCCCCTGAGATACCCCTGGGGGTGGTTTTACCCTTGGGTGAAAATATGTACATACTTTTACATTCAGTCTGAAGCAGCAACTCACAGGACCTATCTAGCCAGAATATTTCCAAACAGATGTTAACAACAACTATTTAAAAAAATTCATTACTTTTCCTTGTGAGTTTGGAGTCTGAAATTAGCTATGACTGCAAGGTACATGTACTTCTTCAGATACACTCGCCCACGACACCAATGGCTGTTCTTCACATGACAGCTAACATGGTGCCCTACAGGAGAGCTGGCAAACAGCAGTCAGTAAGATACAGGACGTTGGAGAGTCACCAGGAGGTGCTGACACTGCGAAACCCAAAAAACCCACCACGGAGGGAAACTCAAGCTGGACTCCTTATAGGGAAACAAAATTAAGATGGAGAAGGAGCAAAAAGAAAAAAAGAAAAAGTACGATCTAGTTTTGGTTATTTATTATGTGGCCGTATGGGGTTATATCTTAAATCTATGTGTTGAAATGAGGGCAGGTGGAACAGAATTACCTGTTGGTTTGGACTCAGAAATTGGGGTCATTGTGGTTATTATTGTAGGAAACTCTGAGCTACTCTCTCTCTCTCGTATACGTATGGTGTGTGCCCTCACATACCTTCCATTCCTATCTGTAAAACCGTATGCTTTGAGGTTCGGAGTATTGATTGCTACTTCTCACCACTCCTGTTAATTACCTACATGTTTATACAACAATCAGAGGAATTGTGAACTGATTATGTGAACTGCCAGCCACATTTATTGAAAGGTTTCTGGGATAATTAAATAAGATATTTCCGTAAATACTGTCATGACTTGCTGGTGTAGCCCACATTTGTTCCTGGGTTAACTGGCCCTTCTCACAATCCTACTATTATGTGGTTGGATCTATTACGGATGTCCTCCACTTTGCAAAGTGTTGGCAGAACAATGTGTTCTCTCTGGCATGTTCCGCTCATTAAACAGACAAAAGGGATTAATTATCACCTAGTTATTATCATCTTCCCACCTTTGATCTGTAAAAGATCCACTTTTGCAGTAAAGCTGGGAGAGAAACACGCTCCCCTTCTCCCATTGCGGTGTGCATAAACACGCCGTTTAAATCTCCCTGCTCCGCGGCGTGGGCATATCGCAAAGCCCGCCCCGCGCAAAGCGCTCGCTAACCTCTTAATTTACAATGACAGGACAAAGCAGTAATCCGCTCTCGCTCGCGACGATACGCAGTCGCCACGCGGCGACACGCCGAGATGAATTACGCTGCGCCTCACTCCGGAGAATTCGCGTGACGAAAGCCCATCACGGCCCTCGCAGCCCCCGTGTCAATCTCTCCCGCTCATGTGACTGACTGCGCAGCTTGGGCAAGCTTCATATTTTAAACGTACCAGCCTGCTAAAATCCAATCTCCCACCACTCGCCTCGGTCTTGAGGAGTCCTTGTCAATATTTGATTTTCTTGTTTTCTGTTTAAATTGTCAGCTAAACAGGTTTAGTAGCATCTTATGTTGAAAGGTCTGAGACCTGGAATATGATCACAGCTACAGATAATGTTGTTTGAATGGCATCAACATGAGTCTCACAGCATGGGCATGTAGTCAATGCCCATGGACACAATGAGCACATGTTCAATGGTACAGTAAAGGCATACCTTTTGTAGCGAAGGGAGAGAGCAGTCACCCAGCCTCAAACCCCTGTCGACAGGGTGCCAAACCTGCAGCTTGACCGTAACGCAAAAGAGCCAGGCTTGTTGGTATGGCAGTCAGAGCGCATATCCAACCATGGTGACGTCACACTGCCCTCCCCTTCGGGAAGCGCACCCATGCGCTTCACCCACAGAGGCACCCCTCGCGCGTTCCCCCACTGTACTTCTCCCATCCCAGGGTGCCCCACTCACTCGTGCTCCACCCATCTCTGGGGTCCCTCACACCGTGCTTCACCCATCTCTGGGGTCGGTCACACCGTGCTTCACCCATCTCTGGGGTCGGTCACACCGTGCTTCACCCATCTCTGGGGTCCTTCACACCAGGGTCAACCTAACCTGGGGGTCCCTCATACGGCTCACACACTGGGAACGCCTCCGATGGCTTCGCGGCCAGCCATCCCACTTCTGACACCATATGTAGCAAAGGGAGAGAGCAGTCACCCCACCCGGCCTCGAACCTGGGTCTACAGGGTGCCAAACCTGCAGCTTGACCACAACGCCAAAGAGCCAGGCTCTTTGCTACACCTTTAAAACTACAGCAAACACACAAGTTCAACACAACAAGAAACACAAAAATACCGATACCATATAAACACTAAGTTCAACACTATAGGAAACACATGAGTTCAATACTCTCAATACTCTCAGTATCAAGAGTTTCAACAGGAATGTACAATATTCCATGACACAGGAAATATACTAATTTGATTCACTACACAAAACGCATTCAACGCAACTGGTAACAGACAGGTCCAATATAACAGAGTGAAGACAGGATGCTGCCATTTGTACTACACTTCCTATCTGAAGTATGGCAACTACAATCTCCAGAAATTAATCTATGGTTTTACTCATGAGAGTCATTTACAAAAACAGTGGCATTATAAAACTGCTGGTATAGAAGCTCTACAGTAGGATGGCAAACCTACAGTAAGTTCAATATGAGAGGCATTATGGCCTGCTATACCAGGAAATGCATCATACTATGTCCACATGCAAATAAGAAATCTGAATATATCACAGACAATCATGCAGAAACCCCATTTGCGGGAAATAGTTCCATTTTGGCCACAAGTGACTTCTTAAGACAGCAAAAATAACTTCCTATTTTTCTGAAATGAAACTCAGACTGCTGCCAAAAATGTTGTTCGGAACTCCCAGCTGAAAGAGAACACTATTAATATTATGCTCCCTCCTTGGCTGTTCTAAAGTGAACTGCAATCTCAATACTGTCTGCTCCATGCCAGAAAAAAAACACCTTAGAAACTACAAGGAAGAAAGGTGAGGGGAGAAAAAGAGCGGTGAGTGACACCTCCTTGCCAGTTGCACATAATAAACTTGCGATTAAGATGCCCAAAGTGTCAACACATAGCTCTGCGGTGTCCTGTGGCCTGGAATCACTGTGACAACACGATTATCAGAGGGGGTGGTGCTGACCCAACCCCCACCCCCCCCCCTTAGAGAGGCAGCAGGTCTTGTGCAGGTCAGTGTTGGAAGCATCACTGACATCATCTGCTTCTGCAAACACCCAGACCATGATTGCACCTGTGCCAGAGCTCATTGCACAGCCAAACACAGGAGAGCTCATTCCAGGGGTTGTGCTGATTTCATGCAGTGGTCTGCAATGCGCCCTCAGTCGGAGGGAAGAGAAGCCTGTGACAGGGTGTGGAGGGCAGTCCTACCGTGGGGGGGCTGTCCGTGGGGGCGGGGGAGGGCTCGCTGGTGCAGCTCAGGGGGAGGGGAATGACAGGGTGTCCATCTCTCCCCTCATCCTCCAGTCTCTGTCTGCCGCTCGTCACCATGGCTACCTCTCCATCTGCTACCCCATATGGAGAGACGGGTCGCTTGGAAGACATCCTGAAAGAAAGAGAGGCGAGAGAGAGAGAGAGAAAGAAGAGAGAGAGAGAGAGAGCAAATGAGACATTCTGGAAAAAAACTGCAATAGAGGGAGAGTTGAATAACGGTGTGAGATTAGGAGTATTACATTACATTTTGTCATTTACTTCTTTCTGTGTGTTTCCATCAGTGTAATGTTTGTGACTTGCAGAAGTATTCTCTCCAATCCACATCTGTCTATACAGCAGGGCCAGGCAGCAGGAATGTTCATTTAGATTTGATATCTTCCCTAAACCCACCCCTGCCTCCTGACCACACCCCTTGACCTTTGATCCTGTGCATAATTACTTCCCTGCTTCTTGACTCCACCTCCAGCTCCCTGCGCTATGACTTTAATTACTACACAATTTTACACCCTTGAAGAGCTGGTTATAGCAGATAATTAATTTGGAAAGGCCAGTGCCTGTCACATACTAATAAAAGCGAGCCTTTATTAAGCAAATAAATGGGCAGCATCGACTGCCTCCAAGGTTGAAATTACCATATCACTGGACCCTGCTAGGCAATCCTCCCTCAACCATATTACCATACAGAGTGCAACAGGGCTCTAAACTCCCAGAACACAATTGTTCTCCAAACTGAAATACAAGTCCCAGAAGGCAACATTCAACATTAAGTCAGATTAGAGCTGTATTTACTTAATGTCCTTTGATGATTAATGATGTTTGATATGTATATGTTCACCAGAAATTTTGACTGTTAAATTTTTATCAGAATCAGGATGAGAGCAAGATATTTCTAACGGCCACCATCCAACATTAAGCACACAACACACACACTCCATAAGAAGTGTGAGAGAACTCAAATAGAAACATGCACTAAACTATGATGGAAATATACATACAGGAATGTACATTACACATGAATACACACACAGAAGAACACTGCGCATTGAGAGACACACTAACCGAAATGCATTTTACATACAGATAGACACAGAAATACAGGTTACACATTGACAGACACCGTTAAAGAAACACAGGTTACACACGGATGTAGCACAGAAGATAAAATTTACATCTTGCCGTAAGCCTCTCACACCTTCACTGGGGATCCAAACCGCCCATAGTGTTCACATAATGCGAAAGGAACCGACAAGTTTCCGTAACATCAACACCACAGCAGGGAACCGCCAAATGAAACCTTCTCAAATCTCCTTAGGCTGAGAGTGAAGGAAACACACAGCGATCTTTCCATCACTTCTCACCGCTGTGCTCACAGAGCTTACACGCTTCCACATCTTTTGACTAGGTATCTAAAGAGCAATATTGTACAGTTTTATCACCTTGTTATCTCTTCTAAACCTTTATCTTCACACGGAGTTCAACGGAGCTCACCCATCCACCGAAAGTCTCAGGTCCAGTGCCAAAAAACCCCTGCTTTGGTATTTGCATCAACATGACCAACAGAGAAATCATATAGGCAAATATCCCCCTCAAACCATGGCTGTATTGTTTAATGCTTTCTCAGTTTCTCTCTGTTTCATAGTCCGTATCTCTTTCAGGCAATCTGTCTGTCTCTGTTCACATTTAACAGAACAGGCTTCACTGGGGAGGGGGGTGGTCATTCTGAGTCTACAGAGGTCAAATAAACTGCTTCACAGCAATCTAATAAAGCCCATCAACGAGAGTGAAAAGGACAAGAAGACAGCCAACCCTGTTAGTCAATTCACATACACACGCATGCATACATGCATGCACGCAGGCACACACACAAAAGCACACACACCCACACACACACATGCACACACACACACACACACATATGCAGACAGAGCTCATCTCTCCATTCCTCTGTCTGCCCATCTACTGCTCCCTCCACCTCTCCATCCTCCCTCCACCTCTCCATTTCCTGCATCCATTTCCTCCCTCTCTCCTTCAGCATTTGGCTGTTTCACTCCTCGCTTTATATGCAGTTTGCAGCTCTCTCTGCCCTGATTGTGCTGTTATCGTCCCTCTTTACACTGAGGTGCAGAATGGTGGTTCTCACTGGGAGACTTTCTAAGGGAGGGAAGAGGAAGAGAGGGCAACCCTCCCTCAGTGGGAGGCAGAGAGATTCTGTAACGCCACACATGTCTGCTCCTTCACAGACCTGTTTATAAAGTCACACAGAAATGGGTTTCTCTGCGGTGCCTGTGTTTATTCTCCATCTGCAATGCATAAAACCGGATCTCTTATCCGTCCCCACCTCAACACACAGCACTGTTTTACACTCCATATGTGCCTCACTGACTCACGCCATGGTATAACAGCACCTGCAAATGCTCTGCAGTGACATTCCCCAGCTCTCACACGTATGCACAAACATGCACACTCCCACACGCTCCCACACACACACACACACACACACACACACACACACACACACCGCCTGACCCTGGCTAGCTCTTCAGGTCCCTGTGACAGAGGAATGACCATGTGAGTGAATCTCAGAGGGAATACAAACCCTCCATGCACCCAAACTCACCAAAATGCGTCTAACTGGTCACATTATTAAAATATTAATACCCGATCTGCTACTACTTGGTTGAAATGGGCTAACACATTCAAACTTCTGTCCCCTGTAACCAAACACAGGAATAAAACCAAGCCTCTGTCCCCTTTAAATAACATCCAGTTTTCACTTTCTTAGTGCGAGCGTAGAAATCCACCCTGACCCCCGTCCAGCTGTCATGTGACCTCCACATTCAGCCTCATATCAGTCTCAGAGGAGACCAGGCTGACAGAAAAAGGACATTTGTTGAAAGACATCTGCAATGCTCAGGCAAGACCCTGGGTGACCCCCAAGGAAGAAAAGGACTTCTTATTTCAACTTCAGCCTTCTGGCAATGCAGCCAACAAAAAAAGACTCCAAAGAAACAAATGTACTGCCACCTGATTGGACAACGTGATCATGTGATAACCTTGGGGATTTCTAGATTGGGGGGTTGGAGGGAAGGGGTATTCTTTTTCTGTTCTCCCACTTTTTCTTTTTTTTTTTTTTTAATGTGGAGATATGGTTATTAGCTCATACTTGAGACTACCAATACAGGCAGGACAACAGAGCCGTCTGCCGTGAACGGACGCTGTGACAGAGAAAACTGAGAGGGCCCTGTCTCCTTCAGCTCAATGAGCTATGAGCACGCCTGCCAATCTTCCAGACTAATCCAGGGAGACAAATGGCAGAACGTAGCATTTCCTCAGCGCTCGCTGACCCAAAAACAACGTGTCAGTTGGCTCTCTGTAACCTGGACAGCTCCTGAAGCTGGTTTCAGCTGTAATGCCACAGATTCAGCGTTGTCTACCGGCCAGCATGGCTGTAATCTCATTTCAACCAGAGAACAGACCGCATGAGGGAGATCCTCATGGCGATTCCAGGAACGCTTTTAATGATGAGGTTATATATTACCATCATTACTACCACTATTTTCAAGCTATTCTGGCATTGACCACTGACTGAGTTAATATGAATTTTTAGCAAAATACTAAAAATCTCCTGCCTGTTTTTCTTTCCCTTTCACATCATATTTCAAAATATACCACTCAAACAGACAATGCCAAAATAATAAAATTGTCAATAATGCTTTTATTATTCATGATGCATGTAAAATTGAGCTTATTAAATTAAAGTGACTTAGAATCTAAGAATTTATGAATCAGCTCAGATTCAGAAGTAATTGTGGTGTGTGTGTGGTGTGGTGTGAAATGCTTCTTAGTCCATACTGAATAACAACTCAAAATACAAGATACTGTCTTAGAAATCCAGCAGAAGTATACATTTTTTAATCTAACATTGCAACCAAAGATAACAACAAAATGCATAACAAATTGCTATTCTGGCCATTTCAACTTATCAAAAGAGCAGGAGGGAATATGTACTCAGAATGCAAGCCTAGCCAAGATAACACTGACCAGAGCAGATATTAATGCCATCTTCTACTTCTAATGCCATTTCATTTTTTGTTCATTCATTTATCATATGTTATAGATCATTTATTTTAATTCACACCTGCCTGTGGAAGATTTCATTTTCTGTTTCTGAAGGAAAACTATGTTGATAAAAGAGCTGAAAATTAAAACAGATGAACTACATGACACTACAGACAGTGGAGAAAAGCTTAGAAAGTTGACAGCCTTCTAGACCTTTTGTTATCTTCCCTCCTGTGTGATTGAGGAGAATCTCTCAGAGAGAAATCTCTGAACAAAAGGCCGGTTGTACTTGACAATCGGAGTGAGGGCACTTTTTCCACAACCCGCAAAAACACTTCCAAACCATGCAGCCAAAGTGACATCTGTATAAAAGGACAAAAATGAATCTCACACCGCTGAGTAAGACTCAGTGGGATTCTGCACTCATATTTATTCCTTTTAAACTTTTCAGATGACTGCTATTATTTGTGGTGACTTTTCTGTGAATGGTTTGCTCGATTCTCAAAAAAATGTAATAATTCTGACCCGTAGACTGTGTTGGAGGCTTACACAGAACAAAATTCACATGAGGCTCCTATTCCTGTAGACACACACAGTCATAAGACCCATTAAACATGGATGAACACAAACACACACACACACCAGCCTTTAAACATGCATACACACATGTGGACACACCCAGATGCAGGTAAACACAAACAGGATGGGACTGCTCCATATGGCCACTATTAACCACGAACACAAACATGACCAGACTACATCTTTTGGTCTTTATGAACCCAGAACACAGACATGACTGTACAGCTCCACTCCAGACCTTGAACACAGATAACCCAGAGTCATGGTCACTGTGTTTAAAGCAGCCAGATATGGTCATGAACATGCACTCTTCTCTTTGTTGTTGTTCTAACAGACACACATAAAAACGCCCAGTACGAACTTTTGATTATTCTTTGCCTCCAAAAAGTGACCATGTTGATAACTGTCATTCTAGAAACTGGAAGCTGGATTTCACACACTCATGTACTCACTCTGTCTCTATTCTCTCAGTCCCCCTTTCTTTCTCTCTCTCTTCCTCTCTATTCCTTCCTCTCTCCATCCTTCTCCTCTCCCCTTCCATCACCTCTCTCCCCTCCCACCCTCCCTCTTCCGCTCTGCCCTCCCTTTTCCGCTCTGCCCTCCCCTCACCTGGTGACCTCAGAGAGATCTGTGAGCATGCTGCAGGGGAAGGTCTAAGTCTGAGGTCTAAGTCTGTGCAACATGCAGCGCAAGAAGCACCAGAGATCCGCCCAACAGCCCAGTCTATTGATCCTCTAACCTCTGAAACAACTGTGACTCTGTTCCCCCCCACCCTCCATCTCTCTCTCTCTCACACACACACACACTCATATACAAACACACACACACACACACACACTCCTTCTCTGTCCTGCTCTAAGCTGTCCTTTCTCAGAGCAGCTCTTAAAGGGCCAGCACAGTGTAAAACCAGCATACTCAGTGCTCAGACCGGTCAGATGTAAGAGAGGAAGTCTGAACGAGCTGTGCATTGTGTTAGCGGCAGAAAGCTCTTAGCGCCTTCACGCGGTGTTAGGAGTGGGGAGAGTCTCTGTAGCAGAGAGACTGCACAGATTCTCGCTCACCACACTTCCAGTCACCTACATGGCTGTAATCTACCTGCCCCACAGATATCACTCTTTCCTGCACAACTGGTCCAGCTCTGTTCATCCCATGGAGCTTTCTGCCCATCTGGGATCTGTGCTGAGGCAAGCAGATATTATCACGGGGTCATTTGAACCCCAAATACTGAGCAGCATGTGCTGTGTGAAAGAAACATGTTACTGTTTTTTAAGACCACAGTGGAGGTTGATTGCTGGTCAATAGCAGACACTAGAATCCTCTACATCTCTTCCCAACAAGAAAACAGTTACAGGAATAGTTTCAACAGAAAAAGTCTGTTAACAAAACTTAAGTGTGCCGTTTCCTGTGATCTGTCTGATATCACTGATGTAGGTACACCTATAGAATCCATAAGGTTAAAAGTGTTAAATATGGTGGTGTTGTTTATTTCTGTCCCACACACCTGGGACCCAGCAGCTAAATTCTAATTGTTTCATATTGCTTTTCTGAGATGAGAGGTGCTCAGCTGCAGATAAGGATTCTTAAGATGAGCTTCTGTTAGGCCTTCAAGGGGAAACTGAGGGCTGCTGAAGCATTCTGCATTCAAATACAAGCGCAAATGCCATCTTTGAAATCCAGCCTGATTCAAATTCAGCATATGCCATTGATATTAGCCCTCAGGTTGCACTCGAGCGGCCAGTTAAAATCTACCTCGCATCACATCAAATCGAACACAGCGAGAGCGACTTTCTCTGTCAGCCGCAGTCAGTCAGATACAGGGACATATGGAGGCTGTCAGAACATCTCCCCTCAATCCACAGCCAGGAAGTCATGGAGAGAAGTTCTGTGTGAGTTACAACAACCACCCAAAGAATGGACACTCTTTGCAAAGTCATGTCTTACTCTGTTTACCTTGAGCTGCCAGAATGCCGTCTGCAACTCTTCTGTGTGTGTTTGTGTGCAAGTATCAGATAGTTAATCACCCCAGTGCAATGCAGGAGGGGTGTGTGTGTGTGTGTGTCTGAGTGTGAGTGTATGTGTATCTGGTTAAAACTGAAGAGAGGACACAGGAGCAATTCCCCCTCTTTTACACTACGACACTACTGTCATTTATCTCTTATCCAGAGCAACTTACATAGGTTAAAATTTTTACATGTTATCCTGGATATTTACTGAGGAAATTCTGGGTTAAGTACCTTGCCCAAGGGTACAGCAGCAGGACCCCCAGTGGGGAACAGAACCAGCAACCTTTCAGTTACAAGCCCAGCTCCTTACCACTATGCCTTTTCTCTACATCTTGCTTCCTGTCTCTGCAGACAGTGCTGACTGATCAGCCTGATATGGCAACCTCCCCCAGCATGGCTCTGTGCAACCACAACACTGCAACCACAACAGCCACAGGCAGCTTTCTTGTGTGTAATCCCCACCCAACCTGGCAACTGATTAGACTTTACACCATTAATGAACTGTATTTGGTTCCACCATCTTTCACCTTGGTCAACCATGGTTCTACAGATGTGCACTTCATTGTTTCCACATTGATTTTTCTGTCACTGCCATGCATCTACCTTGTGGCCACTGTCTGTTCCCATGTATTGGTGTGTAGAAACAGCTGTCACACATGGAAGATGAATGCCAGTTCACTGGCTTAAACAGTGGCTATAATGAAATTCTTGAGGTCTCACTGGCAAAGGCACATTTATGTGATATGTGATATGCAAATATTCACTACTGAAATGCCGTATCGAATGGCAGGAAGTTAAAAAAAAAACGACTAGTGACAGAGCGCTGTGGACAGTTACAGACTGAAGTCCTGTATACAAAATGAGGAGCACAGAATAAAACCATGACAACAGTCCTAAACAGTCCAACACTTTTTAGTGATTTTCTTCAGGCAGGGGTTATGCCAGAGACCTAGAGCCCAGCAGGAGCAAAATAATGGCATTAAGGACAAAACACAACATTAAGGATGTGCTGCCTACACCTGACACCTCTACATATATTCAGGACAAATTCTGCTGTAATAGCGTAAAAAATATATGGTGCATACCATCTCTAGGACATATGATAACTTTTTATCAATGTGATTACCGATGTGATAGATCAGTATGCAAAAGGCTAGGAAAATATGAAAGGCATTCATAACACTGTATGGCACATTCTAACAGGCACTCAGGAGGACTGATTCTGACACTCTGCAGTATGTGCAACATGTTCACATTCTGACACAGCTGGGTTTAGATCCCAGACAGTACTGCTCACTTTCATACACAGTTGTATTTGTATTTCAGTGAAATGTGTGGCAGTTTTCCCAACGTATTATTATAGGCCAAAAATAAACAGTTTAGAGAAGAACATTTCATGCTGCACTATCCAACCAGAAAGACCAGAAAGGTGTGGTGCGTTAAATATACTGTATGTACATAGATTAACAAATAGAAAAGTGGTAACGGATTGATGGATCTCTCCTCCTCTTTTAATTCTGTGCCCCTGGCACTGTGAACTAGGATAAAGAACAGGTGTATGACACACCACAGGTGTAGAAAGAGTAACAGCTCAATGCTGTACCCTCCTGAGGAGGAGTCACTTAATACCTTCCTTTATTGTAGAGGACTAACAGGTCGGCGATGTCTTTTAAAACCTCTAAGCCATTGCGAGGTCATCTGCTGAACATGTGAGATGCCAGGTCCGCAGAGGGTGAAAGGAATAGACAGGGTGAGAAAGAGGGAGAGAAGTGTGAGAGAGAGAGAGGGAGGGAAGTGTGGGAGACAGTGAACAGGGCAGAGAAGTGAGAAACTACCCCAGACTGTTATGGAAGAGGACCACATTCTGCTGGTCTGAGGTAATCCGAGGGAAAAAAAAAAAAAAAAACATACTGTCCTCTGCAGACGAAAAGGAGTGTCACCAAGGTAACCGGTTTAATCCCCCCATTCTCTGCATCCTCTTGTAAGGAGTGAATCGATGACTGCTGTCTGGGAGGAGCTAGTCTAAACGCCAGGCCCTAGCCAGCCTAATTATCTGAAATTACAATGAAGGTAATAGGAGGAGACAATAGAAACGTTCAAAACGATACAATCGGGCAGATCGCTCATCCTCTAGAGCAGATACACGTTTCCCGGACATCTAGAGTGCTGGGCTCTGGCATAGCACAGCTGTCCTGACCCTCATAAAGCACTAGTCTCCCTGCTGTTTCTCTCAGTGAGCTGGCCAGTGTCCGAGACCCAGACACACGGGCCATGTAATGCTCAATGTGCAGTGAAGCAGCATTACAAACACACACGCATGCACACACACACACGGCAAACCCTGCCTTCCAACATCACACAGTACCAGTGTACCCCTGTATCTCTGTGTAACGGCATGGCGCTGTCTGCAGTTAGGAGCACGCTAGAACAAGGCGGGAAGTCTGTGCACTTACTGGTCTTCAGACTTGCATGTCTTCATTTCTCTAGTCTTCTGCTTCCATGAGACACTGAAAACACAACACCAGAGGCCGGATAAATGACTACACCAGCTCTGTATTTTTAGAGACAAATGAGACACAAACTCCAGCAACAAGAGCGTCGATAAACTCTAGCAGTGAGTTATATTTAACACTGTCAGTGTGAACACCAGCATATGAGATAATACTTTAAAATGGGAGGGGTGCAGGATTTGTGTCCAGCCACACAGCAGTCAAGGTCCATACATTGATCCCTGTCACTGTGCAGAAACCTCCCAGATGTGATTAGTGGATATTCACCAATGACCTCAATGACAGGAGGCTTCATCTGACAACTGCTGTGCTTGAGTGGGGCTTGAAGTCAGCACTAATTAGCATAATTACAGCTGTCAGTTTTCCCCTAGCACATGGAAAGTGCTGGTTTTAAGCAGCAGTCAAATGTAATGTCTACACTGCATTGATTGGATGGTTTATCAGTAATACTGCTTATACTTCATTTATTTGTCTTGGACAGTATACTAATAAAGTGATTCATGACATATCATGCAACGCAGTGTATCCAAGTTAGCCACAGGCAACTTTTCAGTGGTAGTCCAAATGTAGGTGCCTTATATACATAAAGCAAAAAACATTATGAAAAGAATAATTAAAAGAAGAAAAAAAAAGGAGCAGAGAAAAAAAATAAAGTTCATCAATTGGGTTATGAAAAATATGTATTATTAAAATAACTTACCTCAATACACAAACAGATTAAAGGATACTATTAAAAACTATTCATGAGATGGTATATAGTATACAGTGACATATAGTATGCACAATAATTTAATAGTTAATCTTATGTAATTATAATCTGAATAATTAAATGATTATGACGTTATTATTGTTGGTATTAAATACAATACTAAAATTGCACATATGCAGTAGTAAAACAACCTATAAATCAAAAATCATTACTATAAAAACTGTTTGTTTGGTGACAGATTTCTGCAAGTTTGAGCCACTTGAGTCTGAATGAAAATATGTGGTAATTACACATTCTTTTTAATTCCTCTTGTAAGGAATTCCAGGACTGTGTATCTTTAAATGCAAAAGCTGGCTGTGTAGACTTAGAATGCCACTGTGACACCACACAGTTCCATCTTTCGCTCGTCCTTGTGACTCGATCTGTTATTTTTTGTTCCTGAACTGAGCTCTTCAAATTCCTTGAAGGGCAGAGGTGTTAATTCAGGTATTAAAATAAAACACACAAAAATGCATTTGAAATGCAGCCTATACAGAAGTTTCACGAATTGAAATAGATTGTATCTTAAGGACATAACAGTGATGACATTTTATTGGGTTTTTATCTGAAGCTTTCAAACCTGGATTGTAGACAATGAGTAAAGTTTACTGTAGACACGGGAGAACCAGCTCCAGCCAGATAATTAAACAAAATGATATACTGTAAGAGATCATGATGTTCATATACATATATCCAGCTGTTATAGGCAAATTATTCCTCACAAATCTAAAATTGAACAGATTAAATATCACATTCTCAACCATCTCTGCAATGCTTCTTAAAAGCAAAAATGATACTCCATTATTATGCCCAAACACATACATTCTAAAACTATAGCTTTTTTCTCTTTTTGCAGCAAAATCAAATTGATTTGGTGCTACATGGTGTCTGATGGAGAAGCACATTGTGTCAGTTTTACTCACATGTAAACTAAGACAGTAGTGATCAAGCCTCTTTGATACGTCTATCATCATTGTTGTTCAGTTTACTGGCAGCTTCCTGATTCCTCTTAGCACTAACATAGACAACTGTATCTGCATACTGTTAAATGTTTACCTCACGGTTCCTACTTGCTCATTTTCTTTGGACCATATGTATACCTTCACTGAGTTGCACTACTTTATTTTTTTTTTACTATACAGATTTTATGTCTGTGCTGCAGCAGAGCAGCACCTGGCTGTTTTCTGGCTTCTTTGTATTTAGGATTGGCAGGAAATGCATTCGCACTGACGTCGGGGGGCGGGGGGGTGTCGATTCTCAATCGATATATGCCCTCACGAGGCAGTCGCCTTTGCAAGGAGACAGGCTGAGCAAGCGCTGCCTTCTTAAACGGTGCCATGGCAACCGCTGCCACCTTGACACTAGAGAAACCGTCACAAAGGCCTGTTTCTCCCTCTCCACAGCAGCTGTGCGTCCAACTCCCCGTACTTCAGACGCACTGAGGAACTTCATTAGCGACTCCGACACACCGACAAACTCCAGTACCAACTCTGCCGCACGGAATCTGCATACACATCTTCGCACAAACATCCATCCGCACAGTGGCGTGCGCTGGGTCTGCTCTTCCATCGAAATTGACACTCGCCCTTTGCTAGACTGTTGCAGGCTAATTGTGCAGTTAAGACTGGTTTGCTGCCAGAAGACACCACAGACTGAATCCCACACGCACTGTGCAGTCCCACCCTGTCCTCCTCCAGATTTTGTCCTGTCCTGCCCTGTCCTCCTTGAAGTAGACCACACCACCTGGGGTCTGGGAGCAGAGGATTGTCGAATAGATATGCATAGTTGTTCAGGGCAATGAGAAGAGGAAGATTGTGGGGAAACAGAGCTGTGGTGTCTGCTGTTTTATATCACAGCAACAAAGACCATGCTGATATCAACTGAATATAAAGAAATAATATCCTATACATGTGTTTAAAGGAAGGATATGGTAATCACAGGCTACAATTACTTTTAAGTAGTGTTTGTGTGTGTGTGTGTGTGTGTGTGTGTGTGTATACGCGCACACTCTTACTCAGCCATAACTGTTCCAGCTTCTGTAATTCTGTTCCAGAATGAATTATTTTTACTAATTTCTCATAAAGTTGTGTTATTATACAGAGACACTCTCTAGTGGCACATATTGAATTGAATTCCTCTTGCATGTGAAGTCAATAAACAAGATTTAAGACACTGGTTAGGAAGCATATGTTCAAAAGAGAACAAGATTACTTGCCCAGCTCTCTTAGAGGACTAGTCCAGCCAACTTTCCTTCTTAGTAAAGAGGGTCCGTTCACCTGGATGTGACAGGAGACTGGGACAGTTACACTATTCATAAGAAAATACTACAGACTACAATGAGTGAAGCCCCCTTACCTGGTCAGTTTAAGTGTAGATCAGTCCTCCCAGGGTAGAGGTCAGTTCTGTTCTTAAGTCTAAACACTCTGCCACCTAACAGAACGAGAAACCAGCTATCACTGCGAGTACTCAGTCCCAACTCACAGAGAAGCAGGCCTTCACCATGAGTGTTTAATCCCAACTCACAGAGCTACAGGCCCGCACCATGTGCACGTATTCCTTACTCACAGTGAAACAGGACTTCACCGTGTCAGTTTCTGTTGAGCTTCATCTAATATTTCCTGTTATTCTATCACTACAGCTGTTTCATTCTCAGTTTTCCCCACCCACTCTTTAGTAATAACTCCTCTGACATTGCATTCTACTCTATGCTTCTATGCCCAGGAAGTTCCTCTTCAGCAGCTCTAACAAGGGAGAGGAGAGAGCAGAAGGATTGTGTGGGCCATTAGGGTGCATGCCTGTACCATCTGTCTTGATGTCGCACACCTAACACTGAGTCTCCACCCCTACAGTGACCCGACCGATTCTCCATGCTGGCATACACAGGCACACACATACATGCATGTGTACACACACACACACACACACACACACACACAAACTATATACACCCCACACAACTGACTCCACACAAACACATACACAATACCTACATCTATACAACATGTTTGTATGCACATACCCACCCACACCTCCATACACACACACTCACACACACGCACGCAAGCTGAGGACACAGACTTGCACTCTGGTGTCATCTCTTCCATCAATTCGCACCCTCCTCCTGCTCCTCGCCTGTGAGAACAAGGCGCTGACAGCATACGTGGCTTCTGCCGAGGCGTCGAGACCAGGATCTTACACTGCCAAAAGCAGAGAAAAACTCTTCTGAGTGATAAAGCCAACTTTCTGATTACTCCCTTACTTCCACTCTTCAGCTGAGCCTGCTAGGCTACAATCTTTTCAATGTCACCATGTCCATAAAGTAAACTGTTGCTGTACTGCCAAATACATGATTGTGTATTGCGATGTTTTAAGTGAATTGCCTGAAGCAGTGAATTCCACACATGCACTTGTTGTTAATTAAAGTCAACAATTACCCCTTTAATAAACACAGCCTTCTGCCCAAAAGGTGCAACAGGGTGGTGCAGAAACACAATTTGGAAATGTAACAATCCATGTAACGATCCAGCGTTTGCTCCAGACAAAATCCTCTTTCCTTGCAGTCTTGCTGTAGAGTCAGGTTTGGGGTGTTTGGTGAAACCTCCCTGTTGTGCATGTGGCCCATGGAGATGTTGCACATACGCTGCGTGGAGGCCGTCGCTAGCTGTGTATGAAGTGTCGTTAAACAGTGCTATGGGAGCATGACTCTTCTTCCTCACAGTGTTTACTAATGAGCTGATTCTCAGTGTTCGCAGATGACCTGCAGACTCCGCCTCCCACCACAGCATCCTGCCCTCTTCAACTCTACTGCAGCTCAGTCTCAGTCTAACTCTACTGCACTCAGTCTCAGTCTTCCACTGCAGGTCAGTCTCAGTCCAACTCTACTGCACTCAGTCTCAGTCTTCCACTGCAGCTCAGTCTCAGTCCAACTCTACTGCAGCTCAGTCTCAGTCCAACTCTACTGCAGCTCAGTCTCAGTCAAACTCTACTGCAGCTCACTCTCAGTCTAACTTTGCTGCAGCTCACTCTCAGTCTAACTCTCCTGCAGTTCAGTCTTGATGTCAACTGCACTACCGCTCTATCTCAGTCTAAATCTACTTCAGCTCAGTGCAGTCTAGCCTCACAGAGTCTAATCTAAGATGCACAACCCACGGCTCAAACTCTGCAGTTTGCTCTTTGGATGAATCGCTTATTCCTGTCATAATGTTAATTTCTGTGCTCCTTATGACAAGCAATGAATGTTCTCTAACTTGAAATTCTTTTTGGATAAGAGCGTCTACAAATGGGGAAAAAAATGGAAATGAACATTCTCCATGTAGCCAATGGGGAAGAGGGGGTGGAGCCAGGAGGACAATGACAGTCCCATTCACAGCAGGCCTCATTATGGCATTAAGGCAAGATTCAGACCTTTCAGCCCAGTTTCCTCTCACGTCAGACACAGACGAAGCCAAGGACAGCATCAAAGCTATAATTAAAAAGATGAGCTCTATTGACCCAACCTGAAAGGCCAGGCCAAGTCTTTTTTGCTGTTTTCCTGGTTAAAATCCTTCCAATGATTCAAGCAGCATAATTATGGGTAAGACTGAAAGCTGAGTCTTTGAATCTTTCATATGAAAATGATCTTCCGGCACTAGTCCTTTGCCCTTTGCCACCTTTCAGTCTTCTCTTGTGAAAATTCTATACAGTCCTGTCATCACCTCACTCTGAAAGATCTTTTCATCGATGAAGGGTGTACCAACATAGGAAAAACCATGGGGGGGTGAGGGGTACTGGTGTTACAGATGCAATGTCACCATGGTGCAGGAGGGCATGCAGATCACAGAGAGAGAGAGAGAGAAGGAGAAGGAGGGAGGGAGGGAGGGAGAGAGAGAGAGAGACAGCAAGAGTGCGACAGAGAGAGAAGTTGGAGTAAACCCGACTATAAAACGTCTCAAATACTCTTATCTGGACAACTGAGATGCACACACTAAAACATAAAAATAAAATGGAGTGCTATCAGACACAAAAAAGAGATTATAACCTGGCAGAAGATATGAGCACGGGCAAAAATGCAAAGCAGAGGTAGGTTGTGATCAAATATTGCCTGAGTGATCACAGCCGGGCCATGGAAATAGGGCGACACAGGCAAGCCTGGCAAGGCATGGAGTGAAGACAGGCTCTGTGATCACTGCAAAACATGAGAGGACAAGATCCACCTTCTTTTACAATGTAATAAATACTCCAGATCACGGTAAATGTTCATAAAGGATTATACCTGTCATCCCTGTTTCCAAAAAAGAAATAAAAGAAATAAAATAAATAAAAGAAACGTCATGCTAGGAGTCGGTCCTACGGGCCCAATAACAGCTCAGTATGTGGCCCCATGTCCCAGCCACTGGGACAAATAGTGACAAACAGACATATATTTTAATATATTTTTAATAATTTAATTAAATATACTGTTATGGTAGCATGCAATAGGACCTTAGTTTGGAACATTTAATTATTGATAACAGTTCATTGCTGCTCATCAATTTCTTAAGAATTTGTTATTTTATTATTTTTTCTGGCATGTATGTTATGGGGCGCCAAATGTAACAGACCTTTTTTCGTGGACAGAATGCCTTCTGTGCTACGAAACGGATGCTTCTGTGCTACGAAATGCATATAACACCGTAACGCCTTTTGTCCACAAAAAACACAAACGTGTTAGCACTGTGTCCACAAAATATTGATGTCTACGAAAGTTCAAGCAGCCTTTGCTTTCGTGGACGGAATGCCTTCTGTAACTGCGGAGTCACGGAATATATTGTGCTGAATCCCTTTCGTGCACATCATACTTTCAGTAATATAGTAAAACAGTTAAGCGAACAAAATGAACATTCGATGGCACGGAATGATGATAGTATAGCACATTTTGCATTTCGTGCCACAAAAGCATAAATGCTGGCTTAGGACATCTATTACGTGGATAGAATTATTTTTGTCTACAAAATGAATTTCTTTTATCCACATAGTGCGAAGTGCATTCCGCCTTTTGTCCACAAAATGAAAAGCACAACGGTCAATTCAGTGCACGAAAGGAATTATCCGTTTTGTTTTCTGTGCACGAAAGTATGTGCTCTCTTAAATATTTCGTGGACACAATGCTAACGCGTTCGTGTTTTTCGTGGACAAAAGGCATTACGGTGTTATATGGTTTCGTAATGAATTTATGCGTTTCGTAGCACAGAAGCATCCGTTTTGTAGCACAGAAGGCATTCTGTCCACGAAAAAAGGTCTCTTACATTTGGCTCCCCATAATATGTGTGTGCATGTAAATTATATATATATATATATGTATGTAACGCTGAAATGAACTGAATTGAATTGAACTGAATGGAGGGGGGGGGAGAGAATGAGAGGGAGGGAGAGATGCCATCACCACTGACCCTGCTATGGCAACATGCTCCCTGCGGAACTCATGGGCGTGCTTTAATCTTTAATCGCCCCTGTCAGCTGTCATTACCTCCTCTTTAGCATTCCTGTTTGAGGGTAATCTGACAGCGCGGTCCTGCTGTTCCCACTGTTCCACTGACCCAGGACCAGCGCAGTCCTGTCCACACTCAATGAATTAGTCCTGTCTCCACTCACTGAATAAGGACCAGTCTTATCTCCACACACTGAATCGGGTTTACATGCTCATGTATTCAGCACAGCCTAGTGGTACCGTACAAGAAAAAAAAAAAAACTGGTGTTACTGAGCTGTTGGTAGTGAGTCCTATTTAAATCTTCACAGTGGATTGCAACTTAGTGGATTTGCAACTTTTTCCACAGTTTCCACCGACAGGCACAGCCTATGAGGGAAAAGTAAAATGCATCAAATTTATTTAAAAAAAAGACAGCTCCTGTCTGAACACTACAAAGACACACAATTATTGAGGAGTTCCTACGCTATCACTGGAGAGACAAACTGCTAGTGAAGAGCTCCTGTCTGATCACAGCAGAGACAAACAGCCGAGTTAGGAGCACCTGTACGATCGCCATGGAGACACTGCCAGCCCACTTGACTGCTGGTTTGAGAGATCCGGTCATGACAAAAATGTCCAATGCGTTTCCAAATGTGGGCAGTGACATTTGAGCAGGGCTTATTAATTTGTCATTGAGTGGAGTATGTGAGTGTGCCTAGGGGAATTAGGCAGAGTAGTTTATGCGTGGACTCACAGTAAAGCAGTGAATGAGTGGAGTCATATACAGAGAGTAACAGTGGCCCCTGACCTCACTCATAAACACACGCGCGCACACACCCACACACACACACACACACACACACACAAACCATCTTTCCCAATCCATTCTCACCCTCCCCCATGCAAACACCCAACTCCATTTATCATCGTCTAAAAGGTCACCATTTTTCCCGGGTTGGCACTCTACACTATTTATCATTTTATGCACAAACAAATGGCAAATTTGTGCCACATAAATATGTATTAGCGATTAATAATTCCCCCATCTCACGCTCTGCCAAACGCATGCAAGATTAGCGCTGCTGGGAACTACAGCCCTCCACCCCGACCACACATGGCCCTCCAACCACTTCACATACACCATCCTACACTTCCTCCATATAACCTCCACCTACTCCACATACACCACCCTGCACCTCCTCCCCATAAACTCCACCCACTCACCATACACCACCCTGCACTTCAGTCTCCATATAACTCCTCCAACCTGCTCCACAGACAGAAATCCGCTCAGATCCAGCCATCACCAGCCGTCACCAGCTTTAATGCAGGGACACTGCTTCAGTATGTAATAGCTGTACAGGAGACAGGTTATTTATTTACAGCACACACAATCTTGATATCACTGCAAATTCTGCATTCTGTACACATTGTTGTTCCTGTGACTTTTTTAGAAGCACAGTTCCACTCTTCATAAATCACTCTGGTTAAGCATGTCTGCAAGCAACAAAATATACTGTGTTGTATCACTAATAAATGGGTGCCAAAGGAGTTTTTTTTTCCTGCTACAAAAAGCATATTTGATATAAAGACACAATGCAATAAACAAGTGGTTAATCTATGTATTCGTGTGAAACACAGCAGTATAAAATGCAGGAACACTGCCTCAGTCACTCCTTGCTGCATACAATACAGGAACAGTGTTTCAGTCAGGCAGGATCTGACAGCAGAAACATTCCTGGAATCTGAGCGTTTTCCTCTCAGTGTGAAACCAGACAAAGATAGCATTTGTCGGAGAGCAAGGGGGTCAGATGGTTCTGCTAATGTCTTAACGAGATAAAGGGTTGCAAATGACTTTTTTGAAAAACAAAAATCAAAACATAAAATAATTACTGCGCCGGACTGACGTGCAGGGATAGCTCCTTACGGACACAGACGTGCTACAGTTTCTAAAACAAAAGGGCTTCAGTTCCCTAAAAATAGCCTTGGTCCTGCTCCAGATAAAAGCAAACACTGAATCCTGTGCCTGTCGGACAGAGCAGAAGTGATGTGCAGGATCACTCTGCAAGACGGGGATCTATTCAGCACTCACTCAACACACACACACACACACACACACACACACACACACACACACACACACACACACACACCTCTCCTGGTCTTGTGACACAGGCTGATCAATTGATACCTGGCCCAGTCATGAGACATACCCGAACCTATCAAAAGGTGAGGTGGTCACACTACCATGGTTATTTTGCAATCATCCTTAGTTGAGGCAACTAAAAGAGCATTAGTCGATGCAATTACAAAGCATGAAATAAGCTTCTAATTCACAACTGCAAAAATGTCTAACATATTCATGGCTTGTCATATTCAAAATTAGATGCCATCTGTCTTCAGTTCACACAAAAGTGCTGATGCAGAGCAAAGGTATTATTTTCAGCACAGATATAGAGGCAGCCTGAAAGGGGGAAGTCCTGGAAGGTAGTCCACTGAGCAGGAGAGTGCCAGCACAATCCTGCCTAAAAACCAAGGACTGGGACGTCACCACAAGCTCCTTCCAGGATGTGGAATGACCATCTTCATCACTCTCCTTCAGCTTGTGCTACTCACTAGCACTGAGCCAATCAGCCTGGGATTGTGAGCGACCGCAACAGCCTTTCTGGAAGCGCTTTTCCAAAAAGGAAAAAATACTTTGGATTCTGCCACTACATGAATACAGTAAATACAGCTAAAACCTCTAAATGATAAAATGTCTTTTGGTTCTCAAACAATAACAAATGTACTGATCCCCAGCTTTCCTCCCAGAGGTACAACATGTTAGCACAGCCAAAACACACACACATGCACGCACACACATGCACACACACACACACACACACACACCACTCAGCGAGTATTCCATCTTCTTGTGGATTTATCCCTGCGACAAAAGCCAGAGACCTCTCAGCACTCCCACCACGTGCCAACACTCCAGAGTGCATCCCTCTGTCCGCTGCAAAAATGCAGCAGTAAGCCATCATCACCGCGGCTCTCAGAACCCTTCACAAAGAAGCAATCAAAGTCCATCTCCATAATTAGCGGGAAAAGCCATTTGCTTTTTTTTCTTCAAATGAAATCAGATCGCATATCACTTCCCCCGTCTAGTGCACAGGTTAGCATCCTGGACCAGAGACAAACATTCTGGAGCAAAAAATACACAGAAAACCGCATGTTAGTAAACATCTCGGGTCTTGTTATTCCAGCAGTTTAAAGTAAAGAAGAGAGTCAGAGAGCGCAAATCTGCACTCACCCTCCTGGGGAAGACAGACTGAGCAGGTCTGGGTCCTGGGGGGGTCAGTTCTCTGGTATACTGCTCTGGGAAGGGAGGGTCCTTCCTGCAGGTGGTGTTTACACTAAATAGCACTGTTGAGAATGGGATATTGAACAAATGTTTCTATAACTTTGCATTACCCTCCACCTTTACTGAGCAGGGTAATTAGAATGGACAAGAAAGCAAGCAAATGACGTATTTACATAAATGCAGAGGTGCAGTTCTGACACCTGAAAATTGACTCCGCCTCAGAGAAGCACCCGAGGGTGCAGGTTTCCAGAGCCACTCAGTGCCCCCCGTTTCACAGCAGAGTAGAGGTAAAGCGTGTGTGTCCGTTCCCCTCACATCTCCCCACTTTTGATCAGGATGCCACAGCGAAACACAGGCTGTCCAAGTTCTCCTCTCCCATTCGTTAAAGATTCGTTCTTGGTTCACAGCTCTGTGTTCCAAATGTCATCTCTTCTATCAAAAGCTGTGTGACGTAATGAAATGGTATAATGATGTTTCGAAATGCCACTCAATCCCTGAAGTCTGAGTAGGTTGGGTGACTGAAAAGTATGGATGTGTGGCATGGACTGTGCTTCTTTTGGAAGTGATTGTGGATCATCTGTGGACATATCCTACTGAATCACTTGCTGACATATTCTACTGAATCATAGCTTCAAGCCCTTACCCACCCGATGATGACCCTAGACCAATCAGGACTGGCCATTCTTAGCATATCCTGAGCTCCTGTCTGATAACCCAGGGCCCTGCACATCTGCAGTCAGCAGGGAACTGCAAAGTGCATTCCCGGGGCTAATGAAGGACGTTTTGATCAAACCAATTATAGGCTATTTTGTTTTTTAAGCAAACAGACACAACTCTAATTGCCTCTTTTCCATAATAAAGGGGGGATGTTGAAAGGAAGGATTAGAAACAGGTCCTCAGTAAGAATCTTATTACATATCAGACACTCTCTCACACACACACACGCATGCACGCGCACACACACACACATAAGCACACATGCATGCAAACAGACTAAATCTTGACAGGAATGATCATTTGGCCACTGGCATGAATTCAGTCTTGTTATAATTACCGTATGTCAATGTGTTTGGGTGTTTAAGTGTACAGTATCCACAGTGAGTGTGATATTGCCATTGAAAGTACTATGCTGTGTCTCGTAATACTGAGGGGTTCCTGACTTATACTCACAAGAGGAGCCAAAGCCTTTGACTGCTCCGAGTGCCTTGAAACAACTGATGTATTGTGAACTGCAGTTGCAGTCACTGAGTCAGGGAACTGCAAACAAATGGCTAACGAGGAAGAGAGCTGTGCCTCTGTTGAGTCCAGATGATTTACCAAATATACACTGCAGCTCATCAATTGCTCTCTCCTTCCAACTATATTTTACATTTTATCAATTTAAATCTATCAGGTAAAACTGCTTCCAGTTTGTGAAGTTTCAATATTTGCTTGCGGACTAAAGGAAAGGTGGCAACCATTTAGACTACCCGTATTTTAATTCAATTTAGCCACAACACTTTAATTCATGTTAGGTACATTTCTAACCAACAGTCCTAGTAAATTTGGATAAAAGTCAATGCTAATATTTTAATTGTTCTGAAATGATTCACTGAATGACTTGCGAAGTAAAACCATTTGGCCACGGAAGAACAAAAAGGCAAGCAGAAAGTCGCAGGCATTAACCCCTGCTTGTTAATTTTACGTCTCCAGTCAGTGCAAACTGGCGCACGCAAAAGTGTACCCCACGCTTGACTAAAAACTACCCAAGAAGCACAAAGCTCAGTTGCACATGATTGAGTAGTCTAGCTGTGTTATAATTTCAGGAATTACGGCCATAAAAATCAGTTTGCAGTGAACGGTTCGTTTAGCGTGGACAGCCAACAACCAAGCGCACGCAGTGAGAGACATGCTAGCCAACGACACCTTTATGCACAAGCTCTCTGGTCTCGCAAAAACGCAAAAACGTTTAAACTCAGAAATTATTTGCGGCACTTACCAGACCTTTTTGAAGACCCTCCTCATCAGAAAATAACCACCACCTCACAGGAGTGGACGCAGGGAGCCCCTTTTTCTGTTGATATACGAGTTGCTCTCACGGACAAGCTGAAATCCCTGTGCTGGTCATCGGGTGGCTTCAGACAGAACAACGAAACGGCAAATTACAAAAGACGAAGACCACAGGATGGGGGGATTATTTTTGCTTGTTGTCTAAAAGTAAGATTTGTTACCTTGTCTAAGACTTTTCAGGATAAATCAAATAGTCTCTTACTGTACACTGAACCCCCTCTGTGACCGGAGCGTGTGTTCCTTGTTGACAGTAATCTGTTCTCCATCTCGCTTGTGAATGACACGAAGGGATGCTAACAGGGCGCAGGAAGGGATGTGAGATAAAATTCACAGCGACATGGCATGCCCATATGTGACTCGCTTTCGCAGCACAGAAAGCGAAATCCTCAGCGGTGCTGTAAGAACTGCGGGAGTTCTGCGTGACTCCAGCAAGAGCTTCGAAAGAGGGAGAGGAAAGTGTCATTTAAACCGGAGGGCGATAGCAGAAGTGAAGTGTTACAGACTTAATTATTCACTCGTCTCCGTCTTCCACTGCTCTGAATTTCCACCCAATCAAGGTGCTGCCGAAGGGTCAATCCCCCCAGGTGCGCTTCCAAAAGCGCAACAACTCCAATGCACTAACGTCATCCCAATTCATTTCACCGTTTAAGTTTGTTACTCCCTAATTGTGTGCAATGCGCAGGTTAGGGTAATCTAGGTTTGGAAAATATGTCCGAAGTGAAATGGGGTGTAAGGATGGCACTGCTTATACTTGCGTGTCAGTCGTTTTATGCAGGCCTATTGTGTCTCATTTTTCTCAGGTCAGTAGAACTGTCTACCGATGGATGTCCGAATTAACTGTATTTTTAAAATGTTCATTTGAAAGATTTTTACAGGATATAAATATGCCAAACCTGAATTCAAATGCACGATAAAAATTAAATTGGGCTTACTTAAGAATCTGTACCACGTTTTCTTAAATTGCTTACTTTTTCGATTTCATTGGGTGATGTTTTATCAAGTTTGTCATGTCATTTTGAAAGAAGCATTAGAAAGTATCTGCTCCATGTGTGCCGTCAATGAAAATTCAGCGTTGTGTGCAGCAGTCTGCCCTCTAGCGACCACAGACATGAACCGCACAAGGCGGTTGGAAGCGCGACTCGCAGCCGAGTCGCGATCGCAGTGATCCTGTCCTGAAGATCTTGAGCAACTTTACACGACGGATCGAAAACAAAAACATCAAATGCTTAAGGGGCAGAGCCTCCTACCATGAATAGGAAAGAGAGTGTCTGAAACACGCACCTCATGACCTTTCAATCCCAATATTTCATGTGTCAATAATTCCAAACACAATCGTCTTCCTACAGTTTAAAGGCGACATTTCTCTATCTACTGACCGTGAATTAGTAGTAGCCTACTGGAAGTAGAAAAATGATGATGTAAATGAATGTTTGGTTGTTGCCTAATACTTCATTTGAAATTAACGGGGCGGTTAGGACCATTGTTCCACCCCTGTTTTCCTGCTTGTGATTGGGCTTATTCATACTCAGTACCTACTTGTAGCTCCGTGAATGAGAACAATGTTCCATGCTTCATCGCAGATATGGCGTAGGAGGAACGATCCCGCACAAAGAAACACAAACGAGATAACACTGTAAATAAAACCATAAACTATGTTTACACAGCAGTTCACCCCGACACCCAGGAGCGCTGATAATGCAGATAACGAACTTCCACTTTTTCGTTTTCGGAACAAAATGAGAGCATTCATCAATTACATGCATTTCACATCATATACGCAGGTGTACAAGACATACGATCCCAGGTGCACAGCCGCAGTTGGACCTATAACGCCACCTGTGGAGCGAAAGGGCAGATCACGAGAGGGAAGAGAAAGGAGCCGGTATTGTCACAAGAGAACACAACAGGAGCTTCACAGAGGTGAAGGTGCTGCTGTCTTATAAAGCAATATACATATTCTTTTTTTTTGTTTTTATGTTATGCACATGTGTGTGGAAAAACTCCCTATATGTGAGGGGCTGCCCAGCATAATAGAAGAACTACAAATGTGATTTCTTCCATGGAGGTGTGGGCAGTTTGGGGGCAGAATACAACTTTCACAATGACATTGGAGCCATTGTAAAGTCACTTCAGAACAAGTCACTTCAGAACAAGTCTTTCTGAATTTCCCCAGATGATTATGTCCTTTAAAGTACTCTAGAAAGGATATAATAGTAGTAATAGCAAGACATGGCTATTTTGATCTCTCTTGCTACTGAAGGAGCACTCCTTTCTTTCAAAAAGAGCTTTCTCCCAGTGGAATTCCTATGAATGTTACCCTGCTGGTGGTCTTGGAGTGTGCCAAATATTCTTTATAGGAGAAGTAATAACAATGTGAACAGCAGCTGTGCCTCAGAGCGGTGTGGTCTCAACACTGTGCTGAACTCTTTACAGCAAATTTACAGCAAAACAGCTGTGCCGAATTCTTTAATTACAGCATGGAGACTGTGCTGTGTTATTCAATTACAGCCCAGCTGTGCTGAGCTCCATAAGGAGAGAGAATTGAAAAGGAGAGAGAGTTGTGAATGTTTTGTTGTGCTGCTCTCAGAATGAGGAGCGTGCATAGGTTTGGTCTGCTTGGAATGAGTCCTCCCAACATTGCTAAAAAGAGGTGTTACAGCAATGTATTCCCAATGCAGACAGAAGGGCTCCTTGACGGTCATTTGTTTCATATTTTCTCACACAAATATCTAACCTGGAACCTCTAGCCCGATTGTTTGGTCCTCTCCTGGTTTAAGGATGATGAGTTGGCACTCTCTTGGTTTCAGTGTGAATACTTGATCCTGTGCTGAAATCAGACACATAACACACACAGTACACAACTCTCAATTTGGCTTGAAACCATGAAATATTTGGTAATCTTGACACTTACCTCATCATGTTAACCGGACTGCCTGTCTGCCCAAACTAGTGCATGTTTTGCTGTGCACTCGTGTTAATGTTGAGGTCTCTCAGCAGATGGAGGTCAGGTTCTTGACCCCTGCTTGGGGATACATGCGGGTGACTCAGAGATGATACTACCTGAGTGACAGGTGGCTCAGTAAAGGATGGGACAGGAGTCTGACTCGGCCCTGCCATTCACTGGATTCCACCCCTGCAACCACACCAGCCCAGAGGAAGCCCTGTACACAGACAGGGAGCTCAGACATGCTGTTGGTGTGCAATTCTTTATCTCATTGTTGTGCTTGAACGGGTGTGCTGATATCCAGAAATTTGCCGATAGGGTAATAAGTGCTCCCTCTCTGTCTCTGTATGTCCGGCTAAGGGAACGGGACGTCCGCGTTTGCAATGCAAATCCGTTTCCTACGAGGGGGCAGGCTGATGGGGTATGTGAGGGCCCTTTGTGACGGTCCGCTGCAGGTTATCAGCATCTCTCCAGCTGCGCTTTGCATACCCACAATGCACCTGGAGGCCAGGGCCGGGCTGAGTCTCGCACAGCTTGCACTGAGCGTGCCCAGATGCGCCGTGCCGCCAAGCCCAGAGGCCGCCTGAGCCCCACGGTCTGCCAGGATACGCCACTTGCCCAAAAGCACAGACTGAGCCAGTGTCATCGGCCCCCATGGATCAGGAAAGCTCTGCTGCTGTCACTCAGGAGAGGAGAACGGGAGGAGCCCAGGACACCACTATGAGTCACGCCCAGGTGAGTGAGGAAGATTCCCTTAATTTTTGCTGCTCCCTTCTTGAATTCCCCAGCTTCCTCTCCATCACAAACACGCATGCACTTTTTCTGCTCTTCTGCTCCTAAAAAACATGCCCCACCCTCTCGGGCCTCCCTCTCGCAGGCCACACCCTTTCACACCCGCCCCTTTTTGTATTTTGGAGAATTGATTTAGGGGATAGTTTTGTAGGGGGGGTCTGGGGACCACAATCAGGATGAGGAACACTAGTCTTGTGTAATTCTATGCTGTGTATAACTGCTGAATTGTACAAATCTGAGCATATTGTCAATATTGCTAAAATTTATGAAAAAAATATGAATAAAAAACTGTTGAGTCATCAGAAAGCCAATAAGTTACAGATCAAGTCATGCCCCCGTCAGTCTATAACATGGTGCCATAACAGCATCACTGGAGATGACATATCTGTGTTGTGTGCTTCTCTCTCTCTTTCTCTCTCTCTCTCATGACTCAGGACCCGTTGAAGGCCCAGCTACCTGCCCCAGCAGACAGGTGGGTGTGTAAAATGTCCCCGGTAATAATGTCCCCTGTCCCTTTGTAACAGTGCTGTGTGGTGACACACAGTAATACACTCACATGGTACAACATACAGATGGACGGATAGAACAATCATCATTGCCTGCAATGCTATCTGGAGCGGTGCAGTGATGCATTAGTAATTATTATAATGAGTGTCTGTGAGATCGGTGCAGATGTTATGGTCACAGTGGCATGCGGATGTATTGTGTAGCATGTGGTCTGTGTTTGTGTGGCAGCCCGCAGCCGGTGTCTGCACCAGGGGAGGGGCAGAGCCGTCCCGAGGAGCCGGGCGTGACAGGTAAGACGAAGTGACACAATGCGGCTTTGTGTCTGTGCTGAGGTGAGTGGCAGGCGTGTGGTTCAGCTGTCACTCTCTCTCCTCCCCTGCCGCGCAGGGATTGGCTGTGTGGCTGTCTCAGTGGGGTGCTGAAAGCAGCTGGGGTCACTGAGAGGGACTTCGCTGTGTATCTGTGTGTGAATGACACAGAGAAGTGCTTTGCTGTGTGTGTGTGTGTGTGTGTGTGTGTGTGTGTGTGTGTGTGTGTGTGTGTGTGTCTGTGTGTGTGTGTGTGTCTGTGGGATTGTCACTGAGCACGTTTACACTGTTTCTGTTTGTATGTGTGTTTGTGACAACTTGCGAGGCAGGTAGAGGCAGAAGTCTTGCCTTTAAACAAACTATTTCACTCAACCTGTTTTAGTTTGTTTTGCTTGATTAACAAGCATGGCAATTAGTTATTCATTACAAATTAGAAGAGTCTGAAATTGACTAGCCTTTTCCTAGTACCTATTTGTACTTACAAATATCCTGTCTGTGTGTTGTGTCCATGAAGTTCATGTACTCGTCCTCTGGTCATTTGCATGTTTGTTTATGTGTGTAATTTAACCACTCTCATTTCTTTACTTCCTGCATAACTATACTGCTGTGCTTTTACGCGTCTTGGGCAGGAAGTCATTGCAAATGAGAAATGGTTCTCAAATGACCTTCCTGAGTAAAGAATTCCCTTTCTCTTAATTGTCTTGTAGACGTTTTCCTTTTCTATTCATTAGGAAATTTGGCAACATTCAGGCATGTCCACAGCCAGCTTCACCCTGTGGATAGTTTTACTCATTGCTCTCCATGCCACTGTAGATGGAGATCTGTCACAAGCAGCGAGAAATCAAAGCCCTCAAGGACCCAAGAGAGATGCCCAGACTCTCAGGAGACAATTTAAGACAGAAATGGTGAGATATGCAGTTCATTTCTCAAACACTGTGATCATTCAGAAAAATGTCTAAAGCAAGGATATTTTAATCTGTATATTAAGGAGGTGTTTCATATGGGACTGGCTTAGATTAATTTTCACCATGTTGTTGATCCATATGTTCTACTCAGCAAGACCAATTAATTTGGAACCATACTTTAAAGGAGTTTGGTTATGACTTGAATATAGTGTATTCTTAATAGCCATCTCATTATCAGTGAAGCCCACATGCTCACACACATGCACACAAACACACTGCAGAAGATGGAGATTAGCAGCTAGCTATGTTTTTCATTTAGTCAATGAAGAGCCAACACCCTTACGGTTTCTGTGAGTGCAAAATGGAGACACTGCGCTTTCTTTTCAGGGACTCTCTCGCAGCATGGAGGCCATAAAAGAGCACAAAGCACAGGAGGAGCTCAGCGACATGACTCAGAGGAAAGGTCACTCACGCTCACGATTTCTGTAGCGTCCACTCACCCCTCACTGAGGGAGAACTCTGCAGTGTTCACCTACGTCTCACAGAGATTTCTGTAGCGTCCGAGTCCAATCACGATAGAGTAGACTCACGCAGAGCAGGTGGAGCAGTAGAGTTCAGTAGTGTCCACTTAACCACTCAGCAAGGGATTTGTGATGTCCACTGATCCCCTCGCTTCCCGAGGTATCCACTTACTTGCTTTTTGAGAGACATCTGTAAATTTCACTTAGTCCCTCGTTGAAAGGTGTCTGAATTTTCTTCTTACCCCTTCCTGAGAGATTTCTGCCATGTCCAGTGCCTCGTGATCGCCTGTTCCCTCGCTATGGGACACTTCTATAGAGTGATGTCAGAGCCCGCGTGTCTCCCCAGGTACCTCTCCTGTCAGTTCTGAAGGTGCAAAAGTGGACTTCTCCAGGGAAGATAGAAACAGGTGAGTGGGCCTCACATATACCTCCCAATCTCATTCATAGGACATACGGGGTCTGCTTAGGTATTGAAATCGCTGTTTTTTATCCTCTTTCCAGCTCTTCTCCAAATGGTACAGAGACTGAGGTGAGAGTTGAGGGTCTCTTTTGTTTCTTTGTCCACTGCTTCTGTGCTCAATTGATCTGTGTGTAATTGATCTCACTGCGAACATTTAGCAGCTCACCCGAGTGGTGTTCAATGTAAGTGCCACTCAGAGCAATGCCCTAAATGATTCAATGTTAATACCTTGTGGTGAAATAATCACAGATCAGATTTGTGTTTGCTGTGGTCATCCATTTCAATCATTTAACAGCAGGTGAGCTCAAAGGTCTTATCAGTTCAGTATGCTGCTGAGGCTCCAACCACGTCCAGTGACAGTTTGTGCAAGAGCGACTATTGGGAGAGTGGGGAGAGGGAGGTTGCATGGCTCTAAAGTCCTGAGGATTGATTCGTTGTCCTTGGTTTGACCACAGTTTGACCACTCACTTTATCTTCCTGACAGTCTGAGTTCCACCTCCTGTCTCTGGGCTTTAAATGCGACATGTTCACCCTGGAGAAGAGGCTGCAACTGGAGGAGCGATCACGTGACCTGGCTGAGGACAATGTCAAAAAGGAGGTATCCAGCTGCCAGGAGCTGCTCCAGGTGAGGCAGTGGGAGGGGCTGCTCCAGGTGAGGCAGTGAGACAGGGCACAGGAGACCTTCCACTGTGACTTCAGGGCAAGATAAAATGGAGCTCCTGGTTGCTGTGTGTGACTGAGGCATCCGGGAGCAGGACCTCATCAGAGCAATGCTCCCACAGACAGCCCCTCTGTGAAAGGGCTCTAAGCACATATCTCCAACTGTGCTGTTCCAGAAACTGGCGCCCCTGTGTAGGAGCAGTCACCACTGCATGGAGATCATCCACAAGCTGCAGAAGAACCTGGACATCCTGCCCCAGTCCGTGACTCGAATGTCCATCCGCGCCGAGATGCTGGGGGCCATAAACCACGTGAGCCCTGACTCAGGACCCTGGAGGGCACATTCTCTTATCATCAGTGTGTGTTTGTGGGTGTATGTGTGTGTGTATGTGTGTGTGTGATTTCACTCTCCCTGTGCTCTACAGGAGAAGAAGGTGTGCCAGTCGGTGGAGGTGATGATCCAGCATGTGGAGAACCTGAAGAAGATGTACACCACAGAGCATGCAGAGCTATTAGAGCTCAGAGAAACACTGGTACAGTGTGAGAGGTCCTTCAGCCCCAACACCGACAGAGGTAACACTCAATACATCTACACCTGAGAACAACACTGACCACATCTATACCCACGAAATAACACTAACCACATTTACGCCAAGAGAATAACAGTAACTACATCTATACTCAGAGAATACCACTGACCACATGTGCATTCAGACAGTCATGACTGTCATTAGTTATTTCTTTTTAGCAGTTGCAAAGGATATCTTCATCCTGATTGGCTAATCAATATAATGCAGCATGTACCCTTTGGAATGGCTTAAATGTGTTGGATATCCTGATTCAGGATGACAGCTAATGCACCAAGATATCTGTCAATCATCAAGGTCAGTGAGAATTGCTAATGTACAATCAGATATGTATCTAGCTACAGATAGTGAGCTACTTTCCAGAAGCAGGTAACCTATATATCGGAAATTACTAAAATTAGAGAATGTGCCTCATGAAAAGGTACTTCAGTCCTGTTCTGCCTCCACTGCTCCCCCAATAACCCTGAGCAAATGCCTGACAGATAGCATGTACTCTCTGACATTAGCAGAAGGAGCACTTTACATTGTTGCTTTCTCTCCAGATGATTTCAGGAACAAGAAAGCACTAGGAACTCAGTCCTACCCCGTAAGTTGGATCTCTGTGCCATAAGGTCACATGTAACGTCATATGCAAGCCATTAATTCTTCAGTCTGTGCCAGAATGAATGAATAAAGCAAAGTGAAGGAGGCTTATTCCTATTCATTTGTGAGAGTTCCAGCTCTGAAGAGGTGCTATTGTTGCCGATCTCTTGGCTTCTCTCTCTGCCTGTGAGTCACCCTGTCTCCATGTTATTCTGCAGCTCAGGTCTCAGGGGGCCGTGGAGGTCGATGCAGACAGGATGGGCAGGAGAAGCTCCTGGTACGTATCACAGAGAGGTGTGGGGGTCTCTGCAGTGTGGGCCCCCTTATGGAGGTGCTGAGGAGGTCTCACAAGTTTCTCTCTTAATCAAATGTGATGAGGTCCCCTTTCAAAGGAATACAGTGATAATCGCCAGGTCTTCAGATTAGCATTTACTACAATAACACTAAGATTTGTAAATCTTTTACTACATCTCTGTTTCACAGTACCTGCATGCATATACTTTTCTGTGAACCATGATATTGCATATTTGTGTATCTCATGGCATCAGGTGAAAAGCATGGTGTTATGCGCCTTTGTAAACCATGACATCACGTTTTAATATTAACAATGACATCATGACCGTTACAGGAAAGGGGCAGGGAGGAACAGCCTGCGGCCGTCTTTAAAGCGCTTCATCAGCACCTGTGCCTGGGTGGAGAACGATGAGCCCTCTCTGCTGAAAGGGTGAGGATCACCATGGAAACTGCACTGCCCTCTCACCCACTGAGTCACTAAATAGGCCACATGGCTACAAACCCACGCAACTGGCTCAGCTGTATGAAGAAATGGATACATTTATATTAGTAAATGACATCAGTGTATCTGCTAATGGTTTACCTTCCTGTGTAATGGAAGTGTCTGCAGGAACGAGGAGACAGACTCGCCCCCGGAGGACAAGAAGCAGGAGGAAGTTGTGAGGAGGAAGTCCAGCCTAACAGAGCTGGGGAATAAACTCACATCGCTCATCATGCCTGCTAAGACGTTAGTTCAACACTTCAAAACTTCAAACTTCTGAAAAACCCGTTCCAGCAGCTTTGCTGGTACAGGATCCTGTGAGGAACTCTGATTTGGGCTCCACTGCAAGTGGGCAGGTTGCTGGGCTGCCTCTGCTCATTCGCTCCCTGGATAATCTCCGCCTTGGTCTCCTCCCTTGAGCTGCAGTTCCCCTTGCTGAAGTGGCCCGTGGTTATTCTATGAAAAGGAATGACTCTGCTTTGCTCTTCTCTCTCTGACCTCAACAGCTGTCCTCGGAACATCTCCTTTTCTTCTGTTTAGACCAGAGCTGATGGCCTGATTTTCATATGGTCACCTCTGTCTATCTCTCCCCACAGACCTGATCACCCCGGCCCCCAGCTGGAGGGGGCATCCCCCCCCCTGCCCTCATGGCTGTCGGTGGCACTGGTGGTGCTGCTGGCGGCTCTCCTCACTCTCCTGGGCAGCCTGGCGCTGATGCCGGGTGCAGACGCGGCTCCTGTGGGGACCGGAGACTCCTGGGAATCCATCCCACGGCGGCTGTGGTCCCGCAACGATCTGGGGTCGCAAAACTGTCAGCGGCCTGCGTGAGGGTCAGTGACTGTACTTGGGTGATGGTCATCTGTGCGCCGGGGGCGTGGCCACACCCACTTATGGAGTGTGAAGGGTGAAAGTTTTGATATTCTGACCACAACCTGCAAGTTCTACTGGTCAGCTCACCAAAGCCTCATGGGAATGAATTTGAATGCTCTGACCAATCATGTCGCAGCCTTCAGCAGCACTTTCCAATCACACCACAGCCATCCTTGCAGTGTCAAACTGTCCTGGCTCTCAGCAGAGTGGGGCTGTAGGTAGCTCTTAACACTGTTTTATTGTTTGTCTCACGTGAGTCAAACTGCACTATGTTGCAAGATGGGCAGTCTGTTACATTTTTCGTTACACTGGTACAAAAACTCACCAAAGATTTTATAATTTGCTAAAGTAAATAAATTTTATATCATATTAGGTTTCTTTTCAGCTTTAACTTATTTTATATTTTAATGGATTAGATTGTGTGGATTTCATTTGTGAATATCTTTAAACTGGTTTAGGTATGCAATTCGTTTATTCGTTATTACCAGATACAGAAGTTCTTTCCCTTTATTAAATTCTGCTGTGTTGCTCATTTTAGTGAATTCATGCGCGTTATTAAATTCCAGCTGGGGAAAGAGGGATTTGCACAATAAAGTGACTAATTATGGCAAAATCTCTGTGGTCTCGAGTGGGTCTCTACACTCCAGTGACAGGGGCCTGATGTCAAAAACATGGGGTCATTAACAGAAAGCACCATAAACTGAGAAGACAGACAGAGAATAATAGTGGAAACCCACAAAATCAGGCCATTAGTTAACTCTGTACTACCAAGACAGAAGATAATCGGTATAAACTAATGCAAACAAGAAATCAGAAATATACTGGTATGCATCATTTACCTTTTGTCATTATATTTCTTTCTAAATCTGTGATAGACGGTATAATGCAGCAATCGATATTCTTCTCCAACATCTCTTACAGAGACTACAGTGAGACACTTGGGCTCCCCCTACCTTAAAGTTAACTTTACAGTTAGCAATTACAGGGTGCAATTACACTAAGCTGCGCAGTCTGTAGGAAACACACACTCTTGGGGGATCACCTGCAGACACATAAAAGGTAGGAGGTTTCATAAAAGAAACTGTGTGAGCCAGCAAGAAACACTTTCTATGAAAGACTCTTTCAACTAGTCACACTTCCATTGATGAGAAACTCCTTTTTTGGGGGGTTCTAACACCTACCATGGCAATGCCAGTCCCTAACAGAGCAGTGCTTTGCTGCTTTGTGAAGTGAAATGAACACATGGCTCTCTTTATTCTGGTGGCTGTTAAATACACAGGTGCTTATCTTGCTACATTTAAATAAAGTGTTATTGTCCATGTTATTAGGGAGTGCCCCATACATTAGCTTTTCACATCTGTTTAAACTAAAGGTTTAAGCCTGCAAGCTTGTCCAAAGCTAGCTACATGTCAAGTACACCAATTTCTTGAAGCACTATAGTCAAATCCACCCTTGTGTGAAGCCACACAGATCTGTGATCTTTATTGCTGAATGTACTTTTTGTCATATGAGTTGCTTTGACACTTTTGGTGTTTTAGCTCAAAGCAAGCAGGCAGCTTGCTGCAGTGAAGTGCATGTTCTTCAGTTCTATGCTCTCTAGCCTTTCTCACTTAAGTTACTTGTCCGCAATATGGTACCACGTTTGCATGAGTACTGATACCAACACAAAGATGGTTTGTATACCTACATTTGATAAAAAGTGTTCACTTTCAAAGTCAAGGACATACCTGTACACTAATCACATCAACAGGGAAACTACAAGTCAGATCCAATGCAGAGAAGATGAAAGTATTTCAGGAATTTTTTTTATTATTCAATAGAAAAATGGGGATACCTCTACGCTTCAAAAACGAAATAAAATACTAACTATTAAAATATATCCAAGCAATGTTTGAAAATAATACAGATGGCCAGTCCGTGAGGGGTGAACATCTTGTTTTAACAGCTTTGTTTATGGTCCTAAGTAAAACATACTGAAGAGATGCTGCTCAGGGACCAAGACTATTTTGGTGGATCCCCCTATCGGAGCCTTTTCACCATCTAGTAGTAACACGAAGATACTGCCATCACTATGGATGTGTGGCACAGTCAGCCAGTCAGTGGAGGAGACTACCATTTCTTGGGCTGCTCTGCCACAGCCAATCAGCAGCTGCCACTCATGCCATGTGATCACACTGTTCCTGTTCCCTATAGTGACATGCCGCACTCCAGTGCTGGGCTCAGGAGTCACATGACCGTGCTGTGAGGAAGGGGGCGGGCCATCGCGGGCTCACACCGGGTCTTTCAGACAGCCGCTTCCGGACACATCCACCCTGCAGATGGGACACGTGGCGCTCTCCTATGGGGAGAACAACACACTGACTTAAATAAAGTGTCCCTGGGTGAAGGGGCACCCTCCTAACCTCTCCTGTGTTTCTAAAACTTGAAGGAGGGCTCTGTGTGCAACCCAGAATTGCACCACATGCAGCATGGTATTTGGAGTTTAATCAGCTTTTAACCAGAGCTGACCATATGTAGCCTTGTCATTTTCAATGTAAATAAATTTTCACTGGAAAGATGCTAGATTGTTTAAAAGCAGAATTTTAATGTTTGCCAATTGTACAGGATTTTTTTCATATCTCATAAATTATTTTCATATTTCAAATTAAACCTTTCAACAAACAGTACCCTCTACTGGTGAAATCTGGAAGCATGCATGCACAGACATTTGTGCAGAGACAATTTGTGTGAAGGTTGGCATGGTTATTTTATCTTCATATTTCACTACCATTACATTGGTAACAAGCCAGTTACCTTATAAAATTAGATATTTAGATAGGGTAGCTAGCTAGCATGTTAATTATATTCTGAATAAATTCTATGAGAAGTAGCCAGCCAGCTAACAGGCTACGGTCTGCCTTGTGATTATAGTCAAAGATTATCTGGCAAGCTGTCTTAAAATTACCATTAATGCATTTTTAAATTGTCATTAATGTGTGTACACAGTAAGGCCACAAGCGCAATATATATCAAGGTTGATATAATCACTATCATTGCACAGTGTTCAGATTTGAGCCCTGAATCCCTCGAATGACAGAGTGAATTTCCCTTTGGAATGGTTTTGCATTTTCAAATGAAATCCTACAAGTGGGGCTCAAACGTATTCAGATTTAAATGAGTGAAGCAGTGCTGGTGCTGACTATATAGCGCCTGGTTGCAGGTTAACACAGGCTTTCACTGGGGTTAATGACATGGGAACACATATCAGACAGTGCATGAGAGACTGGGCCAACCCCCCTGTGCTCACCTTCAACCAGCGATCGATACACTGCACGTGGTAGTCATGGAGACAGGGGAGCATCCTCAGCTCCTCCCCTTCCGTGTAGTTGGAGAAGCAGATCTGACACCTGAGAGCGAGAGAGACATGACATCACTACCACAGCCACACCTGTTCCATAGTAGCATCATATAAATTGCTGTCTTACACCTATGCAGAGTCCTGATGGGTGGCACTGAAGAGGTTCTGTAAGGTATCTGTACAGTGTCCAGTTTGGGAGGGGGGTACTGAGGGGGTTCTGTCAGGTATCTGTAAAGTGTCCAGTTTGGGAGGGGGGTACTGAGGGGGTTCTGTCAGGTATCTGTAAAGTGTCCAGTTTAGGAGGGGGGTACTGAGGGGGTTCTGTCAGGTATCTGTACAGTGTCCAGTTTGGGAGGGGGGTACTGAGGAGGTTCTGTCAGGTATCTGTAAAGTGTCCAGTTTGGGAGGGGGGTACTGAGGGGGTTCTGTAAGGTATCTGTACATTGTCCAGTTTGGGAGGGGGGTACTGAGGAGGTTCTGTCAGGTATCTGTACAGTGTCCAGTCTGGAGAGTGGAGGGGTCAGTGCACTCACTCTGTTTTTCCTGCACTGTAGGCAGGGTTGAAAGCCTTGGTTGGCAATCTCTGGATCTCCCTCTGGCTCAGGCAGTTCTTGGCCATGGCTGAACCCTGGCTCTCCTCGAAGGCCAGCAGGGCCTGTGGAGAGGCGGTGAAGCATGAAGGCAGCTGTCAGACCCTTCAACACTCGAACAGACATGGCTGCCGGGGGAAACGGCACACACACGCACCTCATAGTTGTTTCCCTGGCTGTCATCGAGCAAGGAGAGGGCGTAAGTGTGTGCGTGTCTGTGGGAGGAGCCGCGGGACCTGTGACCTCGGGAGCGACCTGTGCGCCTGCCTGACCTGCCTGAACAACCACACACACACACACCAGTCTGAACACACACTCATAAAATATATACTCTTGCCAGAATACACACACACGAGTACACACACACACACACACACACACACACACACACACACACACACACACACATTCCCGACTTATGAATTAAGTAACCACAGATTTCAGGCAGAACTCAAAGCTCTAACATACCTGCCATACCCTCCACTGCTGCTGAGGCCTCAGGAAAATTGTATAGGAATGCTAAACTGGGGTCCATCATGGAGGACAGAGGGGACATCCAGCTCCACTCTCCATAGTAATCATGCTGTTGCAGAAGACACACAGAGTAATGACACAGGAGAAACACAGTGTAATGATACGATAGTAAGGACATACACAGAGTAATTACACTGGTGCAGGAGACACTCAAAGCAATGATACTGTAAGGGAAACACAGATACTATACTGCAGTAAGGACACACACAAAGAAATGACACTGTGATGAGGAGACACGCTGAGTAATGATAGTAATACAGGAGACAGAAAGAGTAATGATACTGCAGTAATGATACTGCAGATATTACAGTGAGGAGACAGAGTAATGATTCTAGGGAGATGCAGAGTAATCATACTGCAAAAAGGAGAAATACAGAGTAAACATACTGAAGCATGACAGTGACACTAGGATACTTACAGGATGGTTATTTCGGTGGGGGGGTATGTTGGGGGGCCTCCTCTGCTGTCTTCTCTGCTCCTCCTGCTGCTGCTGCTCCTCTCGGTCAAATTGTGCCTGAGGGCAGAGAAACACTGTTAAATACACACAGATCAGAACAGGTATCTGCAAGCAGGGACACACCTCAGAGAGGGCAAGCCAGCTCTCACCTGTAGGCTTCTGGCAAAGGCTTCATCTTCCTCCACCTGAGCTGAGCGAACCACGGCCTGGACAATGACGTCGTCATCCTCATCACTGATGACGATCTCTTCGTGCTTCAGAGACTGCGAGGGCGGAGCTCTTGACTTCTCCCGCTCAGCTGTGAAATTCACAATCAGACATTAGGAAAGATGCAACCACCCCTGACCCTCTTTGCCTAATAATTAAACAGTGATCCTCACACCCTTCCCTTACCACTGGAGAGGTGGTTGTCCTGGCCAGACTGGTGCCGGTGTGTCTCCTCTGAGTCACTGGGCTGCAGGGCCCATTTGGCGGTTTTTGACCTGCGCTTGGACGGAACAGTCCCTCTGGAATTCTGCCTGCTCTCACTGCTGCGGCTGCCAGGCCTGTGCTCTCCTATCGTCCGACCCGGCCCACTTTTGGAACCCTCACCTTCTGCTTTCCCTGAGATTTGTGCCGCTCTGAGAGAGCAAGAAGACGAGGAAGAGGAGGACGAGGAGGGCTCGCCCCGCCACTGAGCTGAGGTAGAGGAGTCTGCTGCCATGAGAGACGAAGCAGGGACAAACCCGTTTGATGGGAACCGTAGGCAGCCGGCTCCCCCGTCGCCGCTGGCCTCAGCCCCGTCCTTCGAGCCGAGAGCCAGGGACAGCTTCCGTCGTTTGGGCCTCTGGTGCGACGGGGTCGTGCTCGTGTCACTGGGGAGCCCGTCCCGCACTGCATGCTCCCTCACTACCAGACTGGTGGCCTCCTCCTGAAACCAGGGCAGACGGGAGAATTGAGAACAGAAAGCACACTCCTACAGGGTGACGTCCGCAGCAAAACCCAGAACCTTTTCCTCAGCAGCACCTCATTACATTACATTACATTCATTTAGCAGACGCTCTTATCCGGAGCGACTTCCAGCACAAAAGAACATATCTATTCAAGTTGAATGAGCAACAGCGTCAGACCAGGCTAATGATGCTCCCAATCCCGTGAGTGTGAGCGTAATGCTATTTAAGCCCTACCCCAAATTAACTTGTGCAACCTGCCAAGACAGCCTAGAAACTAAGAGAAGCCAAGTGCACAGACTACCACACATCACAGTCACTAGATCACAGAATCCAAAACACATTGCGATACTCCATGTAAAATAAACAGCAAGTAATATGAGTAACAGGTGTTATGGTGAGGGGACTGAGGTGGAACCAAGATGCAGTCTGAAGAGGTGGGTCTTCAGTCTGCATCAGAAGATGGCCAGTAATTCTGCTGTCCTGACCCCCACGGGAAGCTCATTCCACCATTTAGGGACCAGTACAGACAGGCATCGTGCCTGAGAGAAGCAACCCCGTCAGGATGGGACAGTCAGTTACAAGCATCTCTGACGAGCTCCAGAGGAGCAGGCGAATGGCTTTTCTGAGCAGCCATGCGAGTGGAAGCACTCACCAGCTCTGGGCCTTCTGCTCCACCGGCCTGCTGCACCGTGCGCTGCCGCCGTCTCCTCCTGTAGCATGCTGGGCTGCAAAGGCAACAAGCAGCAATGACCATACAGCCGTGGCAACAGCGCCCTCTTCAGAATGCCTACAGCTTTCACCGTGCAATATTAGCAAGCATACAGCAAGGTTTTACCACCAGATATATTCTCAGCCTAATCAAGATTGGGCAAAAGTTAAACAGCTGACTATCGACTTCAAAAGCGACATGATTTACAACACAAATGCTTGAATGAAACCCTGGGGCATTCATTCTCAACAGCACAGCTGTTAGTGTCCAAATATTGGCTTTACATTATATTACTGTCATTTAACAGATGCTATTATCCAGAGAGACTTACATAGTTTACAATTTTTACATGTTACCCATTTATACAGCTGGATATTTACTGAGATAATTCTGGATTAAGTACCTTGCCCAAGGGTACAACAGCAGTGCCTCAGTGGGGAATGGAACCGCCAACCTTTTGGTTGCAAGCCCTACTCCTGAGGACTATGCCGCACTGCTGCTGAGTTTTAACACACATTAATGCTTTTGGGGGCTGAGGATCAGAGAGGGGGTAAGGCGATGGGATTAAACTCATATAGGGGGTGCAGTGCTGTCAGCGGGGCGGTACCTGGGCGTCTCGGGGACGATGGTATCGGGCGAGCTGAAACTGCTGCTGTCGCTGGACTGGCTGAAGAGCAGGTCCGTCTCGCTCAAAAGGCAGGCCCGGTCCAGGCATCCCGGCGTGTTGGGCTCTCCCACACCCCAGAGCATCCGACTCTCATCCCCCTCTGTATCACCATCACTGGCCATCGCCTTACAGAGCTCTCATTCTAGCTGCCGCACAGCTGGAGGGAACATGCACACACTCAGTCAGAACAACTCCGCGTACGAATTATCATTCACCGTGAATCACCATCCGTAGCGCCTACGTGCGTGTAACGGCATAAACAATCCATGGACTACAGAAAAATGACAGATGTCTTTAGCGCAGAGCAATGAAACTCGTGTCAACTCTGTCCCCATACATTCACGCTTTGTGACTTCGTTTCTTTCCAATCATTTACGTCGCAATTACACAAGTTCCCAGACCCGGTGTGCATTCTCAGCATAGCTAGACTAGCTAGCTTTCAAATTTGCGAATTACGGGTAATCAACTAGCTAGTTACCTAGCTATAACCACACAGTGCGTAGAAGTGATTAACATTAGATACTAAGAATGCCATTATACTGAGGCCACTCTACCTTAGATATGAACGATCCTCAGTAGCTCGCCCACTGAAACACTGGCAAACGTAGCACGCTAGCTGGCTAACTAGCTGGCTAAGTATCGAAATCCCACATAAACGCCATCACACCATGAACAGACACGAAATAAAACACAACGATCTAAACAGAAGGGCTACCGCAAGAGCACGAAAAATTTTACATCGCTTTAAACGATACCAACGACATTCAATAAAGTAGCGAGAAACCTACGATGATGTCAGTTGAAATTCGTGGACCCGCTCTCTGTATAAAATTTTCGCCGGGTAGTACTACAACTTCCCGTTTCTGGCTGCGGCTTCCGCTTTGCTAAACACGTGGTTGGATAACCATAGACAGACCAATCGGGCTCTAGTGCTTCAAAACAGTGGCTAACTGCGCTATGCAATAAGCGATAAAACGTATTTATGATTTGTAGCTGCCTATGTGATACTTAATAAGACTTGATTACCAAAAAGAACTATCTTTCAAATCGTGCTAACTTTGCTAACTACCACATTACATTCAGATGTGCTGTATATGGTCCTGTAGCCAAGCCCATCGCCTGGAGAAAATAGAGGGGTGCAATTGCAATCCACGGGGGGGTCCCCAAAAAGTCGGGATATAAGGAGACAACTGGAGGTGCACTGAGCACTTCCATAGTGCCAGGCCAGCCTATACCAGATAAAAGGAAGACAATGGTAAAACTGCATATGGATACACAAAGCGCGACAATGTAGAGTCCCTCTTTTTGTTATAGACATCGTCAACATGTTTTTCTATTTTGACAATGGAAAAAGCGGTCAATTAAATCTTTACAGCGAACTTGGAAGACTGAGAGGAAAGGCTATGCATTGCAAAATTCATGTTATATCTAGCGCGCTCAAAAGGCTTTTCCAAGGTGGTTTTACCAATATCACACGTACAGAACATTCCATTCCTTGTTGGTCCAGGAGACAGAAGCAAACTATTCTGCAGATGTCCCTGTCAGTGTGAAAATATTGGACCTTACCACATTGCCACAATGCATTTCAAAATAGTGCTATTATAAAGATCCTCTGAACAGTGTGTGTAAAACAATTGCTTCAAAGGTTTTTTAAAAAAATCTTTCATTACCTCTTCATAAGAAAAATGGCACTGAGCCCCTGGGTCATACCGTACATTCTCCTAGATTTGGTAGCCATCATTGAAACAAAGATCCTTTAGGCTAAAAGTAATCAGCTGTATGGGTCATCACCTCTCTAGTTTGAGATGTTCTAAAGGTTTTGAAATTTAGGGTGTAGACACAGTCTGACATGCAATGGCTATTTAAATGTCATGTTAATAAAAGCAGGCCATACTTGTATGAAGTCTTCAAGAGCTTTACTAGCAAGTAAAAAAACTTTGGGGAACCAGAAATAATGGCATGCACCGACTGCACCTCAGAATAGCATGGAGCTGAAGCCCCAAGCTACACATAATCCACATAGTGTTTTGCAATATTTATGAGCTGAGCCTCAGCACATTGATACTGTAGATGATTTATTAATTCAGTGAGATTACATCTTTTTTGAACAGATAGTTATGAACTCTTGAAGCTCATAAATAAATAAGCAATCAGGAATCACAAAAGATCAGAAACATTAGTGTCAGTTACTAAAGACTATACCAAAGGTTTGCAGTCTGTTTGAGGACTCAAAGGCAAACATAACCAAAAATACAAAGTAATCCGCAACCCATCTTTAGAGTGTGAGTAGAAAATAACACATTCTGAATACAAAACACCAGAGTAAGGCCTGCAGCAATAGCAGTTTGACCAGGAATGCCATCTGCAGTGTGTCCGCCACGCTCGACCAGGAACCACAGCGTCCTTTCCACTGGCCTCCAGTCAGAGCATCTGTTCCACTGGGCAATCGTCTTCAGCAGACGGCCCTCTGAAAGTGAGAGTCCTTCATTGCTGGTGTCCTCCTCCTGTAGCCTCTCTCCTGGCCTGGGGGAGCATGGGGGAGGGGAGCTGCCACCAACGGGGGGAGGGGGCACAGTCTGGGGCCTGACTGGGGGCTCAATCAGGAATATATACACAGGGGATCAAAGGCTAAGGGTCACAGGAGTGATTACTGTCTGCTCTTTAGGGCTTCCACAAGCCTGCAAGGAGAAAGAGAACCGGAGATATTTAACACACAAGTCACATCTTATACATGTTGAGCATGTACAAGGACCACATTTTAAATAACTGGCTTGACTTTAAAGGCACACACCTTGTTTGGGTAGCACTGTTTAAAAATTATATTAAGATACCACCTATAGTTCAGTTCAATTTAGGGCCATAATAGACAGGAAAAGGAAATAAAAGTTGGTCAGCTGCCGCAGGTAGTTTGTTTCTCTCACCATTCCATGGCCTCGTCCAGCCCTGTGCCTTTGGTTGCTGACGTCTTGAAGATCTGCCACTTTCTGTCCTTGAGTGCGGGCAGACCCAGGCAGTTGGCCACCTCGGTGGGCGTCATGGCCTGCTCCATGTCTTGTTTGTTGGCGAACACGACAAGAATGGCCTTCTTCAGCTCCTCCTCCTGCAAACGGCAAGACAGAGTCAATCCAGAAACCCCATCTACAGCTCCACAAGCCGCTCATCCAGCTCCACGAGTCCCTCCTGCAATTCAGAAACCATGAATCCATATACATATCCCATCTTCAGATCTACAAGCCCCATCCCCAGTTGCCCTAGCCCTACTGTCAACTCCACTAGCCCCAGCCATGTCTGCTTGCCCCAGCCCCTCCTGCACCACCTTCACTCACATCTCCACTCACCCCACCCCTGGGTACATCAGTCCCACCCCCCATCTCTACTAGCCCCACCTCCAGCATGGCCACCAGCTCAGACTTGGAGATTCCCATCCTGTCCCTGTCGCTGCTGTCCACCACATAGATGACTGCATCCGTGTTGGAGTAGTAACAACGCCAGTACGGCCTGAGAGGAAGCAGAGGGAAGGAGAGAAACAGAGAGGCAGAGCGAGTCAGGGAGAGGTATACAGCTCACAGGCCCTTCACCTTGCCCCGAAGCTAAGATGAAAAGTGGATATACCGGATCCACAAGAAACAAAACAGCATTCTCTGTGCACACTCTTACACGATCAAACTATGACAGCAGTGTAATGTGGCCCCTGAGGAAAGGCTTCCACAGCTATTTATATAATAATGAAGGTAAATGTAACCAGTGAGCAAGATTTTAAGTGAAGAATCATATCATCATTCAAAATGTATAACCTGCCCTGTTATTTAGAATTACTGTAAGTCTTATGATTGCATAATAGATTACGATTTAATGCACATTTTTGAACCCAGACGATGGTCACTGGTATGGACACATCTGTACCTGATGCTGGTCTGTCCTCCCAGGTCCCACACTTGGAATTTCAAATTCTTATACGTGACCGTTTCCACATTGAAACCAATAGCTGGAGACAGATGTGGCAGGATTACATGCAAATGAAAACACATGAGAAGACATAAATACAAAGAAGTATTCATCAGTTAACCCACCATTATACAGTATAGGAGAAAACAGGAGGATAGCAATAATAAATGTGTGCCTGATTCTATAGACATGGGCTGTCCAAGCCAAAAATATAATGCTCACACACACTTTTCAGCTGACAGATATCCAATTACCTCTTGCACATTGATTTGACAGTAATGTTGAGTCATATGGTGTATTTCAGACATGTTGAGTGAATGAGCTGAGTGACTGTGCAAGCAAAAAAGTCCCACTTGTCTTTTTGCTTGTATTACAATTTGTACAGTCACTGAGTGAGACTCACTTTTGGTCATATTTTGAAAAATATTTGTAAGAAAAACTTACGAACGGTTCACATAACAGCTACTCACTTTCCCCCAACACAACCAATCAGAAGCATGTGTACCCTGAGTGATGTTATATTCTAAGTGAATGGAATGTAATGTTGAACTGGGAGCGGTGTTACAGAGAGGGACTGGTGGCTAACATTACATACTCGGGATGGTGGTGACGACCTCCCCGACCTGCAGTCTGTAAAGAATAGTAGTCTTTCCTGCGCCATCCAGACCCAGAATCAAGATCCTCATCTCTCTGGTGCCGAACAGGCTGGAGAAGAGACTGGAGAAAAACCCACCTGGAGGGAGAGAGGATACTCAGAGGGCGCCTGCGCAGAACCGCGAGTAAACTATTCATATCTGAATCGGCTACAGTGGGAGAGTAACTGAAAAGTCGACGCTTACATTGCTCAAGACTGGGAATTAATCTGTTTGACGTAAAACAAACAATCCGTCTCGCACATAGCACATTACCTTTGAGGCTTTGACACTAAATATTAGCTGCTAACAACATCCGGCAGGGACTTCTTTCCCGGAGATCTCAACATCAAACACTTATTCCCTAAATTTCGGACACAGGATGTTCGTCTCCTTCCGTATCCTGATCACTGCTACAGATTAACAGGACTACACTGTTGACATCCAACCAGGAACCAAACTATATGACTAAATCCTCATCGTATATATTTTCCTGTTTCGTTCATACAGTAAAACACGACAACAACATTATTGATCTGTCAATTCTACACAATTGGTAACACAGTTAACTCGTTAGCTACTTAACCTAGCTTCTTTCCTAGTGGATGGAATCGGAATATAGTTCAATCACAACGAGCGGAGAGGAATTTGTTTCGCTGACCTGAATAACGTAACAAGAAATATCAATAGTGTGTAGCTATCCACATAAAGGTGCCACTGCTAACTAATATAATCAAAACACATTTAGCTTTGCAACAGGGTCGTTATAAATAACTTGACAGCTTTTATCGATTGACAGTCAGCTAGTTAGCCACATTGGTTAGCTGAAGTAGCTAGCGTGATACGTTGACTCGCACCCACGAAATTCCTTATTAGTTAACTAAGTTAGATACCTCAGCACAAAGACTTGCTAACTAAACATACCTATGGTTGAAAGAATTATTTTGCAACTGTAAAGTAAACGCATATTTATTGTGTTTTCAAGTCTTACCCATGTCTGTTCTGATTTCTGCTTCAGATCCTTTCAGCTGTTTGTGTCTTGCAGCTCTGGGTCAGAGTGACGTGTCACTGAGGAAAGTTATCTTTTGATTTACGATGTTCAGATTCCAGAGTAATTCTGAAGCCACTAAAAGGCATCCGATGTCTCTCATAAATATACAATTTTGTGTTCTGTGCGTTTTATTCACCCAAATATTTAACAACATCAAGTACAACTTTGAAATCTGTGAAGGAATGTGCTTCTCATTTCAAGTAACAATTTACTTCCGCACACGCAACGAGAGATGACGAAATTGGCGTCTGCTAATTACCGTAAATCAAATAGAACGTAGATCTTCGAATAAAGGAGCACTTGAATAGATACTACTGTATAGTATTGTAGTAAATTGTTCTTGTATATAGTTTGGATAATCATTTTGTTCCATAAACAAAACTGATTCCCCAAACACTGCAATTTTCTGTTCTAAACAAGTCACAAGCACTGCTCTCCTTCCCCACACATGTGATTTTATAACTGTCCTGTTCAGGAGAAGCACCACCATACACCAGGCTGGCAGATTTGTCTTTTCAGCCTAATTGGTTGAAACGACCCTGATTTCAGACTGACTTGTGGAATTGAAAAGACAGCTGGTACTTTGGCCTTTTGGGTCTTTTCCCAAATGGCATCAATTTACATGAATTTTAAGTTTCAGTTCAACAATTAAAATCAACCATGATATATAGCCTGTGGGAACCTGGGTAATCCATGGATAATCCATGGAAGTGTGGCGCAGAGGTAGTTTAGTATTCTAACATGGCAAGGAGTTAGCTTCTCTGTGTGTTTTTCTATGTACTGCTGTCTGATTCAGGAAGATAAGAATTTTAAAGACAAATTGTATTAAAATTATTTTGGAAAAAATTATTTTCGTAACAACTTTTTTCTATTACGCATTTCGAGCATTTTTGTTGCAGAAATAATTGTAGGAATGCTACCCAACATTGTAGCAATGTACTTCAAAATATTAATAGTTCCCCTTCTGATAGAAACCAATTTCATCAGCCAACAATGAGAAAATGCACATCCAGGTCCGTTCAATATGTATCTCTTGGTGTTTGTGTCCTTACCAGCAGGGGGTGCTGCATGTCTTCAGAGGGCCCCTTATCTGTCTCCCAGCTCTGGGCAGTGACCTCATGGCTAAACCTGCCGTGTGATGCGAGACCTTGACCAGCACAAGCACTCCCCAATGGTTTTGTGTGGCTTTGTGGAAGGCCCACATGATCCTGACTAAGCCCTTCCGTTATTACTGCAGCCCTGGCTGGGTTATATATGGGCTGACAGAGCGCTTTGGGCCTGCTACCAGTAAAGGCCACATACTTCTTTCCCCAGTGCAGAACCTGTTGGAGAGGTTGGCTTTGCAGGACCAGCATGTGGTCGCTTTCATCCTAATGAAAACTGTTAGCAGTGATTCAGTGAATATTATCGAATCCTCATATAAACAGCAGAGAGAGATGAGAGATATGTGTGTAGTGGTCACTGATATTATAGATGCAGAATTGCTACATTGCTTCTGTAGCTTTGGAGGTATGGTATCTTGCACAGTAACAGAAAAAAGAGATTGGGCGAGGGGTATTCACTGTTCTGATTTAGTTGAGTTGACAGTAATTCAATGTCTTTGGGGGGGGGGAGGATTCTCTCTGTTTTCCAGCAAAGAAACTAGAGGCCATTTCATGACAATTCTGATTTTCAGAATTTTTTTTCATCACAGACATAAACCATAACTCATACTTGAGACTGTAGATATAGTTGTGCTGAAAGTGCAGACAAATTTCTGAGCAATGTCAGATGTATATTTAACTTCTTTGTTGTCAGCATTTTAGTTTTCAATAAATATTCAACTGTTTTGTTATTTATGTGTACAGTATGTCTTGATGTGTATTCTTAACCTTTTGCCATTTGAAATCCACCCAAAGAGTTATAATACATATCCAGGCAAATTATTGTACTTCAGAGAAGATCACAATTAGACTTAGGATTTTCCATGCTCGAGTGCAGCTTTTGTAGCTTGGTATTTTTATGAATTGGCAGCAGAACTCAGCTGTGTGAATATAAAATTATCCAGACCCAGTTTTCTAAAGCCCTGACTATTTTTGCCTACCCTGCATACTCAAGGATCCTAAACGCAGAGACCTGAGGTGTTTTGAAGTGCTTGCCAGCCTTCCGACAGACATCGCTAAAATTAGGGGATAGACAGCACTAATCAAACTGCTTCCTTTAAATCCCACGGTGTTTCGTCTTGGTTGGCGAGCCCACCGCCTCTCACCTAAGACCAGGGGTACTTTAGCACTCATCAAGTGCTAAACAGTTAATTTGGAACTCAACAACAACATCAGTCTCCAAACTCACCATAAACCCCTCTTTCCATGTTGAGTATGTCAAATGTCAAAGTTTACAATGACTTTCTAAGTATAGTGGGAATATCCAGTGACCAGGGATCTCTTAAGTATGTTGTGGCTTGGCTGCTCTACCCCGGCTGTGCCGAGGCTGCATCCCTGCTGGATTAAACGGATCGCTGACATTTGGCAGGAAGTTCGGGGCGTACTTCCTTCAGAGTCCCGCCCACAAGAGCCCTCTTCACCTTCAAGCCATGCCTGCATAACTTAATATTCAGAGCCTGCCCACAAGGACTCCCTGCCTTCCGAGTCCCCCCTTCCCTTTCGTTCTGAGCTCTGTCCACAACAGCTGGGTGGGGAGTGTGTTGATTAAGCCAGATATCCAGGTGTTTCTCTCATCAGGTCTCAGGGGTGGTAAGGTAATAAGACATTATCGTGTTAATTTGAAGAAGATTTCAAAGGGCACAATATTAACATAGCTTTTTTTTTTGAAAACAATGTATCCCTTAAAGTTTAAGATGAAAATGTTTTATATAGAAATTCATCACTGTGGTCCTTTGGTGGAAACAATTTTGATTTGAGAACTGAAGCATCTGATAGAGCTGTTTGATTTATTGACACTTCCACAGTGAATTTTTGTTCGTGTTGTAAACTGCAGTCAAGTGAAAAATTTAGGATGAAACCTGTTTCCAAGGACATGCTTATGAGTAAAACTGCTCAATGTCCTTCTCGAACAGCTGTTCACATCACACCAGTTGTTTTGTCATGTGTTAATTGCTCCTACACAATGTAGATTTTAGTATGGGTTCACACTTTATAAATATTGTGGTGCAAATCATGGAAATTCAGTCATGTGAGCTACTTGCAGCACAACTAAGCTAAGAATAGTTATAGAAGTAGTTCCTACCATCAGCTCCGGGAGTTAAGGTCATACCACTGATACATGTTCTCATCACTTAGTACTGTAGAGCTGCAGCCCAAAGCTGGCAGACTTGATATAGCATGACTTCTTTTCCACTGCATTACCCGCAACCAGCACTTTGGCACCTTACACTGAATGCTGTCGTCAAGTAGAGACCACTTCCATGGACTTCATCTGCAGGCCAAGACAAATGCTGTCTGGCTGTTTCCTCTGATTAGTAACGGTGGCTCATTCCTTCCTCCATGTCCTCCATTTTAAGTATCAATTCCAATGACAGAAGCAACATTATTACACAACTTACAGAATAAACCCACAGCCCTCCAGCATGTAGACCAGTGGCAGTAGAAGTAACAAGAATGAAAAAGGTTATGGAATGGGAACTGATCAAACTGATTCTAGTTGTACAGTGGAAAAAAGAAGCACCTGTAACATTTTATTGGAGCAGCACTGTGATGACATCATCACTACAACCCTGCTCACACTTGGCCTTCTGTGGAGTAGCACTGTGATGACATCATTATTTCCACCCTGGTCACTCTTGGCCTTCATTGGAGCAGGTCTGTAATGTCATCACTATATACACCCTGCTCACTCTGCAGTCTTCAGTGAAGCAACACTGTTGACATCATCATTTATACCCTGCTCAATCTGCAGCCTTCACTGAAGGCACACTGATGACATCATCATTTACACCCTGCCCATTCTGCATCCTTCATTGAAGCATCATTGATGACATCATCATTTACACCCTGCCCATTCTGCAGCCTTCAGTGAAGCATCACTGATGACATCATCATTTATACCCTGCGCATTCTGCAGCCTTCAGTGAAGCATCACTGATGACATCATCATTTACACCCTGCTCACTCTGCAGCCTTCAGTGAAGCAACACTGATGACATCATCATTTACACCCTGCTCATGCTGTAGCCTTCAGTGAAGCATCACTGATGACATCATCATTTACACCCTGCTCACTCTGTAGCCTTCAGTGAAGCAACACTGATGACAGCATTATTATCTCTCTGTGAAGAAAAAATCCCGAGGGATAAATCATTTCCCTTTGGTATGTGGCAGACGCTCTTGCTCTTCAGCCAAAGCCCTGGCCTCTCCCAGCCTTTCCATCAAGTTTTTTACTAATCTGGCGGATAACAGGAGGGACACATGATCCAGTCCTGACACCCGTGCTTGCCATCAATGGTTTTGCAGGAGGTTCCTCCTCCGCCCCTCTGGTGCCCGTGCCGATTAAATCCCTTGGTCTGATGGGTCGGCCTGAGGGGATGCGGGGGGGGGGGGGGCAGCTGTGGGCAGAATGAGGCTGCATTGTCAAGCAGGGGGGAGGGGCCAGGAGGCTCCTCTTATAAAGACAGGGAGGGCCCCCTCAAATCTATTGCTGCACTCCCAGCCTGAGGGTCCCAGTCTGTCGTACCTGCACCCCCCATCTCGTGTCCCCCCTACGCCACTGGTCCCACTGGTCTGAGGACAGTGCTCAGAATGCCTGAGCCCACCAAGAAAGGTGAGTATCACACCTCTTTGCTTCATCCCGGTAGAACAGAATTCTGGGAAAGAGAATGAAGTGACCCACCAGCAAGAAGACAAATCCACTCATGGCAACCTGATCAAGAGGTATCTTAAAGCAGTGTGCTTTAGGTAAACAAACATGATCCTGCCTAGCTGAACTGATGGAACCATCAGCGGCAGTAGAATATCTTTATTTTATATGTGAAAGTCTATGGTTTATGTGAGATTCAAGCAGTATCTGATGCTCTTCATTTTCTGTGGTTGGAAAGGTGGAAATAAATTTCTCTCTGTTGCTGTTGTAACCGTTGGAACTGTCATTTGTTGTAAGAAAGGCCAGCAAAGCTTTACCCTGCTTATCTCTGGTGGCAGGCGTGTGTCAAAACCGCATGCCATGGTTTTAGGGAATCTTAATGACAGCTTAGGTTTTGAAAATCAGTTCTACAAAACTGGCAAGGAGCACAGATCTATCTGTGGAGAGCGCTGATTCCCAGGCGAGTATTTGTCTGCTGTAGTCGGCTCTGTGGAATCCAGAATGTGACTTTGGTCGTAGTATTGTATTACTGCTGCTAATGGCATTGTGTTACTGCTGGCATGATACTGGCTCATCAGTGAAGATCAGCAGATGCAGGAGGTATATATAAAGATGCAATTGCTGCTGTCACAATGGCAAGCATATAGTTGTGTTTGTAACACAATTATAATTCCTCCTTTTGTAGTACAGGATAATATATGGATGGAGTTGCCTGTGTGGTGATGAGCAGTGTTGAAGACCAGCATGAAAGTGTTCTGTGAGAGCAGAGTTTCAGAAGAGCATGGCACATGGTCTATAAATGCATTAAGAGCAGTGTGGTTATATTCAGTGATTGCAGTTTTAAAGAGTGGAGTGGATGAGTCCTGTGAGCACAGCGTGTTTAATTGCAATGTGAATGTGTTATGTGAGCTCAGTATATTTCACAGCAATGGGGTAGCATTCTGACTGTTGTGTTTCACAGCAGAGTGCTTTTATTCTGTGAGTGCCATGCTCAAAAGCAGTGTCATTGTATTTTGTTAATGAAGTGTTTAAGAGGAGTGGATGCCATGCTCAAAAGCAGTGTGGATGTGTTCCGTGAGTTTTTGTTAATGAAGTGTTTTAGTTCACTGTTCAAGAGGAGTGTGGATGTGTTCACTGTTTAAGAGGAGTGTGGAGTTCACTGTTTAGTGTTTAAGAGCAGGAGTGTGGATGTGTTAAGAGCAGTGTGGATGTGTTCCGTGAGTTCACTGTTTAAGAGGAGTGTGGATGTGTTCTGTGAGTTCACTGTTCAAGAGGAGTGTGGATGTGTTCCGTGAGTTCAGTGTTTAAGAGCAGTGTGGATGTGTTCCGTGAGTTCAGTGTTTAAGAGCAGTGTGGATGTGTTTTGTGAGTTCAGTGTTTAAGAGCAGTGTGGATGTGTTCCGTGAGTTCAGTGCTTAAGAGGAGTGTGGATGTGTTTTGTGAGTTCAGTGTTTAAGGGTAGTGTGGACATGTTCCGTGAGTTCAATGTTTAAGAGTAGTGTGGATGTGTTATGGATGTGTTCTGTAAGGGCATTGTTTATGAGCAGCGTGTTTGTGTGCTGCTATGGCAGTGTTGTACTTTGTTTAATGTTACAGTGTGGTGGGAGATCTCTGGTTGATTGACATGTTTTGAATAATGATGTTTCACTTTACTATGTGATGGTGCAACACCCCATCCCCAACCAACACAACACCCCCATCTGTGGTACCTTTCCCCAGTGGCTTCTGTCTGCCCCCTGAGTCACGCATAACAAATCTTAGTGTCCTTTCCATGGTGCGTGCTGGGGGTCTCCGATGTCCCTTCCATCTTTTCCACAGTGCATTCTGGGGTCTCCGGTGTCATCTGCTCTTCAGCGGGTGGTGTGGGTTTAGCATGGCGTGATGACAGCATGCAGTCTTTCAACTCCTTCCCTTCTGCGTTCACCCTGGGACAGATGGCTTAGTGTGGGACACTCAGAGAGGACCATCGAGATCACATTTTATTCATAGAAACACTTCGCCCCAGATACAATCCGCCCCTCCCAAGGCCCTCTGCCCGGAATTACACGCACATGCCAGGCCTCACCCCTCCTGCCGGTGGCACAAGAGGGACTCTAGGGATTTGCTCGATGGCGGTTATTTTAACAGCTCCCCGTAAATGTCGCCTCCAGTAACAAGACAGGCAGCGGTCGACCTTCTCAGCACTTGTGGGTGCGCTGAGCCAGCTCCTGGATTGAGTAGCAGAGCTGGAGCCTGTCCCTGCTCACTGCTGTCTAACACACGTCTGTCACTGTGATGTCGTGAAGACAGCCTGGTTGCCGACGGCGCTCTCCAGGATAGGTGACCAAGCAAACTTCATCTCCCATTGTTATACCGGGCGCCCCACATTTCCTCTTCCTCTCAGACTCTACTGCAAGGTCAGTGTCATTCCTAGAAGTTAGCACAGCCGGCCAGTGATGATAGATACCCTGAACGTGCCTCCTGGAGTCCCGGTGAGGGTGTTCCTCATGGTCAGGGATGCAGAGGTCGTTTCACAGAGGCACGTACAAACCACGAGTCGCCTGTCATAAAAGCATCTCTCGTTCGGTCATCAAGACTCAATGTTGAAATGGAGCCCGGCCTCCCGGAGACCTCGAAGCGAGGAGTTGAATATCACCGCGAGACGCCTAACATTCGATACACGCGCTGACAGCTGAGCTGTCACGATCAGTTTATGACACAATAACAGGAGCGCGGGCCCCTCCGGAGCGGCGGAGGCTCGCTTCGCCTCAGATAGATGCAAAAGAGGAAACAAATGAGTCTCATTGTGACGCACAGGACAGCTGAGGTGAGCGGAGGTCAGGATTGGTGGAATAGCTCAGGACGAGTGCAACTGTGCGGTCTCTCCCTCCTTCTGTTAGCATGTGACACCTCAGCCCCCCGGGACAGAGGACGTGGCGGTCATGCCCCCCCCTCTCCACCCCCAGCCTCCCTGGCCATTTCTCAGGAGGTGTTGATTTTGGGTATGGGGGGGGGGTGGCCACTCGTGCCCACATCCTGGTATATTTATGACCCCTGTGTGTCATCACTCTGCTCACTTCCAGCGTTTCAGACATCATCATCTTTACATTCCACCTCGAGGCCCATAAATCTTCATGTAGATTAATGGCTCTGGGGACTTCAGTCCGGTTTCAGACGCCGGCCGGGAGAGACGGCGCTCTAAACCTCTGCTCCAGCTGTCAAGTCCTGATTGGCCACCGTGGGACACAAAGGCAGGCGCCGTGGTCGTTGAGGAGGGTCTATAAAAAGCCAGTGGCAGAAGTAGGACTCACAGACGGTGTCTATGCCAGAGTGGAGAACACCTGCCACTCTCTCAGGGGCGGTGCAGGAAAAACACAGCGGAAAGCTGTCTTTGTGCCCCCGGCTGCCTCTGTAATGCAAAGCCCTCCAGATGGGCTCTAGTGCGTTTCAGAGTGACATGAGTTGAGATGTATTACACAGCAGAGCCTTCAGAAAGATAGTTATATCACACCCCAGGGAGAGAGATCAGGGAGATTGTTACATCACTCAGAGAGAGAGAGAGAGAGAGAGAGAGAGAGAGAGAGAGAGATTGGGAACACAGTTACATCACACAGAAGAGAGATACATAACATAGTCATGCAGTGTTCTAATTAGCAATAGCACCTAGTCCTGTGCCATGCCTGCTGGTCATTCAGAATGGTCATTTGCAGTTTTGCTGAGGTTACATAGATATACCTGATATACAGCCTACCTCAGAGCCCTTCCAGAGGTGTCAGAGGTCAGCTGTCCCTCTCTCCAACCCTCAATGACTGCTGGCCCTGAATGACAGTATAGTAGTTGTGAATTCCAGTTTTTTTATTCATATATAGTTTTGCAATTACCCACATTGGTTGAAAAACAACTGAAACTGAAGGACAGGAAAGGATTATGCCACTGCTCCTCTGCGTCATAACTTCAAGCATTAAACTGCATAATGTGTCTCTTGCTCTCTCTAGTTCTGCTTGCAGACCATCCAACAGCATGTTAGCAGAACATGTACATTTATAAGCATCTGCAACACATGCAGCAGGCTAGCTAAAGGGTCAGAGGAAAACCACCATAGAAAGTTAAAAATTAGCAGTTACCAAATGAATTTAGGCAGCTTTCCCCCCTGGGCATTAATAAAATAAAACCAGCCATAAAGATTGCTCCGCACTGTACTCCCTATGAGCAACAGGTGTTAAGGAAAACATCTTGATTTCGCTGAATGCAAAGTTACAAATAATAAATGCTTCTTGGCCCACTTTAGCCTTGTCCAGTATCATATCAGGAAGACAGCAAGGAGAAACCAGCCCTGGTCCAGGCATAGGTTCATCAGGTTTAAATGTGATGTAAACGTGATTCAAACCACAGCCGCAATGAAGTACAGCTGAATCCGGGATGGTGTAATCGCTCTATTAATATCTCATATAGGGGGAGCGTTATCTCACATGCAGAAGAAGCTGGAAGATGAGTAGGGTGCCATCTTGGGCAGAGACCTTACAAAGGGGTGAGATTTTGCCCAGGAATAGCGCCATCAAGAATGGCATTTTCCCCTGGGCTGTTAACAAAGAGCCCGCCATGCCTGGCACCTGCCATGCTGGCATCCCCGCAGAATTCACAGAGGGTGGTGCCAGCACCCCGGGGCGGGGGTGCGAGGAAAAGGGAAAGATGGCAAGGACACCCGGCGGAGCCATAATTTCAAAGGCTCCAGCCCCCCGCCGGCTCGAGGGTGACAAAAGGAGCCTGCACTTCTCTGATCGTCCACTGGGGGCAGTCAGGCACCAATAATGGCAGCCACTGCCATTACATTGAGTATCTGCTGCAATTGTGTTGTGGCTGAAATCCAAAATTAACATCCCTATAACCATTAAGCTAGCAGCTAACATTAGCTCGCTAGCCGCACCACATGTGGTATGCATTCAGCTTTACAAAACTGATAGCGAGCCACATACCCTCTACATCTACAGAGGTTCAACCACCAAGCATTGGGATAAAAAGTAAGGATTCAACCAACTCTTGATAATGATGTTAGGGATATTTGTGTTGTTACTGTAAGTAATTACAGTAGTGTCCTTACTGGCATATGGGATATGATCTGGCAGTCAGGATGCTCCTGTAATATAACCCAAGGTAATTAATATAGATGTCCACACTAAAAGTGAATCATAAATACCTCATGAAATTCAAAACGGGTAGGGTCATGTCAATGTTAAAGTGTTTTTTCCATTGATTGCACATTCACTCTGTCGTGCACTATTTAAGGTAATAAATACATGTCTAAGGTTTTGAAATATGCTATATTTGTCTATTTAATATTCTTGGGCCGGTTTCTCCACAGGCTGCAATTTGTGAGTGTAGAATAAAGAACACAAAACACTGACATTCTTTTCAATGTCAAAAATGTGAACATTAAATATATTGATCTTGTAAGCTGCTCTGGATAAGAGCATCTGCAAACTAACAAAATGTAAATATAAATGATAACTGTAGCTCTGTGTGTCTGTCATGTATTGGCCCTTAGGAGAGAGTCTGTCCTCTCCTGCGTAAACATGTGCCATCAAGTAAAGGAGCCCGGATTGCTCAAACCACATGCCCAAATGAGCTCCGTTCAGTATAACAGCACCTGCTGCTGCTGCTGATACTATTGTAACTGCTTCAGACTTTCTTTGATCAATCAAGAGTCATTTGTGGATTTAAAATGAATGATAATTCATGGGCAGACAGTAAGAAATTCTCTCACTCCTTCTCTCTTTCTTCTTCTAGATGAAGCACCCAATGCACCACCAGAAGGTGAGTGATGATGGCCCACAATCCTCTGTTTATATACTTTACACAGGATATGGCTAAGGGAAAAAGTGTGAGTGAGGGAGTGCTTCAGTAAGTGAGTGTATGAGTGCTTTAGGAAGTGAGTGTAGGACCGTTTTAGTAAGTGAGTGAGTGTTTCAGGGAGTGAGTTAGGGAGTCAGTGAATAAACACTTTAGGGTGTGAGTGAGTACCTCAGGGAGTGAGTGAGTGGTTTCGGGAGTGAATGAGTGAGTGCTTTAGGAAGTGTGTGTGTTTTAGGGAGTGAGTGCTTTAGGAAATGAGTGAGTGAATGCCTTAGAAAGTGACTTTAGGGAGCGGCAGCCACTTTCTCCTCATACTCTGATATCTTAGGGAGCAGCTGAAAAGAGGAGCTGCTGATCACCTGACCTTGACGTGTGTGTGGGAACTGCCACATGCTACTCCACACCCAACGCTCTCTGTGGCAGTCCCATCACTTGTCAGCATGGTGACATGGTTATTGCAGTAGTTGTATTGGTGTAAATGTTGAAACATGATTATTGAAATAGTAGTACTGGTATAAATATTGAAACAATGTTATTGCAGTAGTTAGAAAGGTGTCAAGTTCTCTCAGTTGGGACTGAGAACACACTGTGATGTGGCTCTGGCAGTCAGATGATCATGGCCTTTTGAGCCATTTGACCCTTTTTCCCATGTGACAAGGACACTGACATCCTGTTGGGCATTCACTGCTGGAAAGGTTTACTTTGGCTGCAGCATCTCAATTGATACGTTTCACATATCAAGCGGCCTTGATGACTGAATGATTGAATTCCAGCAGCCCATGGTCTGTGTTTGTGGGTGTGTGTGTGTGTGTGTGTGTGAGCACACGTGCTTCCCCATGTAGTTGAATTTAGAAGTGTGAATGCGTCATATTTAGGTATTTCTCATTGCGTGGACCGTGAGAGCTGTGGTTCGAAACCTGCAGCACACCTGCGCCGTTATACGCGTGTATGCGTGAGTGTGCGTCAGCCGAGCTGCGGAGTCTGTGTGACCTCGCTGTTTGTGTGCTCAGAGAGCGTGCTTAGCGAGGCTCCGCCTCCTCCCGAGGCCTCCCCTCCTCCAGGTGAGCGAGCATGCTCTGCAGTCCCTCCGTCCTCCGTTCCCCCCGCACCCTTCCTCCTCCCCTCCGTCCGTTTCTCTCCTCTCTCTCCTCCTTTCCTCCACCGGCCCCGTCACTTCCTAATGCACCGCGGCAGCCCGCCCCCACGTCACGTGTGCGTGTGCCCACTCCTGAGCTCGTGCACAGGTCACACGGTTTGGTCTCTCTTTGTCACTGTTGTCACGGCGCTGTTTCCACTCCACATGGATGTGTCACCACGGCGACAGCCGCACACGCACTGCACGCCTTTTCATGCTCATGTCTCTGCCTGGCTGCGAATCTGTCACTCACCCCTCACATCTTTAGGATGTCCCTAACAGTTACTGTGGACAGTACCAGTCAAGGGTTTGGACACATTTTTCTTTCTTTATTGTTACTATTTTCCACATTTTAGAATAATAGTAAAGACATCAAAATTATGAAATAACACAAGTGGAATTATGCAGTGACCAAAAAAGTGTTGTAAACAAATTAAAACTTATACAAATCTTATATTTTAGATTCTTCAAAATAGCCAAAAAATATTTTTTAAATTAAATTTGTTTTGGAAAGTCATACATAGACAAATATAAATAGTGAAGTTGATGCAAATTTCAAGCATTTAAGCATAAGTCTTTAGATAAAGATCAATGCACATTTCCCATTGTTTCCCATTATCTTAATCAGGTGTGTCCAAACTTTTGACTGGTACTGGCAGACCCGGCGCCAGGAGAAAATACAAAGGGGTGCAACTGCAATCCAACGGAGCAGCACAAAAAGTCATAAATACTATGTAGATATTGGGATATAAGGAGACAACTGGGGGTGCACTGAGGTCCATCTGGGGGTGCAGTGCACCCCTAAGCACCCCCATAGCGCCGGGCCTGGTACTGGTCTGTGAGCAGTATGAGGTGCAATGGGGTAATAAGTAGTAACCTGTACTCCATGAACAGCAGAGAAGAGGAACTATGTATTTATTGAAAAGGAACTGCACTTATTTTATGTTTTGAAATAAAAAATTACATTAAAGAGTGTCTATCAAGTAGGACAGTAAAACTGCATCTGAAGGAGTTCCCAGCAGCATAGATATGGAATTGCTAGATGGGCCTCAGTGGTCTGATTGAAATGTGCTACACACATGAACATCCTGATTGAACACACTGGAGGAACAGCTACCTGAGTTTCTTGGACTGGAACAGCTTCTGTCATTAATGTACAATTGCAGCGCTACAGCCACAAAATTACAGTTTCAGTTCCTGCAAAGATTGAAATGGGAATCTACTAAATATGCTGCCCAGCAGACATGTATTAATTCTGTCATCATGAACTGCCCTTGAATCAATTTCAGTTCTAACTGTAATTGTTAGTTACAGTGTAACAACACTGGTATAGAACAACTTAATGTGCATAACTTAATGGTTGGGATGAGGCTTAGGTAAGCTGATTTGGGATTGAATAGTGTGGGCAGAGGAATCCATTTTAATTCAGTCAGGAAATGGACTCAAGTTCAATTAAATAGTTTAAATATCTTCATCTAGTTGAAAATGATGACCAGGATTCAATTAATGAACTGAATTTCAATGAACTGCTGGAGTTTACTGATTTGAAAGGAAATTGCCCCCAGCTCTGGTGGACAGGTACTGTGGGACATTTTAGCACTGCATTTAGTGGCTGGGCCCCCTCTAGTTATTCTACATCTACACCCAGCACCTCATACTGTGTTTGAGAGGTCTGTAGAGAGGTTGCTGTGTTTGAGGCCTGCTTTGCTTTAGCTTGGCTGTTATGCTGACTATGCAGAGCCTGTAGATGCTGACCTGAAAGAGCCAGTAGAAGCTGAGCTGAAGGAGTCTATAGACACTGATCCAAAGGAGTCTACAGACACTGATCCGAAGGAATCCGTAGCCACTGATCCCAAGGAGTCTATAGACACTGATCCAAAGGAGTCTGTAGCCACTGATCCCAAGGAGTCTGTAGCCACTGATCTGAAGGCGTCTATAGACACTGATCCAATGGTGTCTGTAGCCACTGATCTGAAGGAGTCTATAGACAACGATCTGAAGGAGTCTACAGACACTGATCCGAAGGAGTCTATAGCCGCTGATCCAAAGGAGCCTATAGACACTGATCTGAAGGAGTCTGTAGCCACTGATCTGAAGGAGTCTATAGACACTGATCCAAAGGAGTCTATAGACACTGACCTGAAGGAGTCTGTAGCCACTGATCCGAAGGAGTCTATAGACACTGATCTGAAGGAGAACCAGAGCCCACCTGCTCAATCTGGTAAGTAGAGGCCAGTCCCACTGTGGTGGCTGGTAATATTGTCAAAGAGTGCTGTCTGTTCACATTCAACAGAAGCCTCTTCAGTTCAGTTCAAAGCTCCTTTCAAAGCCTTGTAACATCCCTGTCACATTATTCAAAGGTTTGATGTTCTGAACAAACCCTTCTGAGGGATGCCAGATCTCCAGCCCTGCTTAGGTATAGCAGAATCATCTTAAATGTGGGTACTGTTAATTCCATTATTGGCCAGTAGGCGTCAGAACAAACATTCTGATAATCCACTGTCGTCCTACAGAAGAGTAAGACAACATGGGGATTCAGCTAGCATAATGAGACGAGAGACGATAGATCAGACCAAGCTTGTAAATACGGACTGCTGAACTGAGAGACTTCTGTCGAATGATAATCTAACTGTTACATCCTCATCTCGATTCCTGGCGTAATCATTACAGTGCTTCTAATGCCCATTTGCGCAGAGCCTAGTATCAGCTTCAGCTTGGCCTCCTCAGCAACGCAAGAATACGCTCCCTCAGCGCTTTTTAACGCTTTCCCTAAAATTTAATTCCATATCAGCCATCCAGCTCCATGATCACATGACCTCATTCCTATCTGTGTACTTCAGATTTAGAGTGTGGCGCTCTGAGGTAAGTCTGCAGCGGATGATGTCACAGAACATAACATATGATTAATTGAAGAAGGTAGACTCCCTTTCACAGACTGTGTGCTGGTATTTCAATCCAAGCGATCATTTCAAAAAGGCATCCTCTTTACCTTTTGTTTGTTTCTTTTGTGTGTTTTTTTTTAAATTTTTTATAATGCTCAGATGTTGAAACAAATGTCCAGTTTATAAATGGACAATGAGACCTGCCTCTCAAGTTCCCCTTTGTCTTCATTCAGGTTTAAATGGGAACATAACAGGTGGGTCTGGGCCTGAGGTATGAGATGGGCTATTCTGCTCATGTAGGCCATGTGTGTAACTCGGGTATAATGTTGTGTGTAATGTGTGTGGAAAGCGTGTGTAAGGTGTGTGTAACGTGTGTGAGCCTTGTCCCGAACAGAGCAGCCCGTGACTTCTGAGAAGGAGAAAGCCGAGGCCATCATTGTGGTGGTTACCCCATCCCCGGAAGGTCTGATATTGGGTGTAACCTTTGTGTCTGGCACTGGTGTGTGTGTGACAATGAGAGAGAGAGACAATATGTGTCTTTGTCTATATGTGTCTGCATGTGTCTGTGTGCATGTGGGAGAGAAAGAGAGAGGGAGAGCAAGAGAGAGACTGTGTATGCATGTGTGTGTGTGTGTTTATGTGAGGGAGGGAGGGTGTGTGTCTTTGTCTATGCGTGTGTGTGTATGTACAAGTACAATGCCCCTCTCTGTGTAGAGCAGACAAACAATAAATCAGCCCTGTTGTCACCCCTGGTAAGCTTTTCAGCGGCACTGATGTCAGAGAGTGTTGAAACATTAGCCTGGCTCCCAGCAGCCCACCTGTTTGAGTATTTTTCTAATGCCACCCAATACGACCATTTGCCTCAGACTCACCTCAGATTGACCTGACCTGCAGCTAAGGCAGGAGGGTGGTAATGTAACCATACTGACCTGCTGCTGTTATTCTCTATGTATATCTCTATCTATAGCCCTGAGTTATTCCTCATCTATAGCCCTGAGTTATTCCTCATCTGCAGGCCTGAGTTCTTCCACATCTACCGGAGTAGGTTCTCCAACACTGAGTTAAGCTATCAAAGAACTCCTAGTTATTGTTGAATTGAATTCAATCATGACACTATTAATCTTGAATATTAACTCAAGATTATAACAATTATTGATTTATCAAGTCATTATAATTCTATTTAGCTGTAATAACATAATTTAAAATATTAACACTACCTTACCATTGTGAACCTACACAGGCTTGAGTTATTCCTCGTCTACAGGCCTGAGTTATTCCTCTACACCCCTGTATTATTCCTTGTCAGCAGTGCTGACTGGACACAAACATTCCCAGAATGCTCTGCTCAGTAAATTGCTAAGGCGGATCCTGATGTGATCACCTCCGGTCTCTGCTCCAGGAAGCACAGTGCTGAGGGGCATTGTTGTGCCCTGTGTGGATGGCATGATGTATGATGTTCATCCATGGCTTCATCACACTGTGAACAGCCTGCAGGTCCATGTCCCACTGTTGCCAGTCACCCGCAGGGTCGCCTTACCCCGTCACGTCTCCGTGCCACATACGTGTGCTGTTACATGTACATGCCACTGCATCACGTGCAGGCTTGCCATCATGCACGTCTTGCTTCCATGTCACATACATGTGTGTAATTCTTTTTGGTTTTTTTGCCATCATGCCTTGTTTCCATTGCCATTATTTTGCCACTGATGGAGTGGAGCTCTGTGGCTGGTCAGCCTGTGTGTCAATCATGCCTTTATTGCAGATAAAGATGATGACGCTGCCAGAACCCCGTCACCGCATCTTCCAACAGGTTGGTTACCGTGGCAACCCAACCACCTCCATCTAACCCCTCCTGCTCCCAGACACCGTCGCCACGGAAACCACCGTGCATCAGTGTTTTGTGAAAAGGCAATGCTCGGTCACTGTAACGTCGGCTGAGAGGCCGTTGGTTACAATGGCGTACAGTTCAAAATTCTCAGAGGGTTTTCAACTGTCAAGAGTCTCATCGGCAATTAACGGAACTTCCTGGAATGACGGATGGTGATTTTGGGTGATCCTCAAAACTTTTTATAATTTTTTTCTTCCCTGAGAACACGCAGAGGAAGGCAGAGGACGCTGTGATTGGCTTTTAAATGTATGTGTATGAATACAGTACACATACATGCATGCATTTATGTGCTTGCTTTCTGTGTGCAATCAATGTTTATTCATTCATGCACACAAAACCTTTATATTGTTTCAAATTCATATAAAGGGACAGTTGTTATATAATATGATAATTATACATCTAGTATGTATATACAAGTATGTGACACACATCAGATATGACCTAAGATATGTCTTCATTCACACACTCTTTTCTTTCACAAAAGAGGTCCTTTCAGTCAGGAAACTGCCCATTGAGCAGCCAGCCTCCTCAGGAGATCCCTGCATTAAACCAACAGCCCCAGCTGTCACAGAAGTGGGAGTGTGGATTGTAATGTGGTTGTAACTGCTTGGGGGTAAAATAACAAAAAGAACAATACAAAAATGCGCATTCCTCATCATTTCTATGTGAATTCTGAAGTCACACTTCAGAATAATGGAGGTTTTCAATGGTAATGTGTTGGTATTAACACAATGAAAAAGAAAACAGTGTTTCCTTCCCAGGTATCCCTGGCCCTGTGCATTTATTTCTATGTTAATATACACTAAGGTGGGAATAATACCATTTGACATCCTGAGCATCCATCAATTATGTTTTCATATTTTAGAGAAAAGCTGGCCCGTTTTATATTCCACCCCAAAGCATTCAGACATAATTTTTATTGCAGTGTTTATATGAATAACTAGAATACTAAAATGAGTCAAGTAAGTGAATAACATTCAAACAATAACCATTTGATACATTAACAGTACTGCAGAATTCAAACTGGCCTTCATAAACAGATGAAAATCTGGTGGCCTGCAGGGGCTGCGCTTGTGTTTAGATGCAAAGCTATGATGGCTGCTCAATGTCAGAGTCCACAAGGCGGGGCTTGTGCACAGACATCTGCGCTCAGATGCTGGTCGCACGCTTGCATGGGTGTGTGCGATGGGTGTTGCTATGGACTTTACAGTACCATTTCACATAATGTGCTGTAAATTTGTCTCTGTCTCTGTTTAGACGATAGCACCTCCGACTCAGCCAAGGGGAGAAAAGACTCAGGTAATACCTCACTGTAATGATAATGACTATACTTACGGGAGCGCTGGTGATGTCCGCCTCCACTCTGCTCCAGGCACCCTCTTTTCATCCTTCCAGCACGACTGGGCCAATTAAACTTCTGGAATGGGAATAATTCATCAGGTCAGGGCTGTTAATCCCAGCGGGAAAAAAAGAGCATTTTCCAAAAACGTCATAGTCCCGTCTGTGTCTGCTGCTTTCCGTTGCTTGCAGTAAGGCTATGAGGTTTTTGGAAATGTCTGACCTTGACCTCAATTGAATCAGATTGCAATGCACTTTATCCTTAATTTTTAGTAACACATTTAAGTATGTGTTTCATTATAAATTAATGATTAGGTGCATTGCAGTTTGATTGAATAGAGGCCGCTGCTGTGCTTCACGTTGGATGAGAAAGTAAGTGAATAATGAAAACACAACACAAACCAGTGGGGACATTGGTGGCCCTCGGATAGCTTTCCCTGGAAGATTCATGCCAAGAGAGAAAGAGAAGTGGCTGGGAAGACTCATGCTGAAAGAGATAATGAGAGAAGGGGCCAGGAAAAATCACACAGAGGTATAAAGAAAGAAGAGGCCTGGAAGACATGTTCTAAGAGAGGGGTAGCTTGGAAGACATTCTCGGAGAGAGTTGTCTTGGAAGACTCCTGGTAAGAGAGACGGAGAAAGGAGTCACCTGGAGGACTGGCACTGAGAGAATGAGAAGTGGCCTGGAAGACTCTTGCTGAGAGAAGTAGAGTGTGAGAGAGAGGGAAAAAGTGTTTCTCAGAATGCAGCCAGGTCTTGCTGTTGGCTGTCCAGCAATCTCGCATCATAAACCAGAAGATCTGACCCCGGAGGAGACTGGAGCACAGGGAAAACAAGAGTATTTACAAACCTTTTTGGGAGGGAGTGCATATATTTTTATATAAAAGCATTTTGAAAATTGGAAATTTGGTGAAAAAAAAAGTATTTTAACTCCTCAAGCTTACATTTGTGATAGCTCTGTGCAGTGTCTCATCACCATGAAGCTGCTAATATGGTTTCTGTTCCTGTTGGTTTGTTTTGATCTTTGCTTTTTATGTTGCAAAATGTCTGCGTGTGTGTGTGTATGAGTGCGTGTGTGTGTATGTGTGCGTGTGTGTGTGTGTGTACGAGTGTGTGTGTGTGTGTGTGTGTGTGTGTATTCAGAGAGCGGTGTGTCCCCTGACATATGGTGAACCTGAATGAGCAGTGTGTCCTGTGATTGATGGCGTGTGTGTGTGTGTCTTGAATGAGCAGTGTGGTCTCTGGGAGAGGGACAGCCCCCAGAAGAAATAGACAAGCAGCAGCAGCAGCAGCAGCAGCAGCAGCAGCAGCAGCAACAGCAGCAGCAACAGCAGCAGCAGCAGCAGCAACAGCAGCAGGAGAACAATGCCCAGCTCTCAACCCTCCTCATCGAGAAACCCCAAAGCGGCTCCATCAATGTGGGTGAGTCTCCGCCTCTGCGGTGGGGACCTTTGTCTCTACATGGTCATTCTGCACAGAACAGCAGGATGGTGTGTTTAGTGTCCTTCTAAAAGAGACAGGTAATTCTTTGGGTTGAAGAGTAGATATGGGAGGACCAGAGACCCTTTTGGTCCACCAACCCCTGCTTCAGGACCATCTTTGCAGAGGGACACTGCTGTCAGTTTTACAGTGGCGAGATCTGAGTGTATGCGTCAGATGTGGGAATAGGGATTCAGGTTTCTGTCAGTTGTGGAATCCATTCCAATGCTGATTGCGATTGCTTGTGCTTGCAAGGGGGAGACATCACCTTCATCGCCAAGGTTGAGGCCAAGGACCTGCTGCGCAAACCCACCATCAAATGGTTCAAGGGGAAGTGGATGGATCTGGCCAGCAAGACTGGGAAGCACCTGCAGCTGAAGGAGAGCTTCGACCGCATTACCAAGGCAAGGCCTGCATGAAGCCGCAAACACTTCACCCCATTCCATGACTATATCTATTACCCTGACAGCTGAAACTACAACGTTAAACTTCCATTTGATTTTGTGGGCAGTAATATGGCATAGTAGTAAGGAGCAGGGCTCATAACCAAAAGGTTACAGTTTTGATTCCCCACTGGGGCATTGCTGCTGTACCCTTGGGCACTGTACTTAATCCAGAATGTCTTGAATTGGGTGTCCTCTTGTGTCAACTGATAGTCCCCTCCTGTCCTGCTATTTCTATGTATTACCTGCAGGTTCATACATTTGAGATGCACATAATCAAGGCCAAAGAGAACTATGCTGGGAACTACAGATGTGAGGTCACCTACAAGGACAAATTTGACAGCTGCTCCTTTGATTTAGAAGTGAAGGGTATGTTGTGCTTTGTTCACAGAGCTGTGTAATTATGACCGAAACACCACAGAGAGGTGTTTAATTCTCTACAGAAAAAACTGAGATAACACATTTTGCAATCCACTCACTTTCAGATGTGCCAGAAGCCTCTTCAACTGTTGACATTCGATCAGCTTTCAAAAGGAGGTAAGAGAGCACACTGCACCTCAATCTGCACCCTTCTCTCATCTCAAAACAGCCAAGAATCCGAAGTCCACAGAATCACATTACTTTCAGGTATTCCTTCTCGTATAGGTGTAGCTGTGTTTAGTATGATATCTGTATTCTTACTTCAAAGCCACCAGAATGAATTCTGCAGATATGTTACTGGGGCAATCTCCAAACCAGAGTGCCATCTTACATGATAAACATGTATGAAAACTTCATTAAATGTTGTACATTATGTGGTACAAAATATTTACTGTGCCTGCAATAAGGTCCCTTATAAAAGTCTACTCTAATAAAGCACGACACACCAACAGTAAAGACATAATCTTGTGGTTGAGAATGCAGAGACTGCAGAATGCAGAGGAGAGTGCGTGGGCATGGTTCGACAAGCTGTGTCATTACTGTGTGGAAATATACACTGTTAAACTTTTATAAGGGATATTAACAAACCATCCAAACCCAAGGTGTTGAAACATTCGCAAGGCCAACACTTGCATCTGGAACCTCCTCACCAACAATGTGTCTGAAAGCAACGCAAACCTCCCAGCCCTTACGCAATGCTCTTTGCGGTGTGGCCGTAACGTTGTCCTCTCGAGGTCCTCTCGCAACGTTGTCCAAACGCCGCAGGAACGTTACGTGTTGGCTAGGATTGCTCCTGATGCCCCTTACACAAAGCTGTTCGTTCAGAGCCTGTCGTCAGGAGAGCAAAGCGAAGGGTTCTTGTGTAAGCCCCAATCATGCGTTAGCCTGGGCCTAATGCATAGATTGTAGTCAGTGCCTTAGATTTGCGTTGTTCTTTTAGCACTGTTTTTGTAGTGCCTGTTTCTGTATTTGCATTTATTAATTTCTATTAATTTCTTCTTAACAACAGCAATGAAGGCCAAGACGATGCAGGAGAGCTTGACTTTAGTGGTCTTCTTAAACGTAGGTGAGAACAATGATTCCCTTTATGGAGGGAGACTTTTTGTATCTTTTATACACTGCAGACCTGGCCTGCTTTTGCCAGTCACTTCTTGCTTTTGCCCTCTCTTTTGCGACTCATGATTGAATCTTTTGTTCTTCCCAATTTATCATGTTTTCCAGTGATTCATATGATGCACAGTTTTTTAAAAAACATTTTTGAAAATTTCTTGTATGTGTATTTTACAGTACATTGAAATGAAAAGCAATATATTTTCAGGTGTATGCACACTTTTACAGTAGTACACATTTTTATGTTGAGTTTTTATGCCCTTTCTGTGAGTTTAATTTTCAATGCATTATTCAATGGATCACATTTTCCTGAGGGTAGCTCAAAATTTACATTTGTTTTTATTTTTACAAACTGACTTCAAAATGTATTTTAATTTTTTTCTACTTGCTTTTAATTTTGGTGAGTAAAGTTAAACAGTAGTCTGCATTGGTTTTCTGCCATAAGAACAATAGACAGATGCATCTCTTCAGATTTAATCCAACCACAATACATTCTGTTCTTTACTTTAAAAAGCACAATTAAGGAAATTTTACCTGTCTGCTACTTACACAAACACAAGCAGAAGGAAAATTTGCTTTATATTGTTGTTGTAAAATTAAGGACAAACTTTGTGGTTGGTCTGAATCTTGCTCAATGACTCCATTTCCTTTAGTAAAATGACACATTTATTTGGGCTTGTCTCTTCTTTTTTTGCATTCAGAATGAACAGGTTAGTAAAGGGAATAGATAATTAAAAGATTAGACAGTACTGTGGGTAAGTACCATAGTCCTGTAGTCTCTCCAGCACTGACTGCAGCTACAGGAAATGAACCAAACAAGAGTGTTGGCCTACTGTAGTCCGGTAACACTTCATTAAAAGGCAACATTTATAAATGCTCTATTAACTGCCACTCATAATGACAAAGGACATTGCCTTCTAGCACGGGGATTGAGATTATGCCTTTCCCCTGGGTTGTTTGCCTTAATGACTCCAATGACTCATCTATGCAACCACCAGTTCTATCCTAGTATCCTTTCTAGTCTGTTAATAAACCATTTATAAACTGTGCCATAAAATAGTGTTACCACTACATTTTCATTATATTTGAATTGTGAAAAAACCCTATGAGAACATGCATTTATTTAAGTGTTCCCTAAACCCAACCTCGTTAATGCTTGTTTGAACCAAATAAACCAGTATGGAAGAACAATGAAATTAAAGTGAAGTATTTCATGTCACTTGCCTAAATGCTTTCAGACCTGGAAACATGTCAGAAAGAAATGGGCGCGCTGAGTGATTTCCATACCACCGACTAATGGACCTTTAACTCTGCACTTGCACCTGCTCTCCCATGGCCCCCCATTGTATTTCTCTCGGCATGAGAGAATACAAAGGGAAACATCCCAAGAACACAAAGGGATGGACAAATAGCAGAAGAACAGAAAGTAGGAACAGAAGACACATCCCTCCTATAGACGCACCCTAGATCAGCACATCCTGCCTTGGAGTCCAGTGTCTGTCCACTGTATCTATGTGTGTCTGCACTCCTGCACTTGCACTTGATGACTAATTTACCTGATTAATTAATCGCTGTGGCCACCACAGAAATGCTTCTGCTTTTATTTAGCACCTCCTGCAAGACCGCAACCCTCAGCTCAATATTCCCTCATTAGAAACACCACAGAGTGGGCTAATCCTACTGAATTAGTCCTGGTGACTTAATCTGTACCCCAAACCACAGCAAAAAAATAACCAACCTGAAGGATATTATGACCTTGAAGGATCCTATCTGAAGGATCCCATGACCTTGAGAGTTCATTCACATCCAGAGTGTTCATTCTAGTTGACTTTTTTTTGTTTGCATGCACATGTATTTCGGGAGAAAGGCCCTCATTCCTGACATGTCCAAAGAGCACAGCTCACTTTCATTTCAGACAACGAAGAGGTGTACTAACACAAGGCAACAGTTGTCCTAATGCAAGAGTAAGGGTAAACAAAATGGACTGTTTAAACATGGTGTCTGCAAGCTTTGCACCCTTACTGATGATGGATTTACTCATAAAAAACAGTTCTTGATGTCACTAAGATATCACAGACAGCATGTTACATCTTTATTGCTAAAACTGTTGCTACTAAACTGTTAGAGACAAACCTGATGTTTTGTTGCCACTTGGCTAGAAACTGCAGCTTCACACCACCTTCACATCTAACTATGCTTTCCAGTGACATACACATTACCTGCAGCCAATGATTATTAGCTTACTAAACCATACTAACGCCTGTTTTACTGCCTGCTTTGGGTGAAGACGACAGCTACGGTTGTTGCTCCCATTTGTGACCATACTGTGTGTGAACACGATCACATTTAGAGAAGAATGAGGAACTTGACAACACAGTGTGAACAAACTCCATGGTCTTCCTCTGTCCTGTAATGCTTCATCCATTAAGGTTACATGCTCACATGTGAGGACAGGTAAAGTACAGGTGACCCCCATCCCTTTGTGTGACATGTCCTGAGGAACTCCAGAAAGAGCATCGCTATAGAAACCCGCTCCCGTTAAAGCGCCAGCACCAGGGACAGTGTGGGAATCTGTTTCCTGTTCTTGGCCTCACAGTGCTGTGCACGAAACCCGCTCACAGTGCAGTTCCTCAGAACATGTCATGAGCCCCCCGCCATGAGCCCCGCCCTAACGCCCCACCCCTGGTTTCGGGTGCCCAGGGAGCCAAAGCAGGAGGAGGCCGCCCCGGAGGTCGACGTGTGGGAGATCCTGAAGAACGCTCGCCCGGACGAGTACGAGAAGATCGCCTTCATGTACGGGATCACAGATTTGAGGGGCCTGCTGAGGAGGCTGAAGAAGACCAAGAAGGAGGAGAAGAAGAGTGAAGGTATGTGAGTCGACTGTGAACAGTCAACATTACAGGGTAGGTGGGGTTCCTCTCTTGAAAAACTAATGAAAGTGTCAGTTGTGGAATCCATTCCAATGCTGATTGCGATTGCTTGTGCTTGCAAGGGGGAGACATCATCTTTTTTCCAGAGAATGTCAAGGCTACTGCAGGGAGACATGTTCAGTTGGATGTATGATAATAATATGATGAGGTCAATTGATGTAAAAGCAGAATCTTTAAAATTTGCTTAGCAGAGACTCTTATCAAGAATAACTTAGCATATCATTTTCATATTATCCAGTTATACAGCTAAATATTTACTGAGGCAGTGCAGGTTAAGTACCTTATCCAAAGGTACTGCAGGATTGAATCGTAAACCTTTTGGTTGCGAGTCCTGCTCCTTAGCGCTACACCACACTGTTGCCAATCCTGAGATCAGGCTTCAGCATCCCTGATCAACATCCTCTGTGTTTTCTGAAGCTTTTGCTAAGAAGCTAGAGCCGGCGTACCAGGTGGACAAAGGAGGGAAGATCAGGCTTGTGGTAGACCTGGCCGACCCCACTGTGGAGCTGAAGTGGTACAAGAATGGCCAGGAGATCCGTCCCTCCCCCAAGTAGGCCGGGCTCCGCCCTCTCATTCACCAGCTCATCATTTATTTGTTTCTGTCTTTGTTTCCACCTTCCAGCTTGTCACAGATGAAAACTGCTTTTACGGGTTTTCCCCATAAAAGCTTTCATTCGTGGTTTGATCCTCTCTGCGAGGAATCTGGTGTTTTTCATGTTTTACAGCGGAAACAGGCTTCTCTGTGCAGGAAAATGGCGGTGCCTCCCTTACAGGCCTTTACCCTTTCACCTTCAGCCTCGCTCTGCAACATGGATTAGTGTAGGACACTATGCTTTGCACACATACTTATCCCACAAATGTGGGTGTTCATTATACAACCTATCAATTTGTGCATTTACTCCAGAAACAATTGAGTTTAATTGTTCTTTTTAGATCTCAGAGACATCTTACATCTGAAAGCTGAACATATATCTGTAAGAACCCCCATTTATTTTTATAAATGAAACAGAGACCATTTCATAAAAATGCCCAGTTCCCTTTTAGCTACTGTATTTTGCATATTCTTTGTTTTTAGCCATGATAAATTTTTCAAATATATTAATACTGATTATTTGAAACTAAAGAGATCAATTCCTTGCAAGGGACGTAGAGTTTAGTTCAGTGAGAAAATAAAAGAATTTATCATCATAATCATTATTATTACTATTATTCAGTAATAATAGTAATTACTGAATAATAGTAACAGTAACAGAATAACAGTGGTAGTGATAAGCTTTCTAAGGGCAAGTAACTAAGTGTGTTTTACCTCAAAAAGAGAGGTTAAAGAACAAGTACTATTTGGTGATCAAATGTCCTCCCATAGTAATACACACAGAAAATAAATAAATAAATAGAAATAAATTATTTCTGTGATTAACACCTCAATCATTCCATCAGTTTGTTGCTGTTTTATAGTAAAGTCCATCTTTCGCTTCTGCCAGCCTCAGTTGTTGGAGCCGGGTATGGCTAATAGAGTCCAAAGTCCTCCACTGAAGTGCCAGCCCTTTCCTGTGAAGTATGTCTCTGATTTGCTGACAGTGTGGAGCATTGAGAACTATAATTTATTGTTTAGCAGATAGATGGGAAGAGTGAGGGCATAGAGGTCACTGATTTGCTGACAGGGTGGGGTGCTGTAGTGCTTACCCTCAGAGGTTGTTCGGAGTGAAATGAGGTTAAAGCCATCTGGGAGGTTATTGCAGTTTTCTGGTCCCTGGTCGCTAGTGGGATATATATCCCAGAATTCCCTCTTCCTACAGCTCCTATGTGCTTTCTCTGTTGTTCTGTGGTAACGGCTCTTGCAGTCCACTCCAGGCATGATGTCGCTCTGTCCCTGTGTCCTGTGTGTCTGTCATGTATTGCTGTGGTGATCCTTCCTCTCTGGTATAACCTCAACCGTGCCGCGTCCCTGTCCTGGCTCCACCACCAACCCCAAGTCAACGGAAGTAAGTCCATCAGCCTGCTCTGCTTCTTCATTCCCTGTGTAGATCACTACTGGTAATATGGGGTACAGCTCTGGCACAAAGTCTGCCATTGTTCTAAAGAGAGAGACTTGTGTCATTACTGGGGTCTTAACTGTAGCAGGAGTCCTGCCTTTTCAGTCAGTAACATGCTTATTGTGGCTGAAACCCTCAACACATGTCACACTGGCCTCCTTTGTGAGCACTGTGCTTCCTGGGAATGTGTGTGTACATGCTGTGAGAGTTTCTATACACTTTACAGTACTGTTTTATGTTTGTCTGTGTTATGGGTGGGTGGGGGGGGGACTTCTCAACAGCAGCTGAGATAGATGTTAGAAGGTTCTGGACTGTGATTAGGTGACTGTTTCTTACAAAGTTCTGAGGTAAGCGAGGAGTGGGGTAATTCTAGAACAAAAAAAGGCTGTTTGGCTACAAGTACAGAATCTGTCATCAATCAACCCCACCTCTTAGAATATAATCAATCAAGCCCCACCTTGTTTAATTTCACCAGTTCACCTTTTAGTATTTCACTAGTCAAACTCCACTCCTAAAAATCTCACCAGTCTAAATTCATCTCTTCGATTTTCACCAATCTAAGCCCACATCTTAGGAAATACTGTTTGACTCAGTGCATGTAGTCAAGATGTCTCAGAGGTCTCATCTCTTATCTCCAGCTATCTAACCCTAAACTCTGATGTAAGTTAACCAAGGCAGCACAGGAGTTTGATAGATGGGTTCACTCCGCAGGTACATCTTTGAGCACAAAGGCACCCAGCGGATCATGGTCATCAACAACTGCACCTTGCAGGACGATGCTGCCTACTCCGTCTGTGCTGGTAACGAGAAGTGCTCCACTGAGTTGTTTGTGAAAGGTACTACCTTTCGTCCTGATGTTAACTGTTCGTGAAAAGTACTGCATCTCATCTAATCTGTCTTAACTGTTTGTGAAAAGCACCGAGTTTCATGTGATCAATGTAAACTGTGTGAAAGGTGCTGCCTCTTGTCTAACTGGGAATAGCTGTTGCCATCCGTCTCATCCTGATGATGTCATTCTTCTCTCCATCACTCTCTGCTGACATCACTGTCCATTCTTCCCACAGAGTTACCAGTGACTATAACCAAAGGACTAACAGATGTGAAGACGACAGTGAATGAACGAATTGAGTTGGAATGTGAAGTGTCTGAAGAGGGAGCTCAAGTCAAATGGTGCACCTTGCTCTTTTTTCCCTCTGCTGTTCATTATTGTGTATGCTCATCTGAGAGAGCGGTCTGGTCTCTGAGGTTTCTGAGAGTGTGGCCATTTTGTTCCTGTCTGTTTGCACGGTTCTGAGAGCGTGGTCATTTTGTCTTGATTCTCAGGCTAAAGAATGGTGTGGAGGTCCCTACTGGAGTCCGCTCACGTTACCGCATCAAAAGTGAGGGGACCAAGCACTGGCTGGTCATTGATGATGCCACAAAAGACGACACAGGCACCTACTCTTTGATGGCCAGCGGTGGCACGTCTGAGGCCCATGTGAAGATTGACTGTAAGTGTCTCCCTTTTTTTCTTTTTTAACATCTGTAAATCTCCCCCCCGTTGCCTTCTTCTGATCAGACCAGCTACAGTTTGACCATCATGTCTTTCTGTCCTCCTCCTCCCCTTCAGTGAAGCCTCTGAAAATTTATCAGGACCTGGTAGACCAGACAGTCCTCCTGGGGCAGCCACTGAAGCTGCACTGTGAGATTTCCCCTGGGAACGTTCCAGGCCGCTGGTACCGGAATGGTCAGCAGATACAGCCCAACGAGCGCATCACCATCCACCACAGGGCCAGGTGAGTTCCTGCTGAGGCCCTGCACACCTGGGGCCCACACCTTGTCCCCGGTATGGCTATGATTCACTCTCTGTGGAAGTCTGGTCTGCCTCTGCTGTCTTCCTCAACAGACCCCTTCTCTTTTTCTAACTGTTTGATGTTACAGAAACCACAGGCTAGAGATCGAAAATGCAACTCTCCACGATGCAGGGGATTACACCTTTGTGCCCGAGGGGTACTCCCAAAGCCTCTCTGCCAAAATCCACATCATAGGTACAACCTTGACCCCAGAGCACTGACGCAACAGGTCTGACTGTGCAGCTCTGACACAACAGCACCAATGAAATAGCTAAGCCCACAAACAGGATGAACTTTACAGAAGCATATTTTCCTCTTCAGAAAGTGAGATTTCAGATTAATCTCGGCCATGTTTGTTTGTGTTCCTGCAGACCCCCCGAAGGTGCACCTGGACAGCCTGAACTTCCCTGACAACACCGTGACCATCGTGGCAGGAAACAAACTGCGCCTGGAGATCCCCATCAGCGGGGAGCCGGCCCCCAGAGTGGTGTGGATGAAGGGGGAGAGGGTGAGGCTGGCTGGGAGCACGGAGAGGAACAGATTATGAGGGACCTAGTGACTAATGTATGGTAGTATACTTGGCTTCCCTTGTCTAGTCAGGTTGCACAAGTTAACTTGTGGTATGGCTTAAATTGTGTTCTGCTCAAACTCACTGGTCTGGGAGTGTTGTTAGCCTTGTCTGACATTGTTGCTAATTCAGCCAGAATGGATACACTTTTGTTCTTTTGTGCTGGAAGTTGCTCTGGGTAAAAGCATCTGCTAAATGAATGTAATGTAATGGGTCATTTGGGAGGCATGAAAGAAAGAGCCAAGGAAGAGGAATAGTGTCACTCTTAGCTGGGAGGACAAGCATGTGTCCAGCACTTGAATAAAAGTGTGTTTGTGTCCTCCGAAGGTGATCCTGGACACTGGGAGCCGGGTTCGAGCAGAGACATTTTCTGACCACACCAGCCTCACCATTGATGTTGCAGAGAGGGAGGACACTGGGAACTACAATATTGTACTGCAGAACGAGGCAGGAGAGGACAAGGCTACTGTCAAAGTCAAGGTCGTAGGTATGACACGATACTGAAGTCATAGTGATCAGTTTGGAATTTAGACTGTATTGAGATCAGGGTTATGAGTCTAAGTGTAAGACAATACTGAGATCAGAGTTGTGGGTATGAGCCTTAGACTGTATTGAGATCAGAGCTGTGGATTCAAGACTCAGACAGACTCTCCTCTCTCTCAGACATCCCTGACCCCCCTCAACCCCCCATCATTGGTGTGGTTGGAGGAGACTGGTGTACTATGACCTGGGATCCTCCCTACTATGATGGGGCCTCACCCATCTTAGGTAAACTATGCGTGTGTGTGAGGGGCAGGATGTTTGTGTGCATTACAGTATCTATGTGTGTGGGTGGATGCATGTGTGGGTTTGCACGTGTTACTTGTGTAACTTGTGTGAATATTACTGCTCTCTGAATGTCTGTATGTATATTTTAACTTGTACATTTTTATATTACATGTGTGGGTAAGTTTGTGTGCATGTACATTAAAACCATGTGTGTAACTTGTGTATACATATTATAACCGTGTGTGCCTCATAAGTGTGTGTGCACATGTTTTACAACTACACACATGTGCGTCATGACTGCATTGCAGGATACTTCATTGAAAGAAAGAAGAAGCAGAGCTCCAGATGGATGAGGCTAAACTTTGACCTTTGCAAAGAGACCACCTTCGAGCCCAAGAAGATGATTGAGGGTGTTCCCTACGAGGTTCGAGTCATCGCCGTGAATGCCATCGGTGTGTCCCGACCCAGCGAGCCCTCCAAATCCTTTGTGCCACTGGGTAAGTAACTACTACCCCCCTGGGATGTATACCTATTGACCCTGGTTATATACCTGCTGTAACTAAATATTACCACTTGTCACTGGGTATAAGCCTCCTGCCCCAGGTGCATAACTACTGCCCCCTGGGTATACACCGACTTTCCCTGAGTATATGCCAGCTTGCACCCCATGGCCCATCTGCCCTTGCCCATCGTGATCTCACTCTATCTTATCACTGCACTGTCACTATCCTGAAGAATTCCGTTTTACTCCAGTTATGAAAGAGCAGCATGACCTTTGTCCTTTGCCCTGTGATGTCAGAGTTTCTGTGGTGTGGTGGTGGTGGTGGGATGGGGCTCTGCAGCAGCTGCTGTCCATGCCATGGCATGCAGAGCATTTTGACTCTGGCTTTGTGCACTGTTGGGCATGTGAGGGGGGGATTTGAAACAGGTCTGTATAATGGCTGCCCAATCGCCCCAGGATTAGGGGTTTAGGAGATCAGTCGCCCCTCGTGCACTAACAGCCACCCTCACCAGAGGCCTTAATAGATGTAAGCTGCATGCCAGACTGTGAGAATCAAAGTAAAGAGCCAGGCTTAATGACATCAAACGAGCATCTTAGCTCTCAGTTCACGTGCAGTGAAGTGCCCATGACTACGCCACAGGACAGCACGCTGAAAACCTTCTATGCATTTTTAGGAGACTAGAAACCATCCTCATGTTAAGCACCACATGAGAGTCGTATTCTTAGGTGGACTTACCATGGTGATTCTGCACAGAGACATCATTAGATTCTTATTGGCATAGGTGTTGCCGTGGTAACCCCCATCCTCTGTTTGCCCTCAGCGGTGACCAGTGAGCCTACCATGCTGGTGGTGGATGATGTCACTGACAACACAGTGACGATTAAGTGGCGCCCCCCAGACACCATCGGTGCTGCAGGACTGGATGGCTACATGGTGGAATACTGCATCGAAGGAAGTAAGAGGGCTGACATTCCACCTCTGATTGGCCAGTCAGAGGTCACATGACTCAGGATACTTGCACTCAATAAGGCATTACTGATCATCAGCCTCTTGCCTTGTTTGTAGGCTCCTTTACCCCTTGGCAGATTAAAACAGTTTAATAACATTTTACAAATCCATAGCTGAGGTCCGGGAGGAAGTTATAGGATTATAGGTAATGACTATGGCTGCTAACATGGGTGCAAGCCAGACAGGATTATGGGTCACAGACATAGGAGCAGGCCAAATAGGATTATGGGCAAGAGCTATAAACATGAGAAACACGAAAATGACATTTTAACCCATAAGTATAGAACAGATAGGTTTATGTTTAATAGGAATGAGTGAGGGACAGATAGGCTTATGGGTGTTAGGCATAAATATAGGCCAGACAGGATTATGGGAAATAGGGGATACATTGGGCACAGATAATCTTAAGCGTAATAGGGTTAAATACGGAACAGATAGGCTTATGGGTAATAACCCTTGGTGTGGTCTTGCCTGCAGCTGATGACTGGACTGCGGCCAACAAGGAGCTAATTGAGAAAACCAAGTACACCATCACAGGCTTGACTCCTGAGTCAAAGATCTTAGTGCGGGTGAAGGCCATCAACGCTGCGGGAGAGAGCCCATCCAGGGCTCTCCAGCATGCCATCCTGGTCAAAGAGGTCGTCGGTAAGCTCCTCCCACATCAGAAGTACTTCCAGGTCAAAACTACTGTCTCACACTCAATGTCATTGAGTCGCATTCACGAAAGAACTGGTCAAGTTCAACAAACATATACCCAGTGCCTTGGCTGTGCTTGTGTCTGAATCTGTGCAAGCCCTCATCATTACCTCTGTCCCACAGAGCCTCCTAAGATCCGCCTGCCGAGGCACCTGAAGCAGACGTACACTCGCAAGGTCGGAGAGACTGTTAACCTTGTGGTGCCCTTCCAGGTAAAGCCAAAGCCTTACATTACCGATGAAGATCATAACTTTGCCTGGTCTGACACTGTTGCTCATTCAACTTGAATGGATACACTTCTGTTGTGCTGGAAGTCGCTCTGGATAAGAATGTCTGCTAAATGAATGTAATGTAATGTAATGACAGTTGAAGAGACATATGTCACAACTAAGTGCTCAAAGGTTTTAGTGCCTGAGAAAGCACAAGAAGAGATGTGTAGAAGATCACAGAGAGATCTGGAAAGAATCATCGAAAGATTCAGAGGTGCTCATGTTACCAGAGGGTCTCAGCTCTGATACTGCTTTAAAGGCTGTTTGCTTTTCTGCGTCTGGCCTCCAGGGAAAACCCAGACCCAAGGTGAGCTGGCTGAAGGACGGGCAGACCATCGACCCCAGCCAGGTGAACATCCGCAACAGCGACTGTGACAGCATCATCTTCATCCGGAAGGCCGAGAGGAAGCACTCTGGCAAGTACGAGCTGACCGTGCAGGTGGAAAACTACGTGGACACCGCCATCTTGGACATACAGATTGTGGGTGAGTTGATACCAGACATACAGATTGTGGGTGAGTCCATCTTGGACACACAGGTTGTGGGTGTCAGGCAAGTGTACAGAAATATAACCTCTCTCATACTCATGTCAGCTAATGGGCATTTGAATCCTAAGTACATAAGTAGACATAGGAGTCATACGGCCCTTTTGTGTCTGATCTGGGGCTGATTGTGCAACCCCCCTGCAGACCTCCCTGGACCACCGAAGAGTGTAAAGATCGCAGAAGTGTGGGGTGAAACTGTAACGCTGGAATGGACCCCCCCGAAGGACAGTGGCAACGCTGCAATAACAGGCTACACCATCCAAAAGGCAGACAAGAAGACAATGGTTTGTGCTTGTTTGAATGAGTGTGCATAGCTGCCCATTCTTTCAGTATGATAATTCACTATAATACATTGGGATGTCTGTTTTCTACGCTCTGCCGCTGTTTCTCTGCAATAACAGTGGTACACATGTCTCTCTCTTCCTCTGTAATAAGAGTGGCACATGTGTGTTTCTCTCTGTAACAGGAGTGGTACACACGTATCTCTGTCTGTAACCGGAGTGGTTCACATGTCTCCCACACTCTCTCTGTAACTGGAATGGTACATGTGTATCTCTCTCTCTCTTTGTAACAGGAGTGGGACATGTCTCTCTGTCACTCTCTCTCTGTAACAGGAGTGGTACACGGTTATCGAGCACTACCACCGCACCTGCATCACCCTCAATGACCTGGTGGTGGGGAACGAGTATTATTTCCGCATCTACTCAGAGAACATGTGCGGTCTGAGTGAGACCGCCACAACCACCAAAGACAGCGCGTTCATCGCCAAAGACGGTCTGTTCCACTCCGCCCCGGGGGTGCTGGGGCTGGGGGCAGGGTCTGAGGGCTCAGAAATTCTACTGCAGCATAAATAAACCAAATAAGAGAAAGGCTATAAGAGACAGTCAAGTGCCAGGGATACAGAGGAATATCAAATAAAGAAATCTTGTTCTAAATAGATAGATAGATAGATACTTTATTAATCCCGAGGGAAATTCTGAAAATAAATGATCTCTGCCAAGAATCACCCCCTCACCCCCCACATCCTGAGACAGAAACGTTTGAAAAGATTGGGAGGAGCAGGGTGTGGTGTTTGGAGGAGTCATACAGGCTAGGCAGGAACTGTTCTCATATGTACAGGGGGTTAAGTGTATTCTTTGCTTTATGGACTAAGACTTTGACAAAGTCAGATGGAAAGTTTGCTTCACTACTTATCGGACAGCACAAAAAGACAAAAAACAGAGAATGGAGAAAAATAACAACTAGTTCTTACATTATTGTCATTGCGCAGACATTTTCCTGAGTGATTTACATAGGTTACAATTTATATGCATCTATACAACTGGATATTTACTGAGGTCATTGTGGGTTAAGCACCTTGCCCAAGGGTACAACAGCAGTGTCACAGTGAGGAATTGAACTAACAACCATTTGGTTACAAGCCCTGCTCCTTACCATTATGCCACACTGCTGCATTTAACTACAAAAAACATGAGGATAAAGAGCCTGCTTGCACAATGAAGTAAATCAAGGATAAATTTGTATTCTAATTTTTATAAACCAACAAATAATTTGGAAGAGTGCACCTCGTTTAGACAAATGTGGTGTTGTGCTTATATATCTCCCACCAAGCTAGGATATCTGGAAATGGATGGATGCATTTAAAAATTATTCTGAAGCATTTCTCTGATTTGTTCTTGTGTCTCTCATTTCTCGGCTCCACCCTCTATCATGGCCCCTCCCCTTCGCTCTTTTGGCCCCTCCCCTCTCTCTCTCTCTCTCTCTCTCTCTCTCTCTGTGCCTCATGCCTCAGGCATGAATCTGAAGGTCCCGGAGTACAAAGAGTACGACTTTGCGGAGGCGCCTCACTTCACCCAGCCCCTCATCAACATTCTGGCCATCGCCGGCTACAACGCCACGCTCAACTGCAGCGTCCGCGCCAACCCCAAGGTATGCCCCTCCCCCCCGCGCCCACAGGACACCGTCCTACATCAAGCTTGACAGGCTAAACAATGATAGCGGCTATAAAAGGCATTTTTAGACTGTACTTTAAAAGCTACTAAACTTTCATCACTACAGAAATACTTTATTCTTTCTGTAAGCTTAAAGCATGGTGTAAACATGCTTACCTTTACATCAAATTATTGGCATTTAGCAGATGCTCTTATCCAGAGCGTCTTACGTAGGTTGCAGTTTTTTACATGATGCCCATTTATGCAGCTGGATATTTACTGAGGCAATTCTGGGTTAAGTACCTGGCTCGAGGGTACAACAGCAGTGTCCAAGCAGAGAATCGAGCTGACAACCTTTTGGTTACGAGTCCTACTCCTTACCACTATGCCACACTGCCACCCTGTCCCTTGGGAGGCAGAAACTGACTGCATTTTGCTTGTTGGTTTGTCCCTGGTTTCAGCCTAAGGTGATGTGGATGAAGAACAAGATGACCATCATCAATGACCCGCGCTACCGCATGTTCTGCAACCAGGGGGTGTGCACCCTGGAGATCCGCAAGCCCAGCCCCTTCGACGGGGGCACCTACACCTGCAAGGCCATCAATGACCTGGGGGAGGCGCAGGTGGACTGTAAGCTCGAGGTCAAAGGTCAGTGTTGGGGTTGATTGAGGCATTGTGTGGCTACTGACCTGGTGGTCCTGAATCACAGTGTTCTCAGCTCCATTTTTTTATTTGTTACATTTTTGTTACGCAGATGTTCTTATCCACAGCAACTTGAAAAGCTTACAATGACGCATGTTATTCACTTATACAGCTGGATAGTTTACTGAAGCAATTCATGTTAAGCACCTTGCTCAAGGGTATACCAGCAGTGCTCCGCTGAGGAATTGAACTGGCAACATTTGAGTTACCAGCCAAGCTCCTGACCACAACACCACACTGCCGCGGGTCTTGCTTTGGCACTCTCTGTGAGATGGGTATATTGCACACTGACATGTTGCCTATGAGATTAAGTGCTTTATTGAGCGTCTGTAATAAGGATACACTGGGATACTCATGGCTCCTGCTTATGATCCTCTGCCCTAGGGCCAGCTGGCTTTACACTGCATTCTTTCAGGGCCACCTGAGAAGATCTTGGCTCGCTTTGGCCTCAACAGCACTTTTTGGTGAGCTAACTCTGATCAGCAGGGTTAGTTCACCAGGAGGGGCTGTTAAGCGAAAACTATTATTACATGCTGCAATGAGATTAGCTTTCTAAATATTTCTCTACATACCATTTGTAGGTATAGCATTACAAAGTCATAAAGCTGAAGTCTGAGCATTACCTGAAATTATTGAATATTTCTCCTCAGAAGACAGCAAATTATGTGCATTTAAATACCTGCCCAAAACCAGTGATATTTCTGTCTTCATATTTAGTACCTAGTTGCAAACACTATTTCCAATGATACACATTATTTAAAACAACACCTTCTTGACATGTGACACCACAGAGGTCAGCACATTAGCCTGCTTTGTATAAAACACAGTGGATACACAACCAGAACTCTTTTCATGAAGCAGCTGAGTTATGGTTTGTATGAACCACAGTACAACAAGACTATTGTCAAAGACTATGAGAATACAGAAATAAAAACTGGTATTCATGTATATATTTCAGTTGAAATACTTATTCTCTATTGGGTTATTTGGAAGGTCAGAAGCGCTGGCAATTTCCTCCATCAGCTGCAAGAGCAGACAGAGGTGGCAGTGACGAGGGTCTCCTCCTGTTCACAGGCTGAGCACTCCAGCTGCTGTTTATTTTATTCTCTTTAATGTTTTTCTTTTTATGAATATCTATTTGTTTTTTTAACTGTCTGTGAAGACAGACATCTTGCAGCTACCTATTTAATGTGCAATTGGTTTATGTGTCTTTGTTGCTGTGTGTACTATGTTTTTATGGAAATCTTAGGAAGTGACCTGTCCTTTTGTTAGATAAGACTTTCTCCATCTTTTTAACATTTTGACCATTTTGTCAGCACTGACCATTAACCATTCATACAAACCCATCCATACAGACAAAGTGATTCATACATACTCCCTCTACGTCCTTCATAGTCACATGGCTGCTGTTTGCTCTAACCACCAGATTCCTCCTCATACCAGACCCAACCACAGTCTCTTCAACACACTCCCACAATGCATCACTGCTCCTTAAACAGACCCCCACTCCCACAATGCACTGCTGTTCTTTCAACACACTTTCACTCCCACAGTGCACCACTGCTCCCTAAACAGACCACTCAGTCCCACAACACACCGCTGTTTTTTAAAACACTCACACTCCCACAACCCATACAAAAAACATTATATATTGAGAATATATTTGAGAGAATATATTTTTCAGCTCAATCAATATATTTAAAATATGAAAATTATTGCCATTTTGGCATATTGCAATATATTTCTAATTTGCTTTCTTACATTTTAATTTTAATTGCAATATATTCTTGGGCTGAGCAACATATTTCTCAATATATTACAATTACAATATATTTCATTTCTGTATGGGATAGCACCAGTGCTCCTTAAACACACCATCCCTCCCATAATCCATCACTATTCGTTAAACACACTCCCACAATGCACCATTGCTTTCAGCACACCCCACCTCCTACAATTCACCGCATTCCCTTAGATGCATTAATACATTGCACAATATAAAAGTTAAAATCAATATCCTTACAAGGACATTAATCACATTGAACATGTGTAGAGCTGTTCAGTATAGTATGTACGTGGGAACACGTAGAACAAACTCCTTCATGTCAGGTATGATTATCACTAAATAAGTGAGGTCCCTCAGAATACTTATTCCTTCCTGAAAAACGGATTCAACATTCATTCTGGTTCCCCTTAAACAGGTGTGACTGGTTCCTGTAAAATGTGTTAACCCCTCTTCTCTTCTCTCCTCTTCCCCCAGTCCCCAAGGAATTGTGAGTGTATGTTATCATCCAAGGTAAGCTTTCATATGGTTATGGCATATGAAGCTTATGTCATTCATTCTGCTCCTGTCACGTGACAATAATCCGCTGTTGCCTTGGAGGCAAATGGCCCCGCAACATCAGATGGACAGGTGGGGGTTTACAAAGGGGAACAGGGAAGTCAAATCAGTGAAGACTTGGGGTTGGCAATCCACAGCAGGTGTGGGCAGATTCAGTTCTGAGGGGCCGTAGCCTCTGCTGGGAGATGTTCTATGTCACCACCATGGGGCTCTTGTTCATCAAGCTGAATATTCTCAATGGCAGGGGACCTGCCATTCAATAGAACAGTGTAACTACTAATTTGTCCCAACAACATGTGAGTCTGTCAAGATTCCACTTGTAGGCTGGACATACAATGCCCTAAGGTGGTCCAATGGAAATCATAATTTAGACAACGTGTCAGCTCACCAGGTGATGTAGGTGTGAATCAGTTGCTGATTGAAAGGTAACCCAACATCCTGCAGGACTCTGACCCTCCAAGACTGGGACTGCTCAGCACTGATCTAAAACAAGATAAATTACAACTTCACTTGTGCCCATAGATCATGCTGTCTTGCATGTGAATGTTTGTGAAAACAGTTGTGCGGGCTATGGAAGTGTGTTCTACCTGTGTTGAAAAGGCGTGGCCACGTTGGGAGGTGGGGGCTGACTGCAACTGTAGCTAAATGTGCCAATAACCACCTGTGTCCCTCTGCTATCAGCATTCTCTGTCTTATATAAATATTATCTCATAAAAAGTGATAAACCCCCTATCCTAAGACCTGAATAAACGATCACAGATTTTACAGTCTAGTATGACAGAAGCTGATACGCTATGGGTGTCAGCTAGCCAGGTCTATTCAGCTTTGAAAGTGTTGGCAATAACACAGTTTTACAGGTGCTGCTATCTTAAAGCAACTTGTATTGATTACACTTTACGGACTCAACGAATACTGAAGAAAATATCCACAAACCAAACAGGCTCTCCAGAAACTTTACAAATCTGGCAAAAGTGATTGTGTAAATCACTGTAAAGTGATTCCAGATTTTTCTGTTAAATTAATAAATTAGGAATTAGATGATATTGACTGATTCATATCTAAGAAGTTGATTTTTTATCTGTGTGCCTGTGAGGAACTCCTAAAATTTAAGAAAACATTCAACAGCAGATCAAAGTGGTGGAACACAAACTCCACAGATTACAGTACACATAGAACACATTCCCCTTACCTTGACCCAGGTGGCTGTCTGTTTAGTCCTTCTTCTGTTGGCCCTTTAAGAAAGATGAGAAAAGTCTAACTCCCCAGCTCAGTCTACTGTATTTTGTCCTGACTGATCCTGTCCCTCTCCTCCCCCTCACTATAGACTGAACATGTTTCCTCTCTCTTTGACCTGACTATTACTCCTCTCTCTCTCAACACAGACTTACTGAATCTCTTCTCTCTCTGTGCTGCATCATAACCTCTTTCCTCTCTCTTTCCTCTGATTTGACTGTAGACTGACAGGAAATCTCTCCCTGACCACAGGCTGACCAAGTGTTTTCTTCCTCTGACCATTAACTGACTATGGCTTTCTTTCCTCTGACAACAGATTTACCCTATGTCTCCTCTCCTTCCTAGGGGGCTTTACCTTTTCCGAGCTAATGAAGCGGGGAGTGCCTTTACATCTGATTGACAAATACATGAATGAGACCAAGAGCCCTGAGCCAGAGAGGAAGTGACTGCACTGACCACTGATACAGCTGGACTTTCCAGAAACACATCACCACTGCGTTTCCATCTCTCTCGTAGAACCGGTGGGGAAAGGGGGAGGGGCTTAGGCAAGGCATGGAGAAGACATGTTGTGTGCAGACATGGAGCTAGTTACCATAGTTACAATAGAAGAGTTTGTTCATCATGGGTTGTTGCATCCCCTGCACACATATGGTGGGAATTTAAGAGATTTCTGAAGCATGTTAGCGGACTTTGGCAAGTAGCTTTGTGTGTAGAGACAGACATGTTAGGGTGGAATAAGGTAAAAATCAGACTCATATTTTAAAGAATGTAACCATTAAACATCTATTCAAGCTTCTCAAAAATGGATTTCAAAGCTAGGCTCTATCACAGCAATAACAACGGACACATTTTTAGTGTATTCACTCCTTTAAAATGTAATTAATGAAAGATGTCATCAGTGACATTTTGCTGATTTTATTTTCATATTGCTGTTCTAAGATATATATATGCTTGGCACTGAAATCTGAATGCTTACAAATGGAAATGTGTTGCTTTTTTCTTTTTCTTATTTCTCATATTGTTTCCTAATGCATGACTCTTGTCTATGCCAGTTCTCCCTGTATACACCTATGTGTATACACATGTTCTTTCTGCGTGTACTTATTGTGTTTTCTTTTTTTGTGGTTTCTCTTTCAGTGAATTTTCTTTCAGTGAGTCTCCCTTATGGGTTAAGACTTTATAATCCAAGCAGGTCATCTTAGACATTGAAGTGTGTGCTTATCTTCAGGGTCCCTGTGCAATTCATCATTTAATTAATAAAATATCATGTGTATCTTATAAAAGATCATGTGTCATTGCGGGTTGTTGTTATCAGGGGAATTCACCAACAAAACACTTTTGCATCACCTGTAACAGTAAAACTTTGTGGCCAGATGTGGCTATCCGCACACAAGAAAGCTAAAGCTGATTAAAACATTGGGACTGAAGATGAGATTCTCTTCTGTGGCATGACAACAAACCAATAAACAACACAGATGTTGAGAACTTGGCATGTCTCTAAAAGGAACTGCTATCGGAGAGTTTCACAGATAAGGACATCTCAGGGAGGAGCACAGCTATCTGAGCTGACCTATCAAGAAAAAAAATCCTTGATTGCACACTGAAAGTGATTTAGGGGTGTACCAATAACAGCAAAACACATGCTTAGATTATTGGGAATGGTGACACGTCAGAACATTCCTTATATTCACTTCTGCACACATCTAGAATCATCAGTCTGATGCTTATCACAGCATCCATTTGCTTATTGAATATGATCCATATAATTACACGTGGATGGGATGTACATCCATTTGATTCACTATTTGTAAGGCTACATAACTATTGGATACACCTTTTGTAAGTCACTCTGAATGACAGCGTCATGCCAAATGTCTACATATAAATTTCTACTCAATGTCACTTTCAGTAATTAATTATACCTAGATAATTAGAAAATCAAGAGAGCGACTTTGTGGAAAAATAATCTCTATTGTATTTTGGAAGTTGTACATTCTGCTTTCTACTTTCCTGCAGACTGGACAAATCTACTGTCTTTTATCTGAATAGAACTAGGTAGCCTGCTCGTGTTTGGATAGGCACCCAGCGCCCGAGTCAGATATTCCAATTTCAATTTCCCGGCTTCATTGTCTTCCGGGACCCTGCTTCCTGCCCAAGCTTAAACACAGCCCCGATTCAGAACCAAAAGAGCGTGGAAAACTCTCGGGTTCTGCGCTGGAAGATGACTTCCTTCGCATGGCTACATGCATGACCCTTCACCGGGAGGACGGGTGGAGATCGCGAAGCTTGGCGGAGCCTTCGCTGACTTGCACTGCAGTCGCTAACACGCTACACACCAGCAGCAGCCGCTAACAATGCCGCACATGCCACAATGCCGTTTGTGGCCGGAGCCGCTGTCAGCGCAGCAGCTAAAGCGCCTGGAAGAGCACAAATATAGCGTCGCCGGTCGCTCCTTATTCGAACCGCCGTGCCAGATATATTGGAACTGGTTGGTACAGCAAATCCCGACCTGGGTCGCACCCAACACCCTTACCATTACTGGACTGGTTATTAATATTGTCACAACAGTCATCCTAGTCTGGTACTGTCCCTCGGCAACAGAGGAGGTAAGTCCAGGCGCGACCTTGATCTCCGACTAAACTTTCTTTGTAGAATGTTAGACAGGCTAGGATTCTCATTCTCGTTCTATTTTGAGCCGGACGGACCGTTTCATGTAGCTAGATCAGCTATCGCGGTAACTGTTAAGTTGCTCGTTACTGCTTATAATGGCTCAGGTAATATTTGTGTTTGGAGAACCTACAACATGCGTCCTCTACTGTGGTTAGTGTGGCTTTCATTCGTGTTTTGAATGTGGTTTCAGTTAGTCTTAGGAAGCGGGCTATTAAAACTACATGACAAACTACACGCAGTATAACTGTTGCATCTCAATTAGCTGTTTCTTTGAAGCAGGTGTTTTCCTCAGTGTATGTTACTGGTAATGAACTTGTACTTCACTGTTACTCGTTTAACTTGTTGCTCCGCGCCGAACGTCCGTGTAATTAGAGGCAGGAGTGATTAACACACTGAGATGTCGTTTCCTAGAAATGCACTACCAATCATGTAATCTCCCCGCTGCTCGAGGCCTGGTTTCCTGTTTTCAGAATTTATCACATATTACCAAAATAGCTAGCTAGCCACGAAAGCTGCGTCTTCTTTAATATGATTTACTAAGGACACTGAATAATGTGGACTTAGCTAACTTGTCAGTGTTGTCCCAGCTAATCGTGTTGACCTTCTAGCCACATGTCATCTGTAGCTTCTGAGCCTAAATTTGTTGCGAAAGGCTTTCTTTGAAACCGAGACACTCAACACAAACTATGCATAGGAAGATGGATGGCTAGATAAGCTGTGTCACATGTTGCGCTACAATGGTCTAGGACAGCTACCTACTCCGCCTGCCATTTGACACTGCGTGTGCGTGTTTTGCTAAAAAAACAGGTGAAAGGGGATCACCGACCGACACAAAGTCCATGGTTCCAAACCTGTTGCTTCAGATAGTACAGCGGGCGTTCACCGCGGTATCTCTCGTTTGCTTCAGTGGCAGTATCGATATCAAATCCTCTGACCTTTGCCCTGTCACCTGACCTGCACCGTTGTTAGTGGGCAGTGCTGATTGCAGACGCCAGCTCTGCTTTTCCTGAGACGTTATCAGCTTCAACCGTCATAAAGAAAAACCTGGGAAGGGATGAGGGAGAAATGAACTGAGAGTGAAAAGAAGCAAGAGGGAAGAAGAGAAACTGTTGCCACCCCTCCGGTGAGGATAAGTGGGTGTCCAGTCTCACCCCTGGACAATGGCACTTCAGTGTGATGGCATTACTGAGAGACATGGCCAGCTTCACATCGTCCATAATGTAGCGAAGGATGTGGAAAAGCTGGGCAGCTCTGTGGCATCATGGGTACTTCACCAGGTCCTACGGATGGGTGAAATTTAAATGATGGAGAAGGTGCCTGAGATAACGGAGGTCATGCAGTAATACCCACTGTAATACGGATGCCCCCTCACACACACAGCCATACTCCTGAGCGGAATCTGTGTGTTGAACATACACCTGTCAGATCCACCCAGCTGACCGCGTTCTCAGAGTCATATGCGCTCTGAGCTGGGATTATGGGTCCTATAAATGGGAGGTAGACCAATCAGCAAGGTCCTTGTAATGTATAGTTCTGTGTACAAGCTTACACGTACCACTAATGCCACGCTGTGCGCACACTCTAACAGGGCAGCTGGACACTGATGTCCGAGAGGTGTGTCATTCTGCCGGTGTCATTTGTCTGGCTGTTCTCACCGCGGGGTACATATGTATGACTAATGTACATGTCGGCATATTGTCAGCCTACGTGAGCGTGTGTGAGTGTGAACACGTGTGTGAATGTGAGGGTGAGCATGCTCGAGCTTGTGTGTAAGCGTACATCTTGGACCGCTTGAGTAAATGTGAGATGGGGCTGTGTATATTTCTCAGGCTGTATTATTTAGCAAATCAGCCAATTAAAATGACACAGAAAAGAAAGACTAGATTTAATCAGCACCGCCATCTCTATCTTCTTCGTGGCATTCGGTAGTGTAACCACAGTCCCACAGCTGCTGTAACTGCCTGCCATGTAGAAACGCCTCTGCTCCCACAGGCCTGTCAGCTGTGGGTTATGAGCTAAGAAACCCTTTGGCTGCGGCACACATCAGCAGTTTTAGAGCCATGTGCTCACCAAGGGATTAGAATGAAGCTGCAGGAATGAAGGCCCTGTTGCACAACAAAATAGCCCGTGTTTGCCTTCCTAAGTAAAAAAAAAATAAATAAGTATGGTCAGTTTTGTGTGTGAGGTCAGTGTGACCATGATCAATGCTATGTTGGTCCACTGCCTCTCTCTCTTTCTCTCTTTGGCTGTCGCTATTGCTCTCTCTGTCTTCAAAATATTTGTCTTCTGAAAGGGGACTAGTCTGCCAACTAAACTTCTTGATTCATCAGGCTACGCTAGCACTTTAGGTGACTGGTAGAAATAAACTCTGGGAAATGGATCTGTAGACCTGGAAAAGGGCTTTAAGGGGCTAGTCTCTGTTAGCCTCAAAGGGAGATTTGCTCATTGTAAGTGTTAGGGACCTGACCAGTTTCAAATATGATTCAGGCCAGAAGTAGGTGTGTTTATGGTACATGCAACCAATACAGCACCAAGTAAACATAACAGATTTTTTAAGGAAACATTGCTGACAACATTGTTTTTAATTTAATCACAATGGAGTCTTGACTTTACTTACAGTTTTCTAATATTACAGACCAAGCAATTCAGGATATTAAAAATTTTTCCAATTTCTCCAGCTCGCTGCCGAAAAGGTGACCAGTTTTTAGTTGCACAAGATGCTGGATGGGTGCCTAGCACCATGCGATAGTTCATCTTTTACAATTGTACCTAACTGCACCTGAAGGCAATGAAAGGAAACACTGTTTCTTTATTAGGCTGGGCTATATGGGCAGTGTTAGTTAGAAATGGCTCTTTGTCTCAGGCTCCAGGATGGATCTTCGTCCTCAGTGGGCTGGGCCTCTTCATCTACCAGTCTCTGGATGCCATCGATGGGAAACAGGCGCGGAGGACCAACAGCGGCTCGGCACTCGGCGAGCTCTTTGACCACGGCTGCGATGCTGTCTCCACAGGTACCTCCCCCTTCACCGACAGGAAGTCAGAGAAACGTCCATCTGTCACTTCCTGCTGGGACTTTTGAATCCAAACCCGCAGCTCAGATGGTTTTCCCTTTGAAAAATGTGCTCCAATATGTGGATAAGACAAGGGTGGCCCTGTGACATGCTGTCTCCTGTGTTCCCACCTGCAGTGTTCATCGCCGTGGGAACGTGCGCGTCCTGCGGAATGGGGCCGTACCCTAACTGGCTGTTCTTCTGCGGCTTCGTGGGCATGTTCATGTTCTTCCTTGTGCACTGGCAGGCCTATGTGTCTGGCATGGTACGCTTCGGGGTGTAAGTAATGCCATCGCCTGTCCCCTCTCCAGAGCCGTTAACGCCATTTCCAGCAGCTGCTGCCTGAAGGACTGAGCTTTATTTCTGAGTCTGCATGCCTCTGACTACAGCCTTATCCATATATAGGTAGATAGGTGTTAAGGAGAGCCTTTTCAGGGTTTCCCCTCTCCATGGTCCTCTGCCGCAGGGTTGACAGTGACCCCTCTTCAATGGCATCTTGTAAGCATGGGAAAAGCCTTGTTAAGTTCATGCCTTCCCTGGTCTTTAATGTGTTTTACTTGTCTCATCTGCAGTGATTAACAGGAATGTCTTGGTGGTCTTTTATGTTGTGATGGTGACGTGTCTGCCCTCAATGAGTGAGATTAACTGTGGTTGGGCTACAGCTGTACCCGTGGCCAATAAGGTGAGGAGGAATGGCCAGTGAGTTAAGGAGGGGCCTGTTAGACTGAGGAGTGTGACCGGTGAGACAGGGGAGTGGCTCAGGGACATTTCGGAGCTGCAGGAAGAGTAGGATATCTGTAATCCGAATCACTGCCTGTTTTTTTTCTAATGTACATTTTTTCCATGTGATGACTGTTCTACAATTAGCAGTTGAAATAAGAAGTAATGAAAGTTGCTTGAGCTGCTACCATTTCACTGCTGTTCTTTGGGGCATTTCTCTTGTTGACTGGACCTGCTCTCCTGGCTGGGTCCTGACATGAAGCTTGGTTCTGGTCTTCTAGGGTGGATGTGACAGAGGTCCAAATCGCCATCATTATCATGTATTTCATGACCGCCGTCGGAGGTGTGGGCCTGTGGGAGACCAGGGTATGACCCCAACATAGACAAATACGTGTATATATAGCACATATCAAGCACACGCTAACACACACACCACATATGCACACACTGCACTGATACACATGTACAGTATAGAAGCACACCACTCCAACACATAACAGCACACATACAGCATATTATATGTACACACACACACACACACACACACACACACACACACACACACACAGTGCATTCCACACACATTCACCCACACTCACTTTAACCTTTGACACACACATGCACACACATTAACACACACAAAAACACGCACAGCCACTCACAGTGGTAAAATACCTCCCTTTTATTAATGTAAATACAAAAGTGTCATTTTCCATATCAATAACTGTCATTCAGTCAGTCTCAATTAACTGTCAATCCAGTGTTAATGCAGTATCAGCTTAATGTCAGCACTAAAGTAACACTCACCCAGTGCTCTTCTGCTGCTCTTTAAACAGCACTTTTGTTTCATTTTTGCTCTGTGCTGCCTATGGAAGCTTGACTTAACTGCATATGGCAAGACAAGAAGGTAATTATGGGTAACGATTGTCATGGCAACAGATGAACAACTCCCACGAGCATGACGCAACTTACATAGGGGGGCTTCACCCCTTCTGCTGGCAATCTCCCCATTGGCTTCTTTTCCCATCATGCTCAGCATGCCAATGGTTGCCTTGGAAATAGGAGTATTGTCATTGTTTTAACATCTGTATAACATCATTGTAACATTGGCTTTGCATTTCTCTACAGCTGCCTGTTCTGGGAGTGAAGCTGCACATCTTCCCCATACTGGGGATCATCAGCGGCTTCCTGTTGTCCTGTTTCAACTACTTCCAGGTCATCCTTAAAGGGGGTGTGGGCAAGAACGGCTCCACTGTGGCTGTGAGTTTATTAAGCTTCCTTATCATAGTGCAAGGGGTCCAGGAAGTGGTCTATGATTCACACACCATGTGGAAGTGCTGAGCTTTTTAATGAAACAATCTTAAACAAAAATTTTAGCAAAACTGCTCTCTAATCAATGGTAATAGTGTGTTACAATGTGTTTTCATGCAGGACACTAGTGTGCTGTCTCCAGGGGTGCACATTGGGCTCGTCTTCACTCTGGCCTTCATCATCTTTAAGAAGTCCTCCAGCCAGCTGTTTGAGCTTCACCCCTGTCTCTACATCCTCACCTTCGGCTTTGTCTTCGCCAAGATCGCCATCAAACTGATCGTGAGCCCTCCCTTTCTGTCACTGTCTCTCACTCTCTCCCTTTGTCTCATTCTCTCTCTGCTGCACTTATTGATGCGATACTGAGATAATAAACATTATTCTATATACCTGCAAGTCAGTTTCATGTGAATTCAAATCAAACTGTGCATTGCAGATTTACAATAAATGTTTAACCTGTTGAAAAATATGGTCATATTTTTCGCTGACCCTAAATGTACTACATGCGGCTCTCACTGTCTGTCTACATCAAAGGGCTCTACCAGACTGCCTCTCCTTCAAGGGGTTTGGTAATGACATTTTAGCATCAGAGGTTGAGGCTGCGTTATTCTGTACACTTCTCAGTCAGTTACACGTGAACAAAAATCAAATTGTGATTTGTAGTTTTACAAAATACATTTATAGTTTTCACTAGACCTAAATGTACTGCATTTGGCTTTACCTGTCTATCTGTCAATCAAAGGGGTGTGGTAATGAAATTTTACCATAAGAGGCTGAGGTTGCATCAAAGGCATGAGGGTCTGCAATCTATTATTGTGCGTCTGTTAAATGGCAGAATCACCACCTCAGTCTAGATTAAATGGTGCAGGAAAGGTTCAGGCAGGACAGAAATGGGCCAGAGCCCTTTCCTCGCCTGCTGCTCATGGCGATACTCATGATGTTCTGTCCAGGTGGCCCACATGACCAAGAGCGAACTCCATCTCCAGGACACTGCCTTCATCGGGCCTGGCCTCCTCTTCCTCAACCAGTACTTCAACAGCTTCGTCGATGAGCACGTTGTTCTTTGGATTGCTCTGGTGAGGCCCTGTGAACCGTCACCTGCAGATTATCACTGAGATCCCATAATCCTCTTCTGCAGATTATCACTGAAATCCCACAGTCCTCTTCACCTGTAGATTATCACTGAAACCCCACAATCCTCTTCATTTTAACATTATAGCCAAGGTCCCATCATCCTCTTCTCTTGTCGATTATCACTGAAATACCACAATCCTCTTCACCAGCAGATTATCACTGATATTTTGTAATCCGTTCCCTTTTTCCCTCTGTTTCTTCTCTTTTCCCTTGGCCCTGCCCAGATCCTCTCCCTGGTGGACTTGACTCGCTACTGCACGGGTGTGTGTCTGCAGATCGCCGCCCACTTAAAGATTCAGGTGTTCAGTATCACCCCGCAGGCCCACGCCCACCGCGACTGATTGCCCGCGGAGTGGGAGGAGACTGGGGCGGGGTCCGGTGAAGGTGCTACCCAGCTACTGGCAGGAGCTCTGGAGGACACCTCAGACCAGAGCCGTACCAGCCTTGACACTGTAAACACCTACAATTCGATCACACCATTCACCACAACTGAACCAAACTAGCGGAGGACACACACTGTGGGGTTTATTACTGGATTTATTACTTGACAGAAACTGCAGAGGAGGGACTGGATATAATGATGGAAGTGCTTTGTGTTTTGGAGGTTTTTTCCTTTAAATGCATACAAGTTATATGCACTGTAGTTGGGCCAGCTCAGTCTGTAACTGGTTCTGAATGGATGAGTGAATCATACAAATTATGAACTATAAGACCAGCACCATCGACAACAGACAAAAAAGCATCATTGGCAAAACAGCATCACTGGTGGTGACTTGTTTCGTAAGCCCCAGTAGGTCTGAGCTGGGCTTTCCCAGTCCATGTCCAAAAACACATATATTCCTCTGAAAAAGTGCATAACTAAGTCTGTGTTCTTATGAGTATATTAATGATATCCAATCACCAGTTAACTAAAAAGGAGAAAAATAACAATCTAAAAACATAAACTGAATCAAAATTTAAGACCTACTCTTACTTAGTGTCAAATATCTGTGCAAGCTGTGCCCTTTAACTTATAATTGAATAGTTTCCTATTTTATGTTGATTTCCATTGCATAAGAATGTGCGTGAATATGTATAGATTGAGAGATGGACCCAACCCCTGGTGTTTCACATGGGCTAGTATCTTAATGTTTCAGCACTGTTGCAGGTTTATTGAAATTTAAACCAAGGCAACCAGGTGACCAAACCGTGACCGTGTCCATGGATGGACCGTTGTGATCAGAAAGACCACCTTCATTCAGATGAGAAAAACTCACTTTAGCCTCTTTGCTTTTTGAACTTTGGACTTGCATTACTAAGACTGCCTTAAGTAAAGCATGTTTTTTATAATGAAAAATCAAAATCAACATGTATAAGTATGTTCTGATCACAGTCGGAAAGGTAACATCGCCGGATATTTGCCTGGAAATTCCACAGCAGTTCCACTGTCCAGTGATCATATTTATTTATGGAATTTATGGAATTATTTATGAATTTATCCCAGCTCTAAATTTACAGGTTTAAAAAATTAGCCAGGCCATGATTAACAGAAAATGCAACCAAAAAATAAAACCCTCAACCTCTGATTATTTTACATTGAAAGTCCTAATGTGCAATGTTGTGTTCTAAATGTAGAATGGCAAGATCTAAATGGAATGGTATGTTCTGTATAATTTGTCACAGGCAACAGGTGCAAAGGGGACCATATCTCAGTGTTAACCGGAGACCAGTTATCGTTTCAGAATACTGACATCCCAAACCAGCTCTCCCAGGTCCAAGTATGTGAATGACCAAAGCTCCCCCCCTTTTCCCACTGTTAAGCCACGTGCATGCAAGCAGGCAGACGGGTCCAATCTCATTTGAGAGTCCTTACCACTGGTTGATGATGCGTTAACAGAGACTCCACCTGCTTTGACGAGCCTCCTCTCAGAGGTCTATAAAACAGGTCTGTGATTGGACAGAAGTCAGGTGACAGCCTTAATGTCTTCAACTTTAATGTGCTTTTATTTTGTACATGAATGTGGATGTGTGAAGCAACCGCAGAGCAAAGCATGCCATAGCCTACTCTGTTGAGAGCCATTCCAAGACATTACAAACCATGTACTTTTCTAACTCTCAGGATGTGGTTTTTCACTGCAAGGATGCTTCACTCCACATAAACACGTTATGTACAAAGTATATGTGAGTACAGCGGTACTTGAATCTCAAAGCTTTGTGATAATTGGTGTGCGGTTGAGAACAATTCTTCATGATGATGTGAAAGGCCTCAGGCTTTTAGAGGACCATTATGTGATTAGTGCCTAAAAGAGGAACAGCTCGAACCTGCTTCCTGCAGGGGATCTGTCATCCTCAGACCATAACAGGGTGGGAAAAGGGACTTTGTTTATTATAAGGAATGTGGGTTGGCAGGGGGGTTGTTTATGACTTGTCAAATCAAGGGCTAGACTTTGGTGTTTTGATTTTTCTCAATAATAGGAATTTTATTTGATGACCAATGCTCTGTTGTTTTTTGAATAAACTGAAATGAATATGAAAGCAAGGCTGTCTTCACAGAAATGCTTTCAGTGACCGCACAAATGTCTGAGGTGATCAGTGAATCACATCCTCCTCAGATGAAAAGCACTCCTTTAGAAAAACAGTGCCATTTTTATAGCTTTGTAGAAATACTGCTAACTCTCAACAGCTCTCATAACACTTAATTAAACTTTGATCCCTGTTTCTCGTTCAGAATCACAACTGATCCACTTCATACAGAGCAATGTCAGTGCAAACCTGTCCGGCAGAACTGTATTATGTGCTAGCTTGCAAAAACATTAACACATCAGTATTTCAGATGGCAGGGCCTTCCATGGATTTATGTATGTTCATCACATCCCTCACAGCTGCGTGCTGTAGTTTACAGGAAACCTTCACATAAAACTGCAGGGAAAAGGTTCCTTACCCAGAGTGCCACAGTTACTATATGGCTGGACAAATACATGAAATGTAAACTATGTACATCACTGTGAATAAGAGTGACTTCAACAAATATGTAATGTAATTGGTCACTTTGGGTGGGTGGATAAATATGTACTCTCACTGAAGTGAGAGTTTGGCTATAAGCTGATTTGGCTTCTACTGGCATAGTTAAATAGTGATATATCTTCTACTGATATATTCTGCTATAACTACTACTAAATCCAAATGTCTTTATCAGCTCTGTGTTGGTATAAATATACAATGGATTGGTTTAGGGAAAATCCCAGAGCACTTGCCCAGGATAGAATCTGCTTGTGACCACTGATCCAGAATCAGCAAAGCCCACCACAATCCCAACCCAAACTATTACTGTATGTGTGACAAGATGAAACTGATCAGTGTCAGTCTGTGGCATGAGAATCGATGCCCGGCCATGCACAGCATTAGAGATGGATGTATTCTTACACAAAGAACCAGAACATGAACACAAACACTGTTTTAAAGTCTTCTGCTTTTCTTTTTACCGTCTTCAGTAAAATACATTGATTTTAATTTACAGGAGAGAGCAAAATTGGCAGCCCTACTGTAGGAGCGAGAGGAACTGTAACAGAAAATTCATTTGACATAAATTAATCATGGATTTCATGGCATTCAACTTCAATGTTTCATGGCATTCAAATAGTTCGGATGCATTCGCTGAGTGATTCCTCACTACTGTGATTGATCCATACAATCAAACTGCTAGTTACATGCTTCAAAGTTCTGACATGTTTACACATACATTAACAGTGCAAAACTCCCACACAGGCATAAAGACACAGAGTCATCCAAAAACAGTGGGCATTGATGTATGAAACAACCAAAATGTAAAAATCCTTCCCACGTCCCCGTCATTGGCAATCACGTTCCATTCAGGTCATGTGTGCTATATTAACTGGACACATTTACAAGGCCCACATGAAAAAGTAGACATAACAGCCCACCCTACACCAGGGGACTTGCACTAAACATCACAACAAGGCACTTGAGTAAAAATTAAGCGCAACGAGCAAAATATTCCCACTCGCCCCACCTCACACATTCAGGTTTCATATTTCTTTATTAACCCTGGCCCAGATCACACACACAGACACATACACACACACACACGTATGTACACACGCACACGTACACACACACATGCTTGCATACACACTGCAACCACATCATCTTCCCTCGGTTTACTGGCCCCCGCATTTAAAATCCCACATGGTGGAGTTCCTGCTGTGGCAGGTGATGAATGGCACGTCACAGAGAGCGCCCCCTAGTGGTGCATAAGGAGATGGTGTTTCCAAGCACCCAAAGGTCCTAGAGCACAGGCACCACTGGAGAAACTCTGTTACTCAGGCTCAGATTGTGCAGGCTGGACAGAGGAGTGTGAGAGAGTGAGCCCCCCTGATTTTGGAGGGGTCCAGCTTCCAGCCTCATACCCACACTGGAGTCATCCTGACCTCAACTCGATCCCAGCGGGGATACGTTTCTTTTCTCTCTCCCAAAGCCTGTCCCAAGTTCCTTTGAGGAGATTTCTTCCCGCTCTTCCTCTCCTTTCCTGCCTCCCACTCTGCTCTGCACCCAGACTCACCCAGGAGGAGAGAGGGATGGAGCAGTGGGAGAGACGGAGAGACGGAGGGAGGAGAGAGGAAGAGGAGGATGCGGCCCACCTCCCCTTCAGACTCGCTGAGGGTTGGCCTCCTTGCTGACCCTCCGCCTGGGGAACAGTCTGCGCTTCAGCAGGATCAGCTGTGAGAAGGAGAGAAACACGGGTCACATGACTAAAGCATGAGAGGGAGAGTGGGAGGGGCTTGCCGCAAATAGCCACGCCCCCAGTCAGCATCAGAGGGCAGATCAGACCTACAGGCCCCTCCCTGCCCGACAGAGCAGCCGAGGTGAACGGGCGCTCCTAAAGGTCATTCCTGCCATTAACCTTTCCCCAGGCGGCGGGTGAGAAACCTTAGCCCCTCTGTGGGCTGAAACACCAAGGCTGCGCCTCCAATAAACATGAGTCCCCTGCATCTCCAGGGGCCACACTGAGCCATGTCTGAGATTTGGCCTATGGCGGGAATGTGACAGCCATCCCCATCAGCACTCGTGTTCCTGCTAATACCCCGCATCGCTGCAGTCCCTCACGTCCTGTCTGCATTCCCGGGGCCAACAATAACAGCACAGGTAGAAACTCTGCTTTACCATAGATAGAAAACAGGTTTGCCACAGATATAAATACAGTTTACCACAGATATTAATCCTGCTTTACAACTGAGTACATCCTGCACCATCACAGGTGTAAATCCCATTTACCTTTGATGTAAATACAGCCCACCATAGATATAAATGATGCATTGCCTCTTTAAGTCTTGCCTAACAGCTGAGGTTGATTCTTGCTGTAACGTGGAAATAAAACATTTTGACATGAATACCAATTTTTTTTGGTGCTTTACTGTATGTATGAAACAAGCGGATGTACCTGTTCTGCAAAGAAGGAGATGATGGTGAAGACCACCAGTGTCACCAGGACACAGTGAGTCCAGAACTTCAGCTTGTCTCGGTACACACGCCTGTAAACACACATGAGTGCAAGGAAGGATAATTAGCCATAAACAAGTCTGAAACACGCACACACACACCCACACACAGACACACCCATTCACTTTCAGGCACACACAGCAGATGGCTGGGTGTACCTGTACCTGTGTGTCTGTGTGTGGTCTTTACCCACAATCCTCCACCCCCCCGGGCAGGGCCGTACCATTCCTGCAGCTCCCCCATGTGGAGGAAGCGGTTGCGGTACTCTCTGGGCAGCTCGAACTGAGACGGGACAGGGAACATGGACTCGTAGAAGTCCCTCAGCACCGCCTTCACCGTGGGCGCGTCCTTGTGGCTGTGGTCGATGTTGTCATTCAGGCAGATGAACTTCCTGCGAGGGACACGACACGGTCACATGATCAGGGAGAGGAGACACAGTGCAGAGAGGGCCGTGATATGCAATTGTGACTTCCTGTCTCTGCTGGAAAGCAGGCAGCAGCCTGGACACCTGCAGCACACTGAGGACCCTGCCTACCTGGGGTTCTTCCTGATGTCATCCAGCTGCCCCACCACGTGGGACACATTGGTCCGCACCATCTTGAAGGCGATCTCCTCCTCCCCCATGATTTCAAACCTGCAGACGGAAGACACTGACTGTTAGTGTTGCCTATTAGCTGCCGCTAAAATGCTAAACCATGAATGCGTCAGGGGAGAGTGCACATGCACCAAGTACAAAGAAGGACAGAGCAGCAACAGCTGCTAATTACCAAGCTCACAAGACTATGAAGCAGCTATGAAAGCCCAAAGGAAAAACCCTGAGAGGAGAGAGCTTCAGCGCCCCCTCTGGCCCCTCCCTGAAGTGACAGGTGCAGCGAGGCACGCACTTGTATTTGTTCTGGTCTCTGAAGGCCTTGTGGATGCGTTCTGTGATGGGCTTGCAGTTGATGACCAGTCCTTTCGTGACGGGCGGCTGAGGACAAAGAAAACAGCCAGCTGTTATATACATCCAACAGCCAGAGGAAATAATGCATTTATTCCCTCCTCCATTACAGCATGGAGATGGAAGTTGATCTGGGATGCAGGTCTTTATCTTCCACCAATGCTGTTCACACTGGAAGTCTGGCCAGAACAAGGAGTCACACAAATCTATAATTTAGAATGGAATAGTGGAGGAATGGACATTTAACCAGCACAGAACTGCAGGGGCCTCATGTTGCTGGGAGAGGCTGGGCCGAGGCTCACCATGCTGGGGTCGTAGTAGGCCTCCTGGGTGGGGCTGACCGCGTGCAGGTGGGTGACATTGCTGGGCAGGGTCTTTGAGCAGTTTATCAGCATCTGCTCCAGGCCTGTCAGATCCTGTAAGAAGCAGAGTCAGTTAAACCTGGCAGCAGTGTAGCATAGTGGGAGCAGGACTGAAACCGAAAAGTTGCTGGTTCATTTCCCCGCTGGGGCACTGCTGTTGTACCCCTGGGCAAAGTACTTAATTTAGAATTGCCACAGTAAATATCAAGCTGTATACATGGGTAACAGTTAAAAAAATGTAACCTATGTAAGTCGCTCTGGATAAGAGGGTCTGCTAAATGACAATAATGTAATGTAACCTCACTGGTCTCAGACACATTACGGCACTCTGGCCACTGAGTCTCAGAAGCATTAATACTCTCTGGGCACTGAACCTCAGACGTATTTACCCTTACTGGTGTCAGTCTCAGATACATTAAGCCTCACTGGGCACCAGGTCACAGCCATATCAGTCCTGACTGAGCTGAGACTTGGATAAATCAAACTAAGCAGGACCACCCCGCTCCCCAATGCGGACAGCACCCAGACTCCGGACCCGAACCTGCAGGCTGAGGGGCAGCTCGTGGATGCGTGTGGCCAGCGTCCGGATCTCCCGGTCGGACAGAACCCCGGAGCGGTCGGTGTCGATCTCGTCAAACACCTGGGAGACGTCGAGCTGCTGGACGGCGCTCATCAGGTAGTAGAAGTAGGAGAAGGCAAACTGCATGTCCTCCGAGTGGCGCACCTTGTGGGAGGATGTCTTATCAAACTCTGCAGGGAACCTGGGGGACAGAGAGAGGCAAAGAGAGAGGGAATGATAAGAGGATTCGCAATCAAGATGCAACTGGTGAAGGATTGTGCTTCTGAGAGGGACTTGGTAAAGATGGGGAAAACATCTACACTGGAGCATCATATCAAAATGCTACATTAACATGTGAAAGGCTAGCAAGAGTAGGCAAGAACACCAGGGAGGTTTTCATGGAAAAAACACCCAAAGTGAATCGCCTCAAGCAGTGATGCTGTGATTGCGTTCTGTGATCTTTATATTTCACCCTGGAGCCTCTAGGGGGCAATACTTACATGTCCTGCAGTTCCTGCATAACGAGCCGGTCGATCAAGTGGGGCATGTGGGCGGGCACTTTGCGCGAGGTGAAGCCGAACTGCCCGTTCAGTAGCTTGTTGACGTAGCGCAGGGAGTCGGCGAAAGTGTCGTGCAGCCTCCGGCCAGCGGCGGCGCTGTTGGACCGGTACGATAGCTCCCTCTCCAGCCGTTCCTCTTCCTGTGGAATACATTAGGACACACAGAGTAAGCACTGTGTCCCACACCACACTGACAACGCAGGCAGGCTTAGAACTAGCATCAGAAAGTAGAGGACTGGGTCATGATAACAGCCTTTTTCTTGCTTTTCAAGCTTTCTCCCAGGGAAGCAAAACAAATTTCTATGCAAACAGACATTAAAGTATTATCTCATCTAATGTAATCTAATCTAAATCTAATCGAATCTAATCTAATCTAACCTAAGAGCAGCCAGTGATAAACCTTCCCTTCTCACTCCTTCTCTCTCAAACAGCCACACAAACACACACACACTTGGAGCTTCTCACCTCCAGCAGGTCGTGAAAGTACTTTCTCCTTTCCCAGGGGAGGAAGCCTCGGTCAGAGGAGGTGTAGTGCTGGAGGCTCCAGCTGAGGAGGCCCCGGCTGCCCGCCCTCTGCCCGGGGCCTGCCTCCTGGGGGGCGTTGGCCTCCTTGGCCCCTCCCTCCCCATCCCTGGTCTTGGAGCTGCCCCCTACCAGTGCGCTCAGCAGTTTGGGCGGGAAGGGACTCTTGGTGGCGAGCTTGCTGGGCCCAGGGATTGGCCCCATGTCCTTCACCGGCCAATCATTGATTTGAACCTGAACAGGAGAGGGTGTGACCTTTCCCACCTCTCCACCCCCTGCCCCTCCTGGTTTGGGGGATGCCTGTTGTTGCTGGGTTTCCCCTTTCACAGCCTCCTCTGCTCCCAGGTCTTTGTAAGGCTTGTGGGAGAGGACGTGCTGTTTTGTACCAGTAGGGGGCAGCGCTGGGGCCTCTCTGTGCTTCTCGTGCATTTCTGGCGTGTCGTACGGCTCCAGCAGCGTGGCCTTGGTGAGGTTGTAGCCCTTGAGGGTGATGTCACCCGCCTGCAGCTTCTGCTCCAGCCGCTGCAGCTCGCTCTGAACGTGGGCCGGGAGCAGGGAGACGTTGAGCGCGGGCACCGTCACGGCCGCCTCCGCCGCCCCCGGGGGCCTCTTCTGGACCCGTGGGCCCCGCTTCTCCTCGGGGACGTCCCTGAAGGGGACCTCGGGCTCGGGGGTCGCCTCGGAGGGCCCCGCGTCCCCCTCGGCCTCCCTCGAGGCGCCGTCCTGGGTGGCGTTGGCGCGGACGACCTCACGGGTGTCCACGTCGACGGTGAGGCCCATGCTGAACTCGCGGTCGTCGTCGCCCTGGAAGGTGAGGTTGTAGCGCACCTGCGTGGCGTTCATGCCCGAGTGCAGCAGCAGGTGGATGCTCTTCCACTTGTTGGCCACCGACGTGTGGCGCACCACGGGGTTGTCGCCAACCTGGGCATCCGACACCCGGCGGGCGATCCCCACGAAGCTGAAGTAGGGCCGAGTCTCCCCGCGGGGGAGGGAGTAATGGGTCTGATTCCTCTGCAGGGTCACCTTGTACAGCTGGCCAAAATGATCTGATGGACACACAACATGACCAATCAGAAACAAGCACCTTCACTTATAGTGATTCTGAAACCCCATGTAAGAGGTCATAGCAGGGCCCCTTGACCTTGTACCTATCCCACAATCTCATGTGCTGCAATGATTAAAAAAAAACTTGGAAAAACTGTCCAATATTACGATACTTTTTTTTCATAGCCCTACATTCAATGTCAGTGAAAACGTGAACTTGCTTTCTCACCTTTCCCACAATCCCCCACGTCGAACCCGCAGGACAGCACGTTGCAAGCCTGGTCGCAGAACTTGTCCGCCAGCCAGGAGTTGGCACAGCCCTGGTTGCAGTAGGACACGCCCCCTATGCCACCAGCCCCAAACTGCCAGGGCTGGCCGACGCCCCCTCCAGCAACTCCTGCTCCGCCCACCGCCCCAAATCGGCTGCTCCCTGCTGCTCCTGCAGGAGAAAGACCATGGAGAAGGAGTAAAAGCTATCCCAATCTACCACCACAGTATATATATATCAACAAGATATAGCAATCTACCACTACGCTCTACCAATCAACCAACATACTATACCAATTTCAGAGATGGTCACCTTGACACTACACCAATCTTTGGACTGTTCACCACCATACACACTACACAGATGTGAGCAGGTGAGTATGAGGGGGGTGAGAGAGGGTGGTTCAGGTAGGAGAGGTGGGTGAAATGGGGACAGTCTAAGTAAAAGGGGTGTGTGAGAGAGGATAGTTGGAGTAGAAGGGATGGGTAAGAGGGGACAGTTTGGTTAGAATGGGGTGGGAAAGGGGGTGCTTTAGGCAGAAGGGAGGGGTGTGGGGGGGTAGTTAAGGTAGAGGGGGGTTGTGAGAGGGGGTGGTTTGGGTAGAAGGAGAGGGGTATGAGGGGAGTAGACGGGCACTGCTCACCCAGGCAGTCTCCTCCGTCCCAGTCGCAGGCAGAGTTGTTGCAGGCTTTGTCACAGTAACCATCTTTGATCCAGGAGCCCGGGCAGCCCTCGGCACAGTTTGGCACAGGCCACGTGAGGTACACCTGCGGAGAGAGGACAGACAGGTCACGCACACCTGCGGAGACATTACAGTCAGGTGAGGAACACCCTCAGAGACAGGAGGGGCATGAGGAACACCTGTATACACCAGAGAGGTGAGGCACACAGAGCTGGAACGTGGTAGAAAGAAGCAGGAGGGACAAAGACGAAAAAGGATAACAGAGCTCTAAAGACCAACTCATAATCACGCAGCGCAAAAGATAGGGATTAAAACAGGGGAACGGACTCATTTGGAAACACCGTGGCTCACATGCAGACAGCTGTCCCACCCGTGCTGACCTTCTGGCCCTTGGAGTGGCTGTAGAAGTCGTCCGGCCACACGTCCTTCCCGAACATGACGTCGTCGTTGAGGTAGATGAACTTCTGAGAGAGGCCGGGGATGCGGTGGATGTGCGTCTCGATGGCGGGGGAGCTGAAGGTGGGGAGGTGGCTCTCGTTCTGGAAGATTTCCTGCAACGCGGCACACGAGAATAAACCAACACACTGACAGTACAGCTACGCAACACTCTACAACACAAAAACACCGCTGCACAAAACAGTGACATCATTACATTCATCCTGAAATGTGTCCAGCAAAGCAGTACTTGAGACATTAGACTCACGCACACCAACAGTACAGCTACACCACACTGCACAACACAAAAACACCACTATACAACAGTGACACTACTACACAACGCAAAAACACTACTGCACAAAACAGTGACATCACTACACAGCGCAAAAATACCACTGCACAATACCACTACAACAACACACCAGGAGCACCACCACACAACACAGTGAAACCATTAAACCAATACACAGACAGCAATACTGCATTGCACAGTGACATCAACACAACAACAGTCCATGAATTACTACTGACAGACAAAGGTCAAAGGTGAGAGGTGGCAGTTCTCACATGGTGTGTGATGACAGTGACGCGGGGGTTGTCCAGGTTGAGCCAGGACGGGATCTGCCCGTTGGTGACAATGAAGACATGCCGGACCCAGGGGGCGTGTCTCTCCACCGAGCGCAGCGAATAGCGGAGCTCCTCGTTGTCCTCGAATCTGCTCGCCGAAACGTCCTCGTCCTGACGGGGCTGTGGAGTGGTAGGGGTTAAATGCACATACTCTACCAAATTTATCAAATGTATTCTTAGTCATCTTCTTTAAGGCCATCTGCTTACTGACAAAATAATAACAATAATAACTCCCTATTCCACCCAAGAGTTGGATCTATAGTTGGATCAATAGTTAATCTTCCCTGCTCTGAAGACTATAAAACTGATAGGATAACACATGCTCTGAATGGGGCAATTTAGAGACACACTGTTCCATCCACCTGCTTAAAGTGACCAAATGAGGGCTTTGGATGGGTATTGACAGACAGACAGACAGACAGATAGACTTACAAACAGTTACACTGACAGGCAGGCAGGATTGGTAACGGCTGACAGACAGGAAGTGGCGAAGAGTGATTGACACCTGGCTGATGGCACTGAGGTCCCAGAGCAGGAAGGCTGGGCTGATGGTCAGCTCCTTGCCGTCCAGGGTCAGGTTCTTCCGGGCCTGCTGGGTCAGAACCCCAAAGTCCTGGGGGCTGTTCAGGTGGAGCAGGGCGATGCTGGCCTCGGAGTACAACTGCAGCTAGAGAACAGAAACACACAGACAGCTTAATACCACGCACAATCAAACCACACACCACACAGACCGCTTACAGTATACCAAACACAATCCAAGGACAAAAACCAAACCACACAACACCGGAAATGTGGACTGAATAAAAGTGGGATTTTCCCTCGCTCTGTATTTACAGATTAATCAGAACTGCCAGCACTAATGCTAAGTGGTGAAAGGTGACACACTTGGCCAAAGGGAAGCCAGTGGATAGAGAGAGTGTTCAGCAGTCAGAATAGACTGTCTTTGATTTTTCAGCTTTTTAGCTCCATCTTTAGAATGTAACTGCACATTAACTGGTGTGAGGAAACCCTGAAGAAACCACACAGTGAAGAACACTGTAGAAACATTAAAATATTAAAACAGCAACATTATGGATCCTCTTACACACCTGCCTCCAGCCGAGAGACTAAAAACTCCTCTTTGAAAGGAGGAGGTATTATTCAGGCCAATACAAAAACTGCACACGCAATCCCACTGCTTAAACCAAGTCACTGGACGCTGGCAGCACAGCCTTCACATACCACAGCAAAACAAAAGGCTGACAGAGAAAGCGAAGAACAGACGGGGGGTGATATGACAAAAGAGAGAGAGAGAGAGAAGGCGAGATGGTGACAGTGAGAGAGACAGCGAGGCGCTGACAGGGTGACAGAGCGAGAAAAGGACTGGGGGCGGGGGGGGGGTCTTTCCTGGAAACTGAAGTGATGTCATTCCTCAACAGGACAGCTCTGTGTTTTGGGCTGTGGAGAGTCTACTGCCACCTCTCACCTCTCATTGATAATAGGCTAACTTTTGAGCCACAGATTGATGCTGTGCACAAGAAAGCTCATCAAAGAATGTATTTTTATCGCAAACTTCGCAGTTTTAAGGTGGATAACACTTTTATGAGGATGTTTTACTCTTGTTTTATTGAATCCGATGTGACCTTCTCTTTTATCTCGTGGTATGGGCTGCTCTCAGTCAAGAACAAAAATAGACTGCAGAGCATTGTCAAATTGTGTGGAAAAATTGCAGGCACTACTTTAAGCGACCTGACTTTTTTATTTCACAGCAGAACCCTCGTTAAGGCCCAGTCGGTCCTAGCTGATCCCAACCACCCCTTGTTCCACGAATTCAGGCTGCTCCCATCAGGTCGCAGATAGTCTGCCTTCATGCAAGACCAATAGGATGAGAAATTCTTTTGTCCCAAGTGCCATTGTTCTTTTAAATAATGCCCGGTAGTATTTATATTTATTTATTAATCTTATTTATTCTAAGGCTATTTATTGTGCAGGGTTGTATGTATTTCATTTATCATTTTTATTGTTTTTATTGTATTTTTATTGTTTTTGTTGTTTATTATTGTTTTTGTTGTTTTTTATTGTTTTTATTGCTTGAATGATTGCTGTGTGAACGATACTGCTGTCTGCATAACAATTTGCCCCCCTTGGGGATAATAAAGTACACCCTTGACCCTTATCTACTCACACACACACACACACACACACACACACATTAAATGACATTATTGTCATTTAGCAGATGCTGTTATCCAGAGTGACTTAAACAGGTTACAATGTTATCCACTTATGCAGCTGGATATTTACTGAGGCAATTCTGGGTTAAGTACCTAGCCCGAGAGTACAACAGTACAACAGGGAATCGAACCAGCAACCTTTCGGTTACGAGCCCTGCTCCTTACCGCTATGCTACGCTGCCCCCCCACACACACACACACACACACACACACACACACACACACACACACACACACACACACACACACACACACACACACACACACACACACACACACACACACACACACACACACACACACACACACACACACACACACACACACGTGCATTCCACACATGCACACATTCCGCACACGCACGTACATATATTTTATTCAGCATCTCCGGTAATTCTATATTACTGCTCTTCTGTCCTCTTCTGTTATATTGTGCACCTCCTGGTGCATGTTTGCAGGATTACACAGCCTATAAAACTCCACAACTGAGTCACTGCTTAGCCCCGCACTGACGGGAGGGGAGGGAATCGGAGTACTGGGAAACCTTTCCATCTTTATGGAGCTGGCAGAGGGGGGACCTGTTGGCCTGTAATGACGGCCATAAACACGACTTTCTTCAGGCGGGTGACGATGTGAACCTGGACCCTGTGACTGGGGGGGTGACAAGATGAGGTAATGCCGTTGCCCCTTTCACCTGGCACAGGAACACTCTGCTCCACTCCCCGCCTCTGCGCTTATGCAGAGATGGTCACATGTTCAGGATTCACACATACGCACACACTTTTAATATGTCTGTAATGGCAGCTATAAAACTTCAATCAGCTCTGCTAAGCTGTCAGTAAAACTCAGAAAGGTCTGTAACACTGGTACAGACATTTCCACCTGGTCTGCAAACCTGACAGTAAAACTGTACACCCGGAGCTACGTCAAACAACCAAAAAAACAACACAATAATCATAAAGAACTGTCAGAGACAAGCTGATGTCTGTCTGTGGGCCTATCAGAAAAGAGAAAGTTTAAAATTTGGCCTTCCATGCCAAAGGGTGATTTTTAAAGTGTGTGCAAAATGAAGTTGGGTTCCATTATACTCAATGGTGCTTACCATACTCCCCCACCTCACAATGCCTTTTTCTTAATGCTCGTCAGTTCCTCGGCTTGATTTGATTTCTGCCGTGTCATGTTAGAAATTTAGGCAGCACTCACAAGTAAACCCACAGGGGTGACCCAAATTCGACAGAGCTACGAGATCCCAACAGGGGCATGCCCTGGGACAATCACGGCTCTCCTCAGAGAGCCGCCACACGTGAACTCGAGCACGTTATACGTGCAAACTGCAGGTCAGTCAAACTCTGCTGACCTTTCTGCGCGCAGTCTTGGTGGCGCAGCGGTCCAAACAGTTGTTCTAAAGTTAACCCCCGATTCCTCCGGCTTGGGTTTCACTCTAATCCTGCTTCTGCAGTCACATGACCCCCTGCAGGAATCCAAGGGACAAAGCCTTCCGCTCCGGGGTGCTTTTCAGCCAGTGTAGGAGGAGGCCTTCCAGACGACTGTTATAGAAACACATCTGAACACAAAATACAGCTAGCTGAGTGACTGAGAGTGCTGACTTGACTCCTTATGTGGCTTTTTGCTTGTGATGTACTCTGCCTCACTTGTAAGTCCCTTTGGATAAAAGCATCTGCCAAATGAATAAATGTAATGTAATGCAGAGTGTGTGTGTGTGTGTGTGTGGGCTGAGGCGTGACACCCTTGATGTGGGGATGGGGTGAGAGGGCGGGGTTCCAGAACCGACCCATTGGGGGGTGTTTTCTTTGAATTATTTCAAAGTAATCCACTCTCATTACTGACATTCCCCCACCAGAAATATCTCACTGATTGACAGAGCTCTGATTGGACGAGAAGATGAAACAAATTTGGGAAGGGAGGGGAAGGGGGGGTGTGTGGAAACAATAACACTGATTATATTCTCATCCCCGGGACCTGTAATTGCTACAGATTTAAAATAGACAGGGATTAACTGTAAAAACACTGTGCCATGCCTCTACCTTAAAATGATGCTCCAGCCCAATTAAATAAGAACTTGTACAACAGCACCCTACACTGATGCGGAGTTTAACATCGTAGTCACTCCACGACTACAAAACAACCAGGCTGAGGAGACCAGGCCCACTTCCAGCAAATAAACTCTAACTGCTATTGAAGAGGTGAAACCAGAGGGCCACCTAGTGACAGAGCAAAACCAACAACTGCAGCAAACCTCCAAAGGTACTGTACATCTACATAGTATTAAGAAAATGTACAACTACATGCAGCAAAAACTTAGAACCGCTACATTATTCCTGATGGAGACAAAACACTGCAAGGGATCAACCTATCCAATTAATATTACAGTGATATCACATATCAAGTTGACAGTGAAAAGCCACTATATCTTTTAATTTAAACTGTACACTTTTTGCCAATTGTTCCTAACTGCATGTGCAAAAATATTCACTTAAACAGGTGAGGGTGCTCAAACCAGTTCATTTTTGCTTTATTCTGTTCAGAGACCCTGGATTTCAGTTTCATGTTACAGCAGCTTCAGACAGTGCATGTATGTGGAAAGATGGTGGTTTGCTTAATGATGTGCACCTGTGACCAATTAAGGTCAGCTGAGTGTGACAATGGAGAGGAGCTTCACTGTGCAGTAAGACAGGTCTGCTGTATGTTTATGTCACAGTTTAATTTGTGCTTACATTTGTTTAAAGAATATTACTCAGTTTTGACTAGGTGCTTCTCTTCATGGTATGTATGTGCAGTACATGGGCCAGACACTGTAGGAAACTAGAAAACTGAGACACTGATACTATAAGACAGTGTTTCTCAATCATACTCCTGGAGTCCCACTGTCCTGCATATCTTCTATCTATCCTTGCTCCAAACACACCTGATTAGTGTGTTTAACATGCTCCTGATTAAATCAGGTGTGCTCAGCTGATCAAAAGTGCCACTGATGAGTTCAGTCAGGTAGGTAGAGCAGGGAAAGATTGAAAATGTGCAGAGCAGGGGGCCCCCAGGAGCAGGATTGAGAATCAGTGCTTATAGGAGACTCACTAATTGACACATACTTCTCGTGATGCAGACAGAGTGCTGCCGGCGTCCATGCTCCTTGCTTGAGGCAACAGTACCCTCTGCTGGGCAGTACTGCAAATCACAGTGTAACTACAATACTGTCCCTGAGCTGGTACTCACTGTCACTGGGCTTGGAGTTGAGGGACAAGGTGTGTCACACCTGTTAGACCACAGGTGACAAAAAGGAGGCGGGTCTTTACCTGGTCAAGACTGCAGGTGAGTGGCAGGGGGCGGGTCTTACCTGTTTGATCTTGCTGGTGACTGCAGAGGGAAGTTTGACCCTCAGCTGCTCCGTCTCCTTGAAGGACGGGGGGAAGCCGCTCAGGTAGGCCAGGCTCTGCATGCGCACCACGCCCGGGGCCTCCTTATCTGTAGTCTGCACAGGGACAGCAAAACTCAATGTCCCAGAAGTCTTTGCACAGGGGATCATCTGCACAATGCACATACCTCAGACGCAATACATCAAATGTTTGACAACTTCAGCAGCTTTCAGAAATAGGGAAGCAGTGCGATGTGCAGTTGTGTAGTGGGAGTATTTGTGAATGTGGCTGTGACGGTAGAGCAGATGTTCCCACTCACCAGGTAACCTCGCAAGATGGAGCGCTTCGGGGTGTTTGGCATGTCCGTGTGGGCTTTATCCGCTAAGAGACCAGAGAGAGACACTGTTACACAATGAATCAGAATGTGTGTGAGTGTGTGTGCGTGTGCATGCATGTAAAGTCCAAGTGTAAGCGAGTATGCATGAGAGACTATGTGAGTGCACGTATATGTGAGTGTGTACCTTCGCTCTGGGAGTGGAACAGGACGACGGTGACGCTGGTGGCAGGGTTGCGGGGCTTGGCCACCTGCAGCAGCTGCTTGGCGGGGGTGAGGGAGGGCGAGAGGGCCGGCAGGTCCTTCAGGGTGACGTTGGCGGGAAGGGCGGGGTCCAGCACCAGTATGGGTGCCACGATGCAGTGGGGCAGGAGGCACTCCGGCTTCTCACTGCACACAGGAACATTTGGACAACGTTAGGGCAACGCTTGCTCCCATCATCTCACAGTTTAAATAGAGGGTCTAAATGAAGTCAAGGAACATGAAAAATAACCGATCTGGTTTTAATGAGGACACTTTCTGCAGCATGCAGCAGTTCTCTACAGCCCTGTCACATGACCACACCTATCCCATCTGTTACTGCACAGAAGATTTATTTGGAATTTTTTCTAGAACGCACCTGCTGTGTTGATTGTGCCCCACATCAGCACCGTGACATCAGCACATCCATAACCAACTACGAGCACGCAGGAAGCTGACTGTGACCACTGCACTATCACCACACCCCAAATTTACTGTGACCCAGCCCTAAGCTTCCCATGACCACACCCTTAACTGTGACCGCACCCTGCCCTGACAACAACCACACCCTTAACTGTGACCGCACCCTGCCCTGACAACAACCACACCCTGAACTGTGACCGCACCCTGCCCTGACTACAACACACCCTGAATTGCGACCACACCCTGAGTTCCCCATGATCACATCCTGCAATAGGTAGGCTACCAGTGACACACAGTCGACGCACAGAGACCTGTACCGGTCTGCTAACGTTCTGCAGACTCACCTGTTCTTGGGCACTTCAGTGGAATCTGTGGCATTCTTTCCCAGTACTTCCCTGCAACATCATTATAGGTACATTAGTAACACATTAGCTGCAATGGAGTGGCAGAGTCTGAGAGGATGACTGTGTGCTGTATTGGTGTGAGGTATTAGTATGTGTTAAACCTGTGTGAGTGCGTAGTGTGTTATCAAAGTGTGCCAAATAAGAGCATTCAGAGCATATCTGTGCCTTATCAGAGAGTGCTGCTTCAGTGTGCTGTATTACACTGTGCTGTATCAGTGTAGTTTTATCAGAGAGTGCTGTCTCAGTGTTCTGTATCAGAGAATGTTATATCAGTGTACTCCATTGGAGAGTGCTGTCTCAGTGTGCAGTATTAGATTGCGGACTGTATCTGTGTGCTGTACCTAAGCGCTCTCTGTTCCTCCTCCAGCTGTTCTCTCACAGCGCGAAGCTCCTTCAGCAGGTCCGTGTCTGTGCCGTTCACCCAGGTGTACACCACATCGATGGGCATGGGCAGGCACAGCCTACAGCGGCACAGGTGAACATATAGCAACCTGAGTCAACTTACGGCAGCAAGTGTCAATACACACAGCGACACACGAGTCCAAAAAGAGCGACACACGAGTCAGCACACAGCAACATATGAGTCAAAAAACAGCAACATATGAGTCAACACACAGCAGCATAAGAATCAAAAAGGGTAACATATGAGTCAACATGCTGAAACACTGGCTCTCCAGGCCTGCGGGTGAGGAACTCACCGGTTCTGGAAGGACTTCCCTGCCACATTGTCTCTATAGGAGTCAAACAGCACATGGTACTGATCCCTGCTCCACTCCACCAATACCTGCAGGAAAATTACATCACCAACCAATGAAATCCATAGGTCATCCCGTGTGAAATAGGACCAACTCTCGCATGACCCAGTCGGATTACTGTTGAAGGTTTGCGTAGTTTCAAATCAAGGCAGAATTTATTGTTCATATTGCACAATTTCTGAGAAATGACTGACAGACTTAAGTCCTTTTTTTTGCCTACCCAGATATCCTTTACATGCTGTCATTCTTGATCTACACATGATGTAGTCACAAACGTGATGTCGTATTACAGGTCTTTGTGTTCCCTGATGCACTGTACTCTTTATGGTTTGTTGAATATTTATATGTATACACATTGTAATTTTTCAATGTGTATGTTTCAAAATGCTGATTGTTCCGGGCGCACGGATGTTACCCAGATGAAGTTATTCACCCCCATACCAGTACGCTATGATATGGATATATGCACCATGTTGGAGGAGCGCAGTCGACAACAACAAAGCCTCCACATCATAACTGAACATGCGTTCTGTCAGACAGACATTCTTATCGCTTATTACTCAATGCCCAAAACCCGTAGAAAACACGATCAGTTTCCCAAGCCAGGACTAAAATCGTAAGACCCTGACGTAGCTGGGAAGCTAGCACTCCACATGAATGTACACAACTGGTTAGCTGGCTAGCTAATGCTCCACAGCACACGGAAACCTCACGATGACATTTTTCAAAAAATATGAAGTTCCATTCAGTGGCTAGCTAGCTAACTTACCTATTTACAGTCTCACAAAATACGATTTAGTGTGCTCCGTTTGCGGTTGTCAGCTGTTGCGAAATACAAAGCCAGCTCGCTAATCAGCAGCAACACTTCGATGAAACGAGGAGCACAGGTCTCCGAGGGTACACCGACCACCAAACTCACCTCCCCGAACTGAAAGGCGGACACGATCATGAGGACGATTCCTCCGAAGCAGAGGTAGAGCCCATACCGATGAGACAGGCAGGTGTACGTCTGTCTTTGCAGGAGTTTGAGTAGAGAATTGATAAGCACCATGGCTGCCCTCAGGTCTCCATATCTTCCCTATCCATTCACCATCTGTGCGGACGCGTTGTATCAACCAGGAAGGCAAAATGCAAGACAAACGCGTATATTACTTGAGACCTGTCACTTCCATAACTGCGCTGTTAGTATCTTCACTTCCTCAGCGGAGGTGATCAACTGCTCGTTCGCACCGATAGTTTAACATTTACTTTAGCACCCTCTATCGCTTTGGAGGCTTTATCCGGCTTGTCCAAGACCCCGAACTGTAGCCCATATTAATAATCGACATGAAATCGTATTTCACGGTTATAGCAGGACAGTATATCTTTGAAAGTGACGTTCCCTTCCTAGCCTCTCTAAAGCAGAGAGCTTGTTTAGTTCGCCTTATTCGCAACTTTACCGTGATCTCGGATAAATTGTCTTTGATAAATGAATGGGGGTTTAAAGTCTGCAAATTCTTTTAAACAGAAGTTGCCGAGACTGTTATCCATGTTGTTAAATAACGGAAGGATGTCATTACTATCGCAATCGAACTGTTTCTGAAAAAAAGAAAATTTAAAAAGAAGGACCGTTGGAAATAAAGAAAATAAAATAAATCGCAGTCTGACTTATTCCGCCGTTATGAGCAAAACTTTTCGTTAATTGGGTACTATCGGCTGCATATACGTCAATATATTTTTCACACATTTTCTGTGGCTGTGAAGATCCGACAAGGAGAAAAGCGTGCCAAAGTTCGCTGCAATCAGGAAGAGGTTTCTGCTGTACAAAACCCTCAGCAGAGTAAAACTGGAAATAAAAAGTGGAAATCAATCAAGGCTCCTCTCGTACCCCACGTGACCCATAGATTGTAAGAGTTTCTTGGTGAAGAAGTTTGCTGTGGGCGTCGTCGTTGAGGTTATTCGTGTCGGAAAGGACAAGTTTTGTCAGATGGAGACATACAGAGCTAGCTACTTTATTTTTGTGCCGTTGCTGTAGAAGGTCACCACATACTACTGTACGAGGCGTGACTCGAGCGTGCAGGACAATGTACTGGTTTAGCGAAGGAATGTGCTTTTTACCAACTTTTTTGGTTATTTGGTCCTCGAGCACTTTCATAATTTCGTACATAATTGCGTTGGTGAGACACGATGTCGATGTTATCTTTCCCTACATAAGGTAAGTTGTCATGATTTTTATGTGCAATCGGCGAATATGAATGACAGCAGTTTGTCATTAATGAATGCATTACAGTCATAATTGCCGTTATCGACTAAATAGGCCTATTATTTATTTCTGTTATGTTAGGTAAAACGTAAGTTGTTTCTTATCGTGGTTAATGAAAACATGTTTCCTTATTCACTTATTGATTTGATGATGTGTTATATTAATGTGAAATAAATTGCGGAAATCGTGCAGGTTCTCTTTATGTTGGAGTTTAAAAATAAATCAGTTTCGTTTTCACGTTAAGGAACGTTTTGCTCTCGCTTTGGTTGTGGTCCAGATCACAGATGTTTCTCTGAAGAGAGAGAATGCGTTGTTGCTTCTGTTTGTAGACTAACAGGTTTATTTATGAAGCCGCATAAGAAGCTTATATATAAGAAGTTATAAATTCCCCTTTCCAAATTCATACGCACTTGTAGTTTCAATGGAAACTTCCTAACGCGTGAGCAGAGGCACGCAGCCAAGTCGAGTACGGTTTTCACTTTGTATGGGGGTACTGATTAGAATGGTGGTTTTGCAGAAAGCAGCTGTTTTAAGAGACAGCGTACTATGCGAAATTAGGCCAGAGAAAAATTCTGTGAAGCCAGATAGATGCATTACTTTTAAATATGTGTTTCGCACATCTATGCCACTTATGACACTCTCTAATGGATGAATACAATGTCATGATATCAACAGACCATCCTGGTTACCCATTAAAGTAAACGCTGACACTTTGAATGAACTTTTGTTCTCAGATTTGTAGTGATTGTGCAGTGATAATTGTGTGATTCTGAGACCCAACAGGAGGAATTTACAGTAGCTGAGACCAGAAACATTTCCTTCTCTTCCTCTGCAGTGACACGGGTGCGGACCCTCCCGAGAGTGGGGTATTTGGGGTGATGACCACGGTCACTGCGTTTACAAGTAAGTCTCAATACATGGACCAGTTGCCCTAATATGACCTCACAGTGTGAGTGGCATCGTTCTTCTGTGAGATCAACGCTTGCACTCATAGAGCCTCAGAGGTTCAAGAATAGCACAATGGAAAATGACTGTGGGCTGCACAGGTGTGTCGTGTCAAGACTGATCTCAGGTCAGATGATTCAAATTACTGCCTTTGAGCTAGAGCATTGTGGGAGAATCTGTGCTGCTGGTCTGGAATCAGCCTCAAAGCCTTCAGTTTCTGCCGTGGGCCCCTGTCCATATCTCTATCCTGCATCCTTGGCCTTGGAAATTAGGTCTTGTGAGGGAAAAGGGAATTCCTGGGATTTTCACAGATACAAGCTGCACAGCTGAGAGCCTGACCCACATAGTCACACTTCCCCGTCTGAGGTTAGTGAAAGCAGGAACCAGCTTCTTCACAGACAGCTGGGACAGACAGCATGGGGCATTTTGGCACCATATTTTATACTTACATGTATGAGATTCATTTTTCAGAACTGACGAAAGCTCTGAAACCTGATAAGAGCTTTGGGTAGTCCCAAGGCTTATACAGTTATGTTCCACGCGTCCTTCAGACCAAAGCAGGCTAACACTGGTGTGGGCACTGGGCACTGGTGTGGGTTCTTTGTTGATGCTCTGTCTCTTCTGTCCATTAACTCTTGCATGCATCCATTCAACCTGTTGTCTCATGGGTATTTCTCAGGTATGCTCACCATGTACGCACGCTACAAGTTTGTGCAGAAGTTAGAAGAGATCCAAGGGTTCCGTTCCAAACTGAATAAGTGTGCCCTCTGGATCGGACTAATTGCCTGCTTGGGAATGTGTATTGTGGCAACTTTTCAGGTACCGTTCCATCTGGCTTATGATGCAAAACCTCTGATCTTCTTTACAGGGAGAAAGGAAACTGAAATTTATTTCATTCTCTCTGAAGTCACTTCCCTTCCAGCAATAACATTACCCTAACGTTCTGGACAGTAGCTGTTCCTTATTCCTCACACTGAACCAAGTTGTTTGGTTTTCAGGAATCACAATACACCACACAGAAGTGTGATTAACAACCAAACAAGACTGGAAGGCGTGTTGACCAATCGGCATGTGGGATTGTGAGAATTTTTTTCTGATATTGTGTAAAATTATATCTTGTGACAGGACACTGATCGGTTTCCTTTTTGCCTCTGAAAATGCAACCAGATTTACCAAGCAGCTGCTTGTCACTTCATGAAACCACGGGACCGTTCCTTATCAGGAAGGGCAGTAGCGTGTCCCATAATGCATCTGCTCCATCCGTTACCACGGCTCCTGTTCTTTTTTGGAGACATTAGTACTATGTTGTTCTCACTGGCCACACTCAGGGGTGTTTGGCCCTGTAGCATATCTGAGGTGCTCTTGAAAGGCACACCACCAGAGTAACGAACAGTAAGAACGCCTGGCTGTGAGTGATGCTAAAGGCAGTGTTTGACAGCCACAGCGCTGCTCTGTAGTACGGCAACCTGTTTTATCATTTACGATAAATGATAATGATAAAACAGCTCTCTCATTGTGACTTCATTATCAATATTGTTTTGTTCGAGAGCACTACTAAGGTTTCACAAAGCGACACAACTCCTCTTTGACATCAACATGCTGGTCCTTGATCACTGCAACACAGTCACGTAGTCAAACACTTCTCATGTTGTTCGTGAACTAGCTGGATATCAAACAGGCAGGTTACACAGCTTGTAAGTGGAGGCACATGCAAATTAGGTTGTAAGAGGAGACGTGTCTGAGGCTGTAAACGGAGGTGGATGTAAATAAACTTGATAATCTGAATGAATGGAGAAATCCACCTAATTTACATGCATTGAATTGTTCCATGTATTACCGCATAGGACCATGGACTAAGATCATGTTTTGTGCTATGCTAAGTGGTGAATTGTTCGCATGGTTCCACAAGCCTGTTGCTGATGTTAGGAGAGGAGGGTTAAGTGTTAAAATGCTTTGCCATATTGTGGGGTGGTGTCTCCTGGTTCTCTTTGAGGTGGTCTCTCTCCTGCCGTATGACAGTCCCTCTTTCTGTGCTTTCAGGTGACACTGGTGACGGAGGTCCACGATGCGGGTGCTTTAGTTTTCTTTGTCTGCGGGGTATTGTACACCCTCCTTCAGTCTGTCATCTCCTACCGCATGCATCCTTACGGGTCCTCCATGGCTTTGTGCCACACCCGAATGGTCATCTCCATCATCTCTGTGCTGGCCTCCTTTCCCAGTATCCTTTGCCTTGCTAACCCCATCCTGTAGCCTGACCCCCCTGTGTGACAGGGCAAGGCGTGTTACAACATTGCAGAAATAACGTGACTCTTTTACAGTCTGTCGGGATTTCTCAAGTGTTGCAATCCCACATACGCACTTTGCACTAGGGAAATTGAAAGCATTATGCTCTGCACCGTCCCTGCAGTTCTCCTTGCAGACGATTCCTCTGTGTATTAGTCCAGCGGTTGCTCCTCAACTCTGACTCCACCAGTGATCATCTGTGCGTTCTTTGTGCCGACCAAGCTGCACTGGGACTCACATGACAAGGTATGGCCATACAGAGCCACTTGTTCAGATATTTACACCAAGGTATGACCATGTAAGACCACAGACTTACATACATGTCATGACTGTGCAGAACTATTAAATCACATACACACGTCAAGGTATGACCATACAGGACCACAGATTCAAATACATACAAGGCATGACTGTATAGAACTGCTGACTAAAATGCATGCACATCAAGGTATTACCTCACAGGACCACAGACTCAGATACTCTCACCAAGGTATGACCATACAGGACCACAGACTCAGAAACTCTCACCAAGGTATGACCATACAGGACCACAGACTCAGATACTCTCACCAAGGTATCACCATACAGGACTACAGACTCAGATACTCTCATGTGAAGGCATGCTTTCTCAGAGGTCATCTAAAGGCTAGAAAAGCAGGATACTCATATAAATCTCTCTCTCAGGAGTTTGCCTTCCACTTAGCCAGTGCAATCAGTGAGTGGATAGTGACCTTCTGCTTCGTCTTCTTCTTCTTCACCTACATCCGTGAGTTCAAGGTGGGTCCATTTGTCTCTTCACCGTCCATCCTTATACATCAGAGTCTGTCTCTGTCTGTTGGTACCAAAACCTATTTCTCTATTCACTATTAATACCCAAAGCTATCTGTCTCTCAATCTTTTTATACTCGAGTCTGTCCGTCTGTCTCACTATGTATATTCAAACCTATCAATCTTTTCCATCTTCTCCTATTCAGCTTTAAGTGTCGCTGTACTTCACACCTAAATCAGTCTCTTTGCGTCTTGTCAACCGCACTTGGTGAGTCATTTGTTGCTATGAATACAGATGTGGTCAAGTCATTTAATATGCATGAACAAGCTCTTCTGCTAGAATAAATGTGAAGTTGGGTTTTGAGTGCATGTGATCTTCTGGTGATGAGGAACACTCTGCTTATTTCAACTTTCTCATCCCCTAGTGTTTCAAACTGACCCTGACTGCTGACATGCTGGTCAACTGAGAATTGTGTGGCAGAAATGTCATCCTTTTAAATCACGTTTAATGAGTATTTTTTATGAAAGTGTTGATATTTTGAGATATATTTTTGTAAAAACTTACCAAAGCCTTGAAGGCACATTGAATGTGTGTTTCAAAATAAAAATGCTGCTTTGTACAAGGGTTTGTGTTTTTTGCTTGTTTAAAATCCACAAAATCCAGACAGGCCTATGTCCCAGTACATCTGTTGCTGTTCAAAGGGCTCTACGCAGCTCCAGAAAACAGCTGGCTCTGAAATGACTGGCTGCACAGGACTGATCTGGGACCTGTATAAGAATGGCAAAATCTCCTTCACTCCATCTCTCCCAACATCAGCACATAGAGGTCTCGTGTTGGGCCTTTAATATCGCTGATGTTTGTCCTAGGTCTATTCCGCCTATGTCTGTGCAGTGTTGCTTCTTCCTTCCCTCTCAGTCAGACCTGTCCATCCAGAGCAGCCGAGCCACTACAGACATGAAAGCACATGATCAACTCTAATACACTTATAGAATTTCCTGTCACATGGGCTCAGACCAACTGCGCAGAGGGAGCTTTAAGGAAGACTTTATGCCTGAACGATAGCCCTCACCGTGCACAAAACCTGTCCCCTCAGGTGTGGTGTACCATTGTTATGGCACGCATTCAGGGGTCCCGTTTGGAGGACAACACCAAAAACCCATGCGGTAAAAAGTAGCTTTCACACAGTGAGCATGGCAGACATATGATGTATGCTTGGGTGTGGTTTTGGAACTGCGAGTGTGTGTGGGTGTCAATACTGTGGTCAACAGACCAGCATTCTCAGGCTGTCGAAGCACTTTGGGTGATGCCTTGTGATAGAAAGGGAGGAAGGAACACTGTCTCCTGACAGAAAGACCAGTCCCTACATTAATCAGTCTGAGAGTTTGCAAGTACACATTGGAAGCGTAATATGTAGTTTGGCTTCAGTAGGGCCCGAAGAAAAACAATTACTGTTGCTATAGTCACTGTGCTTCCCCAATACATTGAAAATAGCACACTGCTTCTTTGTGTCAGCAGCTCCTAAAAAGGTGACTTGCTATAAGCTGAAATCACTCCAAGCTGGCTTTGGTATGGTATGATGGTATGATCCCTGGTTTAACTCAGAGTTAAGACACTTTTTGAGTACGCCATCTGTTGGGAAGCAGTGCAGATATGAGTGCCGCTCCAAACACACAGATTCCCAGCAAACACCAGATCACCAGAGGTTCCTGAAAACCAGCACTGCTGTCTCAACATAGGCCACAGACTTCATTAAGCTCACAATTACATCCTGAGAGACCACTCAAAAATGAAAATGTGTTAAGGCAATATTTATTTTACTTACAAAACATGAACAGTGCCACTGTACAGATTCAAACAATGACCTCAATGTTAACACATATATGGATTCTTGTCCAGTTGTGTAAAATCACTTGCTGAAAAATGTCTATAGAGAAGTGCACACAATTACATTTACATATCCTTTCTCTACAAAATACAAGTTATAACACTGTACAATAGGTAATATTTTCTGTAAACAGAACTGATGAGTGACACCACAAGCATCTACACTTCACAGTTTTTTTTCAAGTGTTTAAAAAGAACATGTAGACATGGCTACACTTCAAATATGTGTTTCTGAAGAGAGGGGACTGTGCAAATTTCACATGAAACAAGCAGAACATCCCCCTCACAGAAATGAAGAGCCTTGGCCAGACTTAAAAATGATTGAGCTGAAATGTATGTGAATGCTGCTTTGTGCTGAGCAGAGACTTATGGGTAATCCGGCTCACACATAGTAAATTCAGCATAACATGGTATATTTGCTCAAACATGGCAAATTCAGTAACATGTGTGGCAAATTCAGTTTGGCTGTTTGGAACTCTGCCACTAATGCAGTAATTCAATACTGTGCAATTCACTTACCCTTCACAAATGTTGGACATGAATATACGGGACCAGTCCGCGTGTCTCAAAAACACAAGCACAAGTGTACGTGTGTCCGCCCTTTCAAGGTAATTAGACATCTTCTCACTGAACTGTGAGGTGGGTCTCATCCTCTGGGCTTTTGAGATTCTTTAAGTTGACCCAGTCCTGACCTCCACGCCACCACCAGAGGCGGAACTTCCTGTCCTGTCCGTCACTCACTCAAGAGAGGAGGGGGTCAGTCACTGAAAGACGATTCGCTGCTGGAGCCGTCGTCACCTGCCTCCTCCGCGATGCTCCCGCCGTCTGGCACAGGTGCGTCGGGGGTGCTGGAGAGGGGCAGACACGTGGCATCAGTCATCCAAACTGAGACCCGTCAGTTAACCCTCCTTGAGTAATGGCCAAGGGAGTTTTGGTCTGAGAGAGGTGACGTGGGAAGGGAGACTAAAGTGACACAGGTAGCCATATGGAGCATAATGTATGACGTAATCAAACTCACTCCAACAGACCGGGATCCAGGCCCTCTTGGATCATCTTGTTTTTTATGGCCACCACTGGAACACCCTGAAAGACAGGACAGGAGAGGAACTGCGACTTTTGCCATGTTCATACATACAGTGCATTAAAAACGCATGTCTGAGTCTCTCTAAGATCCATCTCAGTGAAGTTAATCTTCAACTCTTGCTAAAGACTTCCAGACACAAAAATACACACACAAGGGGTTCACCACTTATGTTATATTATTTATTGCTTTAGCAGATGCTCTTATCCAGGTTGACTTGCATAGCCTACATTTCTTTTCACATATTCAATTGACTATATTAAAATATACTATGCTTTATTAAAATAATTCAGCTTAAGTACTTTCTTCAAGGGTACAACACAGGTGTCTGACTTGGGAATCAAATGTGCAATCCTAGTTCTTTAATTGCTATATTAGTACTGTTTCTGGGAACCATTTCCCCAAAAGCAACTCTGTGCTGTGACCTTTGACCTGTGACTCACCACTTGCACCATTTTCAGATATCGGGCATAGCGCGGGTCTTTGGCCACAGTCATAACGTTCTCTCTGACCGCATCTGCCCTCTGTGGGTCTCTAGTCTCCTGGGTGTTTTGAACAGAGTGGAAGCATCAGAGGTCACAAATTACATTACATTCATAACTACATGTTATGCCCTTGATGAGCTTCTATATATAGCAGGACTCCAGCCAAAGAGCTAAGCTGAGTGGAAGCCCTTATGTGTATGAGTGTGCTACAGGAATGTCAGCATATACATCTGTGTGTGTGTCTGTGTGTGTGTGTGTGTGTGTGTGTGTGTGTGTGTGTGTGTGTGTGTGTGTGTGTGTGTGTGAGAGAGAGAGCATGCATGTTTCTGTGTGAAAGGGCCTGTGCATGTAGATGAGTGTATGTGCCATTCCATGAGTGAGCATGCTTGTATATGAGTATTTGTGTGTGCATGTGTAAGTGCATGAGCATGTATGCTTGTATATGAGTGTGTTTGTGTGTGTGTGTGTATGTGTAAGTGCACAACTGTGTATGCTTGTGTATGAGTGTGCATATGCGTGTGTAGGTGCTGGGAGTGTATGCCATGTGTAGTATAGTACCTCAGGTGGAGATGGAGCAGTGGAGGGCTCTGATTGGCTGGCCATCATCACTGGACCGTTGGAGTCTGCAGCAGGCTGCCTCTGACACGCCCCCTCGACCCTCACATCCTCCAGACCAGGAATAGAGGACAGCTGGGGTGGGGACCGAGCACTTAACATAAAACTAAACGCCATGACATCTTGATGATACCCATCCTAATGAATATACGGTACAAATACCCCCTAAGAGTAAACGGGGGACAGATACAAATCACAGTGCGGTAAGTTGTCTGATTTGACTGACGTTTCACATGTATGATGTAAAAACGAAATACCTTCGCTTCCAGAATGCTAAGAGTGGTTTCAATTTGCTGAATCCGAAGAGTGACGTTGGCCAGCTTCTGCGAGACACAGAGGCAATATTGCGGTCTGACTGAGAAATCATATATACTATGTACTAAGAGACAATATGCACACAGAATATGACAACAAAATCATACTATGACCAACAGGAGCGTTACCTCTTCGCAAACGGTGGAAAACCGGTTGAGGAAACGGACCGTGTGCACTATAAATTGATTAAGGAACGCAACAATTCTTTTCTGCTGGATAGCCGGAACCTACAGAACGACCATAAGACACACTCACAGTCATAAGGCAACTACAGCTGGCATAGTTAGCAAGCTACGTCTTGAATTTATCATAAATTATATCATAATTTAGTAGCTAGCTAGCTAATCCTCACCTTTGTAAGGTCCACACCCGATCCGACTATGGGCAGTCCGTCCTCATCCATTTCTAAGATTAGCTGCGAGCTTGTTAGCCGTGAACGAACGATATTTTGGTAACTGATTTTCTGAGAGAAAATACTCCACTGTGGTTATGTACTTCGACATAAAAGCAATTATTTCATCAATTTAAATGACCCGGAAATGTTCATCTTCTTCGTTGAAATTGATGGGTCTTGTTAAAAAGATAAAGGAGCATATCGCCACCTATTGTGCTGGAGTAAGGATGGGAAAATAATATCAAATACTGTAAATATATATGCTATATGAGAAATCCTAGCCTAGCCCCATATTGTAGACTGTACACAGGCTCTGATACACTCTTATAAATGGCTCGGTATCGCTGTGAATATGACAAAATTCATAGGTCTACAATGTTAGTCCTACTCCTCACAAAGTTTTAACACTTTCCCTAAAAGTTTAACAGTATCGAATGCATTGCAGTGGATGAACACATTCCACTGTTTTCGTGACAAGAGGTTTATCACATAATCAATTCAACGTTTTACGTGGTTTAGTACTACACATGTGTAATCTCATCCCCACACCGTCATCCAGTAAAAACAGAGACCCCTGAATTCCCCCCAGTCCCTTTGATTCCATTATTTTGTCACATTTCTCTGTAGATCAGCGCCTATGTCTCATTTCTGCTAGGGGGATGTCAATCTCATTTAGTCCTAGAGCTTCTTTAACAAGATTATCAACAGCTCTGGCCCCTTTCAACTCTTTGAGCTGAAACCCAAAGAAACCAAACTTCATTTCCCAAGATTGTAATTTATTTCAAATCTGATAGATTTTCTAAAATCAAATCAGGGTAACAAGAGGAAGAATGCTTTCAGGCCAGTCAAAGCCACCATGCAGCCTGAACAAATGCCTGCTTAGTTAGGTTTAATTTCCTCAACCTGGTACAGGGCCAGAACAGTAGCAGCCAGTACAGTACTGCCAATTCTGCGAGTGTGTTTCACATATTTCGATATTGAAAATTATATAAACATGCTGGGCCAGTAATACCTGATAACAGGCTATATTTGTATATTTGTGTATATGTGCATTTGCATATATACACAAATATACAAATATAGCCTGTTATCAGGTATTACTATCAATGAACCCAGTAAATTCTGGGTTTACTCACTCCCCTTTCAGCTCTCCTTTTCACTCACAGGCTGTGAATTGGAATTTTGCTCTGTAAAACAATTAATTGGCAGCATTTTTATACATTTCATAGACAAAAATAATGATAACCTGGATCACAGCAAAGTAAGGCTGTCACTACACTCAGTGCTGAAGGTGGTAACATCAGTGAAACCCATGAAATATTCAAATTGTCAAAAGTTCAGATACAGCGCTTCTCTGACAGGAACCACATAAATGAGGAATTATAGTCCTGATGCCTCCATGTCAGGAGGTTACTCCTTATCAGCTAGGAGTATGGGATGAGAACATTGATATGTTTTCTGGAGTGAGTGTGGAGATTTTCTGAGTGTGTGTGTGTGTGTGTGTGTGTGTGTGTGTGTGTGTGTGTGTGTGTGTGTGTGTGTGTGAAACAGAGAGAGAAACAGTGAAAGAGAAGCAAGAGCTTTTGGCCGCTACAATAAAAACCATGTTCCACTGAACCTTTCCAAACCAGATATTTCCATTTGGTGAATTCTTGGAAACGAATTGTCTTTACGTGTTATTAAGCAAATGGAAGAAGCTAATTATGAATTATTTAAATATCGTGTTTCCTCTGTTGGCCCGAGGCAGAGCCAGCATTAAGGATCAGCAGAGCCGTGCTGAAAACAACAGGGCCTTGGAGTGTGTTAGCTCAAAGTGGCCTGGCAGGGGGCTTCCTATTACACAAAGTCATCTCTTTGCTGCTTCTCTATTTCTCATGCACTGTTTATTCCAATCCACAAGCCTCTCTGAAGCCTCCTCCTTCCCCTCCTTCGAGTCAAAGATGCAGACACCCACTTGTGTTTATGTGACTAAAAGATCAAGATAACCACGCTGGGCTCCTAAAAAATGGATTTAACATATTCCCGCAGATTCCAAATGCTTCCCATCCTCCACTGAAAAGCAGCTCTCTCCTCTGTCAAGGACATGGATATTATAAATTTTCATAAAGACATGCCAAAGCTTGGACTCTGATTCTAGTCTGGGTGGGGTTCTGATCAGGTCTGTGATTCTCTGCTGGTCAGTGACTATTTCCTGGTCTGTGATTGTGCTCTGGTCAGTGGTGATGTTCTGATCTGTGGTTCCACATTTGTTTCCCAGAGTGACAGTTGTACAGCAGTATGGGGGTGTTGTGTCAGTGTGCGTGGAGCTGTAGTGTTTCACAGAGTTAAGTGCAGGTCTTCTCCTGAATACTTCTGGTTTGAAGCCTCTGTTATTCTTCAGCTGTTCATGAGATTTTTTCTCATAGACACTATAGTGTAAGGTATAAGGCATTAAGCAGTGCAATCCTCATACAACAGTAAATAACCTTACTCCCTACACCAGACTAAATAATCCTACACCCTATACTATGTTCAAAATATAGTACCTCCTATTCTTCAGTGAATAACCCTACTCTCTATACCACACTAAATATCCCTAACCCTAACACCACAGTAAATAACCCTATCCCCATACCACTGGCAATATCCCCACTACACAGAAGACCCCTGGCACTTAGTAAGACTTTTTGAAGAATTAAGCTATAGGTAATTAGAGCAGACGTGTGCGTAAATTCAGTTACAATTTCTTTGTGGGATTGTGCCTGCCACCAGATGGCGCTTTTCGGTTATCACACTGGCCTCAAGACACAGTATTGATCAGGGAGAGTATTTGATGATTCATGCTCCTGAAAAGAAAACTTGCCCTCTCTTGCCCACTCTGAAGCACTGAAAGATGTTGCCTTTATGTGTGTGCGTAAAGATTCTATTTCTCTGCAGCAGGCATGGTTTGGTCAGCCCTGCTCAACCAAACAAAGAGAGGGTCTGTCTTCTGGTGGCAGGATCTCAACACATCTCATAATAAAGTGGGAATTAGGAAAATCACACCCTTTTTTACACTCCAATTAGCATTCATCTAAAAAACAACCCCACCCCTCTGGCACAAGTGACGCCTTAATGAGGATACCCTGAGGACGTCCTGATGAAGACACTGACCGGGCTGAAACTCTGGTTTCTTTTCCTTCCAAATTAATGTAAATGGGAGTGCAGGAGAGCATGTGACTTGCCTCATTCCTCTTCATTATGAGCTAAGAGGCCAGTCTGCACCTTGTTAACTTTGCCTGCCACATCCTCCATCTCTTCAGCTTCTCAGTGATAGTGTGCTGGTGTTAATGTGTGGGTTTCGCTCTGTCAGTTTTCACCGTCCCAGTATTCTCACTGTCAGTATGTCCCCAGCACGGTCTGTGCTAGCTCCTTGCCTGGATTGTGGAAACACACACAGAATCCTCAAAACACACTGTTTATGAAGATGACATGGAAGCAGAAAGATAGGCAGATGAACCTGGGTGAGATCGTGGCAGGGGATGAGTGTGCGTGTCTTAGGGGGTGAAGGAGGGCAGGGAGCAGCATGGAAAAGTCCCATCAAAAATGACAGGAAAGGGCAACAGGAAGGAGGCAGTCTCGTTCTACAGACTGCAGACAGACTGCAGACAGTGTGTTCAGTGTACAGTAAGAGTATACATACAAGAGTGGGTAAATACCGCAAAGTGTGTGTATAAAGAAGGTGTGTAGAGGTGAGTGCTTGTACAGATTAGAATGTGTAAAAGGGGGAGTATGTACAGGTGAGAGTGTGTTCAGGTTTCAGTATGTGAAAGGAGAGTATGTACAGGTGAGTGTGTATACAGGTTACAGTGTGTAAAGGGAGATTGTGTACAGGTGAGCTTGTGTACAGGTTGCACTCTGTAAAGGGAGACGATCTACAGATGAGTGTATGTACAGGCTAATGTATAAAAGGATAAGTGTGTGTACAGGCTACGGTGTGTAAAAGGAGATTGTGTACAGGTGAAGGTGTGTATGGGATGTCATCTGTAAAAAGATGAGTGTGTACAGGTGTGTTTAGGCCTGTCACTCAGTAACTCTGATGTTGGTGTGACTGCTCACTTTGATGTTTTGAGCTCTGTGGTACCAGATCAGTTTAGAACTGCTCTAGAGCAAAAGTTTTCAAACGGAAAAGTCTGGAATCCAAACAAACTGGTCTGAGCCTTTGAAAAAAAAAAATCCAAGCTGTCAGAAAGAACATCGTAGTCAAAGCAAAAATGAAAATGAAGCAGGGGCTCAATTAGCCACGGCGAGAGGACATACTGGTGCTGGCTAAAAATAGACTCCACAGACAGGGCCGGTTCGGCAGAAGGATGATGACGTGAGTTGGGCCCACTGCTGACAGCTGAGAGAACAAAGGATTAAACGGATTAATACCATCTAAAAATAACCCAGAGGAAACAGCACAAAGTCTTAAACAGCAAAGTTTTCCCACCCTAAAAAAAATGAGACGTCTTCGTGCTCTGTGAATCAAAGTCTGTGAAAACGGGCGTAGTCCGACAATGGGATTAACTCTGACGGCGTCTGTGAGAGAAAGCACACGCCGTGTTTATCTCGAGGGGATCCAGCCCCCTGACCTGGACGCAGCTTTTAGTCAAGCTCCTCCATAGGATTGTACAGGGCTCCCTGTGCTCCCAGGTGGAACGGGTTTTGCTTGCACGCTGGCCCTGAGTGGCATGTGTCAACAGACATTGCGCGGCGAGCGCAGATACTGGGAAAAGCAGTGACCGGACTCTACGGGGAAAGCACCCAGCCGTGCTTCCTGAGACTATAGACCTCTGCCCCCTCCGCTCGCCATCCCAGTCTGGACAAACATCCAGCAAATTCCCCCGGCCCACCAAACCATGGCCAAAACGTTAACAGCGGGCGAGCTGCGCTCTGATTGGGCGCGGCCTCAGGAGCAAACACTCGCCCGACTGCACTCGCTGAACCTCACCTGCTGACCTGCGCTCTCCTCCGGGGTGCCACCAGGGGGCGGCGTGTCGGACTGAACCTGCTGAACTTGGCCTGAAGGGACCCGCTTCCTCCACAATGTAAGGGGCCCCCAAGTGCTCTCGCCACAGGCACTGGAGTCCTTTCTGTCTGTCTAGCATCCCGCCAACAGTTTCACCAATTTCAGAAGCCCCTTCCTTATCAGACCACCCCTAAAGAGTCTAAGCTGAATTTGCAGCAAATACTGCCTTATCTATATCTATAGTAAACACTGAATGCACAGAATACAAAGTATATAATGGCACAATCTGCACCTATAGTAAATACTGACTGATCTGTATCTACATTAAACACTGAACAAACTGAATGCACAGTATATATGGTGCAATCTGCACCTACAGTAAATACTGACTGATCTGTATCTACAGTAAACAGGGTATGAGCTCAATGCCAGTAAATGCTGAATGAGTGGCATCTGTAGTCAATACAGACTGATCTCTGTCTGCAGGAAATGCTCAGAGAGCTCAATCCACGCTGTGCACTAAACGTTGCATAACCGATCTTGTGCTATCCACAAAGGTCAGCTTGTTGTCCAGTACTGCTGCAAGTCTCTAAGTGACCTGGAAGACAGACTTTGTAGTGGTGTTTAGGGTGATGGAGAGGTCTTGGCTGGAATGTAGAGCAGTTTGGTCTTGGCCAAATAAGCATCAAATGATGGTTTCACATCCAGAATGAGACGTCAGAGAGGCAGACCAGGATGCATGACCTGTGTTTGTATGTGCTGGGGGGTGGAGGTTGGCTGTCATCAACATAAGAGTAACAGGACAAACCATGGGAAGAAGTGACAGGTCCAGGAGATCGTGTGAGCACGGAGAATAGGAGGGGGCCGAGCACAGAGCCCTGGGGGACCTCATTTGAAAGGCTGCGAGAGGGTGTAACATGGGGTTCTCTTTAGCCTCAGGTTTCACTGTGGAGGAGCATACGTTATTTCCACACCATTACAGAATTACACATCACAGAGCCCATGCTCCTTCCTGAGTCAACTTTGTGTGTGTGTGTCTGTGTGTGTGTGTGTGTGTGTAAGCCACAGGTGGCACTGAAATGGAGGTGTGGCTATCACTGATGCGATCTGCTCTCATCCAAACTGGCAAATTTTGCTGCAGTGTACTCTCAGTCAAGCCAAGACCACCTCATACAAGCATATACTTGCCCGGAGGGAGCACGCTCGGGTACGAAACAAGCTCCAAGCTTTTCACTCCTGTCAGAACCCCTCCAACATTCTCCGGTCTCGGGAGAGGCCGTCTGCTTCCTGTGACGTCACCCATTCAGGCAGGTGCCCAGAAATCCAACCGCAGCACCCCGCCCCCATGGCCTGGGTCTTGAACCTGGCCCGGTCCCAGCAGAGGGACCGATCCTTTACATCAACACTTAATTGATTATCCACACTGCAAAACCTGGCTGCCCCTGTGGTACATGGTAAATAACTCTTGCTCTCTCTCTCTCTCTCTCTCTCTCTCTCTCTCTCTCTCTCTCTCTCTCTCTCTCTCTCTTTCTCTCTCTCTGTCTCTATCCCCACCCCTATCACTCGCTGGGAACCAGAGTGTTCAGTCAGGTTGCAATGTGTATGTTCAGTACATTCAGGCAGCAGCTGCTGCTTCTGAAAATGGAGGTGTACAGACGGCAGCAGTTTCCACACTGCCCCGGCTTCTCCTTCTTTTTCCCCTGCCAGTATTGACACTCATTCCTTCCTGCCCTCTTTTTTTCCCCACGGGACGTTACTGTGGAGATGGAAGGTGTGGCCAGAGGCGGTTGCCCCCTACAGAACTGCTTTCACATCACCGTGAGGGCCCTGGGGACCTGGGAAGGTGTGTCCTGTGGGGTATGAGGGGGATGGGAGCAGGCAGTCAGAGAGGCAGGAATATCTGCAATGGGAAACAGGTGGAGTGAAGATAGGTGAAGTGGAAATTGCTGATCTCAGATCAAACTGTTCCACCCAACATACTCCATACTACCATCATTTTTATTGTTCTGACATAGAAGCAAGCCCATTTGCTCTCTGTGGGAAAGATGCTTGAGTTGCAGTTAGCACGGAACATGCAGGGGTAGGCAGGTGTGAGAATATTGTTGCGTGCAGGCAAAAGGAAACAGGTGTTTGTACAGATGTGAGGATACAATGGCATGCAGATGGGAGAAAACCGGTTATGTGAGGGTACTATGGTACTGCTGCGTGTACTTGGGAGTTACAAATGTGTGACGGTGTTAGGGTCCAGGTGTGGGCAGGTGTGAGCAAACAAACCTCTAAGTACCCCAAAAGTTGACCCTGATAAAGAATGGTTTCTTGCTTAAGGTCCAGTGTAGTATTTAGTGAGACCATACCCCAGCCCTTGCCCTCACCTCTCACCCCCTGAGCATCTCATTTGCTTTGACAATGGTCGTTAATTATGGAGGTAAATGTGAAGGCACTTCATTTAGGAAAAGTATTTATTTAAGGGCCCTGTTGACATGACTCTCCCAAGATCCTCCTGTGTTCTCATGGACATCACAGGAGCTGCAGTGCGGGCAGTGGGGACCAGGCCAGGAATAATGGTCACAGAGCTCAGCTGTAGTGGTTTTGCTTGGAGAGCGGGCCCTTTATTTTGCGAGTGTTTGTTTTGGAGAGAGACTGACTCTACTGAAGGACTCAACTGTGCCTCAGGGAGACCCGAGCTCCAGCACCAGCACCGCTGTGCTCTGAGCCCCAAGCACTGTTATTCTAACCTCTCTCTTCCCTCTCTCTCTTTCTCACTCCTCTCTTTCGCTTTCTCGTTCTGTGCTCTTTTCCCGTTCCCTCATCTTACCCTCTTCTGTCTTTCCTTATCTCTCCCTGCTCCCTCTTTCCCTCCCTCAATATCTAAGCTTCTGTCTTTCTCCCACCTCGCTTTTCTCACTCAATCCTCTTTCTTTCCATATTTCTGGCTTTCCCTTCTATTACTTTATCACCCTTCATCCCTCTTTCCTGATGTTTCCCCAAAGTGCAGGACACCTGCAGAAACATCTCTCTCATCCAGTCTTCCTGTAGACATTTTGCTCTTTTGTTCTGTCGTTTAAGTGTCTGCTTTTGTCAGCTCTGTGTGACACACCCTCCCTGTGTCCACTTCTCTCTCTCTCTCTTTTCTCTCTCTCTCTGCATCTGCACTTGTGCTGAGATCCTGAGCATCTCAGCAGAACCTCAGGACTACCCAGCCTTTCTGTCCTGTTCTGCTTTCATTCCGAAGGAAAGTCTTTAACAGTGAACGCTGCCCTCCCGTAACCTCAGTGTTCCATCTTTCACAGATACTGCCCTTCCTTCACTCCAGTGTTTCAACTGCAGTGATTTTTATCTTTCACCTTTACACAGGTACTGTCCTCCATTGACTCCAGTGTTTTTATTTCTCACAGTAAAATCTTACACAGTTACTGTCCTTCCTTAATTCCAGTGTTTTTATCTTTTACAGTAAACTTTTACACAGACACTGTCCTCCCTTAACCCCAGTGTTTTGATCTTTTACAGTAAATTCTTGCACAGACACTGTCCTCCCTTAACTCCAGCATTTCCATTTTCAAAGAGTGAGTCTCTTTATCTTGTGGTTTCCCGCTGTTCTCTGAAATACATTTCTAAGAAAACATTACCATAAACTCTCAAACAGAGAACATTAACACAGAAGAAGAGGGTAAGATAATCTCAAAGAGCCGGATGCCATTTCGGTGTGTGTGCAGATTGTGTTTGCAGGATCCTCTTTGAGGTGGGGAAGACATGTGAACGTTAGCGTGTTAGCTGCTCCTCAGATCGTTTCCTTTGGCCGCCGGCCGTTCAGCTGTGAGATGTTGTATTTCTAAATGAAAACTTCAGCAGCTCTCCTGATCCCTCTCTCTGCAAGGCCATGCATGTTCTTTGCAGTACTGATGCCTCTCTCCGGTACTGACTCCTTGCTCTCAAGCACTGATTCTTCTTTCTGCATTACTGACTCCTTTACCTGTGGTTGTGACCCTTTTCTCTGGAAACTGTCGGCAGTTCTGACTATTGTCCGTACAGCACTGCTCTGTCTTCAGAACAGACCCTGCTCTAGGCAGCACTGACCCTAGGTCAGTTGGCTATATCCCCCTCTTTCTGCTGTCTTTCTGTGTTCTGGTCATCACCCACTAACACAGACTGCAGAGATGGCCCTTTGACTGTGTGGTCCAGCAGAGGGGACATGCCCCAGGTTACTGTATTACCAATAGAGGCTGAAATGTTTTTTGTACATTTCCTAGTCAATGCGTTTGAAATGGAGATGGCCCTAGAGACACTGTTCTGTTTAATATATGTCAGTATTGGAAGCCAGAGGACAGCTTACAGTAACTGTCTGCGAGAGGCAGCCCTGCAGCAGTTTAACTCTGACTGTGACAGACTGGTGTGAGGCAGTTTAACTCTGTCCATTAGAGACTCGTGTAGGGAAATTTGTGAAAGACAAGCATGGGACAGTTTAACCGACTATTACAGACTTGTGTGGGACAGTTTAACTCCACGAAAGATGGGTGTGGTGGAGTTTAAGTCTGTGAGAAACCAGTTGGGGGAAGTTAAACTGTCTGAGAGTCGTGTGGGGCAGTTTAAGTCTGTGAGAGATCAGTTTGGGGGCAGTTAAACTCTGTCTGTGAGAGACCGGTGTGGGGCAGTTTAACTGTCTGTGAGACATGTGTGGGGCAGTTTAACTCTGTGACAGATCAGTTTTAGCCAAGTTAACTGTGTGGGGCAGTTAAACTCCATCCGTGAGAGAAAGCTCCCAGGGGCGTGGTGCATCTCAAGCCTGTCTTTATCTGATTGGTTTAGCTCTTGGGGCGGGGGCTGGGATGGGGTAGGCTCCTTTGTTGCCTGGAGAACAGACCACAGTTTCCAGGAACAATGCAGCTGATGAGAGACTCTCCAAGGAAAATATCACGCTGACATCATGGGCTCTTAAGGCCCACAGCTGTGCCAGAATTCTCCTGTCACAATCAGCTCCCAGTGAATTTCCACTACAGGAGAAAGAGAGGGAGGGGGGAGGGCGAGCAAAAAAAGGAGGGGGGGGCAGGGAGAGTGGAGAGGGATCAAGCAAGAGGGAGGGAGGTAGATGGGGGAAAAAGAGAGGAGTAGAAAGAGGGATCAGGAGGGATGGAGAGGGAGTGAAGAGAGGTACAGAGAAAGATGGGGGACAGGGGAGAGAAGAGAAGAGAGGGAAGGAAAGGGAGAGTGAAGGATGTGGGAACAGACATGCTGACCCTACTTTGTCTGGAGGTCAGTCTGGACTCTCCACCTGCATCCTCTTGTGCTCAGACAGCTCTGACAAATGAAACTACAGATAAGAAACATGAAGGGAGGATACTTATTACAGCATGGGGAAACTGTTATCTGTAGCTTTGGCAGAGTGAATTAAGGACAAGGAATCCTCCTTTATGGAAGCTGTCTACTGTGTTTCATCCACGGTCTCCATAGAGGTCTCTGTGGGGACAGATCTAAGCAGGAGAACAGGATACTTCCACCAAGTCTAGTAACACACATAGGAGTCTCCCTCCATGCCTGCAAATGTTTCATGTTCACTGTAAAGATAGCTTTACAAACATTCCCTTCACTGAAAATCCCCTGTCTTATGAGGCCCAGAGAAATGCACCATAGCTAGCATGTGAAGGTCTGATGAGGATCTGTGAAGGACACTTGTGTCAGAGTCTTAATGCAGATCTGTGAAGGACGCATAAATCCTGGGTCATGCGTTTGCCAGCCAGTTGGAGTAACCGATCCCCAGTGTTCATTAGCAAGGAAAACAAGGGTCTGCCAGCTTCCCCTCCCCTCTAAAACAACCCAGGGAAAAAGTTGCGAAACTGGAGAGCGCTAAAGTCGACCGCAAGGTCATTTTAAAGACAACCGCGCACGTAAGCAGCGAAGCCCAGAGCATCCGTTTCCGAGCCGGGTCCAGGAACCGTGTCCTCGGGTGAACCAAGCTCAGAACACTACAGAATTCCTCCACGCGACCCGAAGGAAGGAGAGTGGAAACTGCTCTCTCCCAGAATCTCTCTCGGCACACCTCTGTGAAGAAGCATTGATTTTCGGACTCCCCTATCTCTCCCCCTCCATGTACGAGTCTGCGACAGTACCAAGTGTCTAAATTCAACAGGCTTCCAATGTCCCTGAAAGCCATCTCTTGTAAGCTGTTTAAAAAATTAAGCAGCATAGACTTTTGCCATCTGTGACATCTGTGAGTGACACATTTGTGATGACACAGTTTGTGATGATGGTCAGTGAGATAATTAATACAATTTCTCTCACAGATGTCTCTCACAGATGTCTAGTAATAGTTTCTGTAACATGGCTTTTTTTAAGGGAGTGGCTACAGTAGATGTGTAAAGATGTGCTCTGTGACAAACACAGTCCCACGTGGTCACACAGTCTAACTGGGTCTAGTAACTGGCCCCATACTGTTTCACAGAGGAGGAGAATGGACAAAAACAAGAAAGCTGACCCCAACCCTTTCCCCCAGTTCTCAGGTCTACTCTTCGAGTCCGTAATACCTGCCGACTTCGAGGAGAGGAATCAGTGTTATCTTTGAAACAGGCCTGGTGGCCATGCTGTATGTTTTCATTCAGAGACGCTGACTGCGGATGATGGCTTCACCCCGTCACCTCTGTTAGCCCATCAGGAACTGAACATGCCAGTCTCCCCTCCATGAACTCCCCGCTCCCACTGCCCCCAGTGGACCCAAACACTGCTCTGTTTACCTTAGTGGCAGGGCACATCTTTCAGGAAAAATCTACTCATCATTCAGTGCCAGTGACTAAACCGCTGCCGGGTAAGAGCTCCAAGGTCTGAATCGCGGGCTACTTTAACCCTCGTCGGCACCATCACAATGCAAACTCGCGCACGTCAGCTACGTCATAACCCAAATGAGCGCGTGTCACCTCCGTCACAACACAAACACACTTGTTTCGGCTTCGTCGCAACACGAGTGCGCTTATGTCACCCCCATTGCAATGTGGGTGCACAGACATTGGCTGTGTCACAGAGTGAGGCAAATGTAAGGAGTAGAAGCTGAAGCTGAGCTGATGTCTGTGTCCCTCCTGCTGACATTGGGAGGTGGAAAGGGAAGTGGGTCGATGCAAAGTCGTCCTATATGGTTACAGTGATTACCACAGCTTATTTAGTGCTTGTGAATGAAATATATATAGCCTGATGGCGGAGTGGTGTGGTGGAAAGGAGGGGAGTGGTGACTGGAATGATAAAAATTTGAGAGAATGCTGAGAGTGTCCTCAGGTTCTTTCCTCTCTGGTGTTAGTTGCAGCATTGATTTATTAATGACCATTCACTGGACACTTAAGCTTTCCTTCCTGTCTGTGATCCTTCCCCCCCCATTTCTGTCTGCTGTCTCTCCTGTTCCTTCTCTCTGGTTGTCCTTCAATTTCTCTCTTTTGGGTGGCTAACACAAGCTCACCTGGGTTCAATGTCCAAGCCTAGCAATTATTTTCAGAAATTCCACAGAACACAGTGTAATGACAACACATCATTTCAAAATGTGACAAATAAAATCTATGCTGATGTGTTCCTTATGGGGCATAGGGAAATAACTGGTTGTTTCAGATTTCAGACAGAAAGAAAGACCAACTTAAGAATGCTTAGTGGCTGGCTAACATCTAAACACTGTCTCCATGGTATCAACAAATCAAGCCACTGCGTGCTTCAGACTTGCCATCTCTTCCCTTCAGTCATTTCTCTGGCTTGGGGAGCCATTGATTCATGTAACATTCTATGATGCATAGCGTTCATTCTGATTAGAAGGATCATGGGAAGTATGTATGTAACAAATGAGAACATAGTCATGATCAGCAGACAGGGTGGTAACTTTCAACCCCTGTGACAAACAAGTCATCTGTCAGCATTTGAGTTCTGAAAATCATCAGTTCAAAGACCCATGCATTTCATATTGACAACTGGTTTATTCAGGAGGAATTGTCATCTGAGAGTCAGACCTCTCATATTTGTGTATCCATGAAATCAGTAACTCGTTTTTTTGTTTGTTTTGTGTCTGAATCAAATTTTGTAAATTGATATCTAAATATACTGCCTTTCTTTTGATATTCTCTGGAACAATCAAGGGAACAGTGTGATAACTCCTGCAGTAAGCTGATTAGTTCAACCACTATGTTCTGCTTCCGACTCTTCTCAAAAGTTTCAATAGTAATGTGTTTTTTTGTTGTTGTTTGTGAAAATGACTGCTTTTGATTTACGTCCTCAGCTTTGCGTAGGATAAACAATGTGACCAGGCACATCTCAGTATGTTTTCTCAGCATTCCATGCAATTGCCACTGTTTTTCGGTGGTTATTTTGTGGTGAAACTGTTGTGGTGTTTTGGAAGTGGCACATTTTTTTCAAGTATGAGTCCCACACCTGCTTTGTCTTTTCGTGCGTCCCTCTCTATGGCATGAACGCTGCCATTCACTTTCAGCAAGGCTCACATTTCCATCATGACATTTGTCTTTGTGTTGTATGTGAGTGGCATTAAAATTTTGCCATGATATTGGAAGTGTTTATGACCATCAACTTACAAAGTCACATGCGTAGTCACATAGTGCAGCAATCAATCCAACAGTGTTATGGATGTAGTCAATAACAAAGGGGGGGTAGAATATGCATTATTGTATGTCATTAGCTGCATGGTAAGCAGCTGTGCGTGGGTCAGAATGTGGCCCGTGGTCCAGCTGTTGGGGACCGTTGACCGAGGCAAGCAACGCCCAGAGAAGAAACTGAGGAATGCATGTCTTTATTGTCCTGCCACTTCCAAGGGGGACCAATGAGCAGAGTCCAGGTGGCCTTGCCTCTGGCGGCAGTGCGGTGCACCAGCCCGCGGCGTCTTGTGCGTGTTACACGATGTGCACGTGGACTCGCTCACGTCAGTGCCTGGAGTTTAGGACTCATGCAGTACATGTGCTGAATAAGAGACAGAAGTGCACTATGACACCTGCGTAAGCGTGGAGGATAAACAGTTCACAGTCCTTCTTGTCAAGTTATTTGGCATAGGGATCAATCAAAACTGAGTAATAATAACAATGATGATAATAACAACAATAATAATAATTTACAAACAGTAGAAAAAATAGCAATTAGCCATCTTGGGATCACATCAGATATGTTTTCCATGCATTCACAGATTTGACACATACATTTGCTCACCTTCACGACTAACTGATTGAAATAGCTTACAAATAAGAAGAAAAAAACTATAATAATTGCAGCCACTCGGCTGTGCAAAAGGGAAGAGCTCCGGCCACCAGCTCCGCCTTCTCTTTCTCTGTCTGCTTTAGCCAACCCTTGCAAATAAAACGCTACAAAATAGCACCGTTATACAGTGGATAACATTTCTCATTACTTTTGTTATATGATACCATCACGTATAATGACAGTAGACTGATGCATAAAATAAGTTATGTGGGAGTACTGGTGGATTACACAGAGGTGCAGTGTGGGCAATGACATATAATGCAATGTGATGTGATGTCATAATGAAGAATTGTGATGTAATGCAACGTGACATAAAGGGGTGCAACATGACGTAACGTGATGTAGTGGTAATGTCACGTGAAACCATGTGATGTGACATGACGTGACATGGAACAGTGATGTGATTTGATGTGGTGTGGGGTGGGATAGCATGTTCCCGGGTCACTGCAAAAACACACACTTATCAGTCTGGTAGATCGAGCAAACTGCCACAATGCTTCGAAAACCTGGTGACTGAAGCAATTGCAGTGATTCTCAGAACAGGATTTTGGCAGCAATGTACAGGCCTCAATCAAAGTCATGTTTTGTACTGCTGTTTTGTGAAATGTTTGTGGGCATACTTCCATGTGTGAGCATGCACTTGTGTTCAATGTGTGTGTGTGTGTGTGTGAGTGAGAGAGAGAGAGAGAGAGCATTTCAGTTCAGATGCTGTTGCACGCATCTTCTTTACGTGTGTCTTTCTTTCAGCTGAAAAATTGTGTCGTCCAAAAAGCAAAGGTTCCTCCCTATGCTAACAGAATAGAAGAAGCCAGGCCAAGCGGAATCAATCATTAACCATCTGTCTCTGGTGGCTGTTTCAATAACCTCTCTCTCCTCTGCATAAGGATCTAGTTACCATCATAACCGCAGTTAGACACAGATATCTGTCTTCAGGTCCGGCCTTCTGAAATCTATTGGAGACAGAAATCCTTGCTGCCCTCCAGAACCGCCTAGCAGACAAATTATGTTCTTACCCATTTCCTGTGATGTTGCAGTAATATTTTTACCAGGGTTGTAATCTGTGTTAACACACATAAATGCTGTTTACACTTTTTTAATCAACTTGCTCACTTCATTGCCCCTTTAGATTCAATCAACAGGTGTTTAGGGCTCCCCAGTTAGTGCTCATGTATGGGCTCATAGCAATAAGCTCAAACCATAAATGTGGACAGACTATTTGTCCCCACAACCAAGCTTAGAAGCAGGCTCCATCTAGTTATCTGGCCATTAGCTTTACAGATAGCTACATTTCACATAGCCACTCTATAATAGTTAGCCAGATAGGGTGTGTTGGAATGGATTGGAAAGGACAGGCAAGTGACTGATGATGGTGTATTGTTCAATTCCTGCAAGACAAACTACCACAGCAAATGAACTGATACACCTTTATCTGACGGACCCATTTTCAGAACATGCCCGTGTGGTTATTTAATGGACATTCCCAGGCAAGATGAGCAAGACCTTTCATGCATATATATGTACATTGTGCTTCCCTTACTTTTTCCCATCAACTCTAGTTGTGACAATGCATTTTAGCTCCAAATCCCGGACTCAAACGTCCAGCTAGCAAGCCTGGTCCTGCCATAGGAAATAGCAAACTTAGAGTGCAGAACAGGAGACCATCGCCTGGGGGATACAGGGGTCTGTTATAAATCAACTGCCACTAGTTGAACACTGCTGAAGATATATATATACGTATGCAAGTCATTCTAGAGTCTGGAATGGTCTGTTTTTGGCTAGTGTCTTGGATTTCAGACCACAACTAAAATGCCATTCAAATGAAATGCAATATTCCAATCTTTCTGACAAAAAAACCTTTCCCCCACAGAGTGTGCGGATGGTGGCACGAACTGTGACTCCAGTAAAGGACCGTTTACAAGGTACAATAAATATGCCACATGGCTGGCTACAAATACAGTACTTCGCTGGCAATGTAGCCTTGGGCTGTCATGAGGCAGCTTTCTTTCAAATCAGCTAGTGACATAAAGTAAAATTTTTGTTGAGTAACAATGCAAAACATGTGGACTACCCAACAGAAAATAATTGGAATGAGCTGTTCATTGCTGTTGCATAGCACCAGAACATGGCACAAGAGAGCAATTACATCCTTCTTCAATGATGAATGGTTGAATATATTTTTGTGTTAAAGATTTTTGGCTCAATATTAGTGTATTTGTTTCTGAAAAATGCCTTTGTGACACCTGAAAATAAAAATTTTATCCCAATTGGTCCATGGTGCTGCTCTTTACCTCAACTGATTGTCTCTCAGTTTATCCACCTCCTTTTTAAACCTATACCACTGATAGCCACAGCGAATTGGTACTGTAAGGGGGCCCTATACCTGTGATCCACCTGGCTTCTCCCAACAGCCTCCTAGCCAGAAATCAGGCCCATTCTGACCTGAGAATCTATTCACTGATAATGACTATTTTCACTGGGAATTTTGGGTATTTTCTCTGGAAATGATAGGTATTTTCACTGGCAATAATGAGTATTTTCACTAGGAATGATGGCCATTTTCATTAGAAATGAGGAGAAATCTCACAAGGAATAATGAGTGTTTTCACTGGGAGTCATGTGTATTTTCACAAGGAACGATGGGTATTTTCACAAAAGATGGTGGGTATTTGATGCAAAATTAGGGGTATCATATGCACCTAGTCAATATGATCGCTCAGATACACAATTCGTTCAGTCAGTCTCATGAGGCCACTGCAGTATACTGTTGTATCACAGCCATTTTATGTAGACTGACCCAAGTTAGATGTGCTCTAGTCTTGTGTTTGATTGGCTCAACCTGTCACAAGGAGAGGGGGGAGCACCTCCTGATCCAAATTACCCTGTCACATCTGCAACAAGGGCAAACGGGAAGATAACCACAGCCTGGGGGGAAGGGGGGGGCTCTATAGCTTATAAATGGAGCTACAGGTGAGTCACGTTTACACCTCTCTCATAGCTCAGCAGCGACACTGGTTTGGCATATTGGTTGGACGTAGATTGCCCCCTTTACTTTCATCCAATTTATATGATGCAGTATATAAAATCACCAGAATCCCCTCTCTACAAGATGCAGGATGTAAAATCACCGAAAATGATACAGCATGTAAAATCACCATCTGTCTTAACATGTTGATTGAACCCCAGTCTCAGTTTTTTCATAGCCAGCAGCACCACTGGGGGGGGAAGGGGCATGGCCACACCCCACCCTCTGGGTCCATCTGTCCGTCTGCATTCCTTTCGCATTTGTAACTGTCCATCTGTCCTTCTCCCATCGCTATCTTCTACATCCGGTAGTTCCTGCTGCCCGTGTTTCCTCGACTGGAGTTCTTCTGATGCACCTCCTGAAACAGAGCAGGGAGAAGCTCAGAGGAGAGGCCTGACGCAGCACCTTGTGACATAACGGAAAGGTGATTTCATACTGCTAAGGAAACAGATCCACGGCATATGTAAAAGGACATGTAAAATGCACAGGAAATGGACAAAACACATATGAAAAGGGGTTTAAAATTCACAGGGAACAGAGCCAATGCCTGCACAAAAGGGATTTGAAATACACAGGAAACAGTGAAAAAGCATGCATGAAAGGGGATTTAAAACTCACAGGAAACAGAGCCAAAGCATGTACGAAAGGGTATTTGAAATACACACGAAACAGAGATGAAGCATGTACAAAAGCAGATTTGTAATGCCCATTCTACTTGTCTACTACTGACACGACTCTTGGGTGAAACTCCTCTTCCAGTCCTGCACTGCTTTATGGGAAGAGAGCTGTGAAAAGCACTGGGTGCCTCTTAGGAAGAGGAAAAGGAAAAGCTTCTGCATCTTCGCAACATTCAGAAACCAATGAGTGAGTAATTAATGCATTGTGTCGGCCATTCAGAGACCAAACAGCTGTCTCTGTAAGACCATTCTTACCACATGCACAGATAAGGTTTAACACAGTAGCACACACAACGCATTCATTCTTATGTTGGCATTTGTGGCATGCTAGCATGCTTATGTCTGACAGGACATCAAGATCAACATGCTGCAGGACAGCCATGTGTCCTTAACACTCCAGCAGGTGGGAAACATACCTTACAGGATGGGGGACTATTACAAGATATGTGTTTCTGTGGAAAAAAAGAGTGAAAATGGACCAGGTTGGCTTAGTCACAGGATTTGGGACTCAGCGGTACGGTCATATGACTAAGTAAGAGGTTCCGGGGTGCAGGTGAGAGTAAGGTTCAACAGTTGTAGGAGACACACCTCAATGTGGAAAAAATTTGCAAAGGATGGGATTAATTTAAAACACCCCCAATTACAACCCATCACTGTGTTTGAGAACTCAGCATCCCATAATGGAACCCAGCACTTCATGTGAGAACCCAACAACCCAACAACCCACATGAATACATTTACATTACATTTATTCATTTGGCAGGCGCTTTTATCCAAAGCGACTTACAAGTGAGGCACAGTACAACACAAGCAAAAAGCCATATAAGGAGACAGATATATATACATAGTCATATCATGTCATATGTTATATTATATCATATGTACATGATACATAGTCATTTCACAGAATGTGGAGCCCGGCACTATCCTACCCTTTCCCCTGGCTGGGGGCTTTATCCAGGACAACTACTGTACCACATATTACACACTGCATTTATTAATGCAGGTAGACATTTATTTATGAAAGTAGTTTAGGGCAGGCTTGGCGACAAGCTAGGAGACAATACAGAGGGGTGCACTTGCAATCCACAGGGGGGCACAAAACATCATATCTTAAAAAAACGTGATAAATACTTTGTAGACATCGGGATATAAGGAGACAACTGGGGGTGTACGACACCCCCATAGCTCCGTAGCTCTATGCCCCCTAAACCCCCTGGTTTAGGGGCACAGACGGCAGTGCCTTGTCTGGGCTCTCACCTTGGGGGTCTTTGGTACGTCGGTGTGGGGCTGCACCCGGACAGAGCGGGCAGCCTTGCTGGGTTTGACCGGAGCGCAGTACATCTCCAGCCTGCGCAGCTCGCAGCTCTGGAAGCAGCACTCGTCCACTATGCCCCGGCTGTGGGGCCGCCGTGCGCTGGTGCCATAGCCCGGGTTCTTACCTTACGGAGAGACAGAGAGAGAGATGGGGGTTACCTGTTACTGACAGAGAGGGGGGAGGTGCTTTGAAGGAGAGAGAATTTGAAATTTGACTCTGAGAGATAACAGTGAGATAGAGAGTGAGAGGGGGAGAGAGAGAGAGAGACGGATTAAGTGGGGATTTGAGATACAGAGGGTTTATCTGGGAGAGGGAGCAAGAGAGGATTTACCTGCAGAGAAATCAAGAGAGAGGTTTACCTGTGAGAAAGAGAGAGAGAAAGGGAGAGTTTGGCATGTGTTTACCAAAGGAAGAGAGAGGGTTTACCATTGAAGGAGATAGCTTTGAGAGAGAAAGATGGATGATAAGTGCTAAGTCCTATGTAAGATCAAATTGGCCTGCCTCTATACAGCATGGTCAGATTCTTTTTCTGTGCCTACGACACAGTTCTGTCTTGCATTTATGAGAAGTGGCCAACCGGAATGCCCTCTCTTGCCCTGTAAAAGAACGCATGTAAATACCTCTACCCTTTTTAACTTTAGCACCTTCAAGAGGTGAAAATTTCCTAAGAGGACCTTTAACACCAGTAAATACATATTAATGCAAGAAATTTGAATAGGAGTTGAGGCAGTAGGTGTTGATGGGGGAGATTTATAGGCAAGAAGAAAGTCTTAGTGTGGGAGGTTTGTAGGATTAATGAAAAAAGATTTATAGAACAAGGCAGTAGGTGTTGATGAGGGAGATTTACAAGACAGGTGGTAGGTATTGATGAGGGAGATTTATTTCACAGGCAGTAGGTATTGATGAGGACGATTTATAGAACAGGCAGTAAGTATTGATGAGGGAGACTATGATGAGAGGAGAGGGATTAGTCTTGTTCACTCCTCTGGGTGACTGGCAGTCTCCCAAATGAACTTTCTCTGACTGTGATTGCAGTGGCCCACCAGTGGCCCAAGAGTGGGTCTGCATTTGTGAGAGGGCTTTTCTGGGAGATCTGACTCTCTTCCTTTCACGTAACCCCCTCCCCCACCCCCCACGGTTATAAAATATCCTGCTCTCCATTTACAATTCCCCGATCGCCCAGGACACTTTCGAAAATGAGCAATAAAGCTCCGATAGGCTTTTCCCTGTTACCAAATGAAATAATAATTTAATATGGCATTTACAAGGAGGAAATGCCTTTCCCTTTCAGAGTTAATAGCTCTTGGCTCGACACGTTGCCAGCGCTGACAAAGCGCATTAACTTCTGTTCTCTGCTCACCTTGTCCTGACAAGGCTGTTCTGGAAGGAGAGGGGGGGGTCTGACTGTGGAGCAGACTCATCTCCAGTCCCTGGGCTCAGAGGAGGTCAAACTGCAGTGTGGAGTAAGGGGGTGTGGTGGGAGGGATGTATAGGGCAGGACATTTCACTATGCGAAAGTAGAAGAAGATAGGTTGCTGTAATATCCAGCAAGAATCTGGGAGCTGATAAGGGGGGGATTGCAGCAGTGTGCTGGGAAGGAGTGAGAGACTGTAAAGAGGAACTGTAGGCAGCTGTCATGATGGGGAAGATGTGTGAGGCAGCCTAAAAAAGTGAGTGTACTCTGAGAATACCATCATACCCAGGTCCCACACCATGTTCCATCAACCATCCAAATGCAGAATGTTCTCACAACGCCAGTCTAACATTACAGCCCCTGCACTACGTCCCGTCAACCACGCCAATACAGGACGTTCTCACGGTGTCTCTCTAACCTCAACGTTACACCGTTTCTCTCCTCTCTGTGCACTTACAGTGCCTCGCACAACCAATACAGAGTCATTACACAGTGTTTTTTATAGGTTTCCACTCCGGCTTCCAGGTCTCTAATGCAGTGGTGCATGCCTGCTGGATTCCAGCTGTACATAATTCTGACAGGTCAGCTGGTTTGACCATTATCAGCCCGTGAACAATGGGGCTCGGTGTGAGGGAGGGACTTTGCCCCCACTGTGTGTGTTTATGCAGTCAGACAGGTTGCTGGAGTCCCGTTTCTGCAACTTGGGCAGGTTTTTCAGGCCCATATGGTTTTTTTGGCCCGTTTTCCACTTTGTTCCATTAGAACAAAGCCCTGCAATTTGGCATCCCCTGTTTTTTTTTCTCTGAACAACATGTGAACCTGCCACAGACAGCAGGGGGCAGGAGAGAGTACACCCAGCTGGAGCAGGCAGTAAATGGCTGCCATTGGAGGGATTACCATCCCTGATCCCTGTAAACAAAAGGGACTTCATCCCTACATGTGCATATACAAACATGTAAATGACCCCTTGAACTGCTGCTATCCAGCCAACCTATCCACGCCTGATCTGCTGATCAAAAGACTGTCGGTGTCTTCACCGAAAGGTATTCTGAACCAGTTGGGGTTTCTCTTTCTCCTTTGACCCACTGCATAAATAAAGGCAGCTATTGTTGTGCCCACACTGTAACCATGAACCTGCAGGGTCTAACCCATTAGGCAAACCAGTAACCCCTGGTTCGAATCGAACATAATGCCTGTGTACAAAAAGGAATCCTTTTATAAATGGTATTCTTTGAGACCAAAAATATTATACAAGCTTTTGGGGTAGGCTTCATTACCCCCCTGAGGCTGGAGTTATTTCCTGCTAAAAGGGTGCCAGAAGACCACCATTGGGGGCGGCACTTCCTGTGAAGGGGTGGAGCTAACAGAACTCTTCCTGCGAGTGGATGATTGCTTTCTCTCTGGAGCTTCGCGGAGACCTGAATGATGCCTGAAAGGGTCTGTGGGCTGGTCCACGAGCGCTGACGGATTTCTAACCCCGCTCACATGAACTGCCAAGTGAATCAAGCCCACGCTGAGTGACGGGTTAGCAGGGAGCGATGTGAGGTGAGGTGAATTGTGGGTAATGCAGAAGACAGTGGTGACTGCAGAATAATGGAATGTAATCCTGATTTAAAAAAAAAAAAAAAAAAACAGGCAATAATCAAGCCACTGGTGTGGAAGCTCTGAGGTTTACAGCCTGCTGCTGGTTAGTAAAAGCAGCAGATTCTTGGAGCTGTGGCCGACCTGCAGCTTGTGGACATCCAGGCACTTTACTGCAGGCAGGGGACCATAAAAGCCGCTATAGACCTGGAAACGACCCCTTTATCGCTGATACCTCAAAGTGTTTATGGCCAAACTAAATTTCCTTCACATTTTCGTCACATCTTTGTCCTCATTGGTTACGTAATTCAAGTCTCCCCAGTGGCCCTTGAGGTCCGCCCTCTCCACCCACACAAGCCAGAGCTGTGAATGTGATGGTGACCTCAGCTGGGCCTGTGTTTTCACCACAGAGGGGTGACCAAAATGTTTGTTTTTTCTATTTTTAAGAAGGTGCGACCATCATAACCAGAAAGTAGGCGTTGGGGTGAAGGACGATTAAAAACCCATCCAAAATTTTACTGCCATCCTCACACATCACTCCTGATGGCTTGGTTGTTTTTGTTTATTGCACTGCCTCTTCTTAAAGCTGGGAAGGGTCATTAACACAGTCAGCCAGTAACACGAGTCAGCCAAAAAAAATGCCCTGATGCTGATCAGCCTTTTAGCACTGCCCGTTCCTGGCCCCCTTCTTCAGCAGCACAGCGCCTTCCTTTGAACTTCTCTTAGCTGCCCGAGCCAATCAAACGCTGCGTCCCACGCAAGTGGGTGGAGAAAAAGTGGTGGGTTGAACAGAGCGAGTGGCGGGCCAACTGGCCTACTGAGCACCGACACCCACAGAGCTGTGAGGGGATTCTGGGAAAGGGAGCAGCCCGGGCTGCAGTGTCCCTCCACATCAGGGACAGCTCACCATCAGCTACCTGTCAGCCATCCAGGTCAACGGGACACTGTCCCTCCGTGCGCACGTGCAGACAGAGATGTGACACCGCAGCACCAGGGCATCAGCAGTCCAAAACAGTAAAGCGTACCGCGGTGCCAAGTCCAGAGTCCGTGGACAAATCTTGGCGCGCTCTGTTTTCAGGCAAATAAAAAATATTTTCTGTGCGGCTTTACTTTGAAAGACCTCCAGAATCAATGTGATTAAAGGAAGCAGTGTGTGTGTGTGTGTATGGGGTGGGGGGAGTGGGGTGGGGGGTCATGTGGCAACACATTAGGGTGGAGTCAGTTAGGGTGAGGCAAGGGGTAGGCATGAGGCACTAAAGAAGAAGAGCAGGAGGAAGCAAATGTGGCAGGGCATGATGCAGTGCACTAGGGGAGAGCAGGAGGGAGTGCATTAGGGTGGGACAGGACCTGGAAAAGGGGACAGGGCGGGATGCAGTGAAGGGGGCGGGGCAGGAGGTGTGAGGTGGCACGAGGGAACATGCCGGAATATCTCTGAGCTCCAGACACATTCGTTTCCCTGGCCTTGACATGGTGGACAGCTGCCACACAGACAGCACCATGCAGGGATCCAGGTGCACGTCAGGGGGGAATTCCTCTGAGCGGAAAGACATGGGGTGTCCACTTAGAAGCTCCAGGTACTGAGCGCTAGCCTGGAATCTGGGCTTTTAGTGGAAAGTGCAGGATTTGAGCCCACAGTGAATGTTTTCTTTGCGAAGCTTTTCCATTCTGCTGGAAAACAGCTCAATTCAACACTCACCGTTTTCCTCCCCTCGGCTGCCAGCTTCCACTTAAAGTGCCGTCCCCAAGGACTGCAGCCATTTGCCATGAACGTAATGTACATTTAGCAGTTAAATATCAATCTGCACTTAATTTCCCTCTCAGCAGCCCATATAACACTGGCTTCAGGGTCCCTTTATTCCTGCTGGCATCCGCAGGAAGGACTCCATCAGACAGTAACACACTCAGGCAAAAAGAAGAGAAGACCAGAGCTGCAGTGCCGCAGGGACAGAGATGACACTAAGTCAGAAATTAAAGGTAAGAAAAAAAAAAAACAGCTGCATTTTTTTAATGATATCTGAGCAGTCCATTAACGCCTTGGCCGGCGGCGCTCCCTTATGAATAAATAAAATGTGCACTTACTGAAATAAAAGCCCCTGTCTCCGCACACAAACTGCAGCGTGTCCACCAGCTCGGCCCCGCACAGGGTCTCGGACGCCGCCCTCACCGCTGGGGTCAGGGTGAGAATGCAGAGCACCAGGGAGAGGGTGTGGCTACAGGAGATATGGCTCATCTTACACTGCAACCAATAGGAGAGACAGAGAGAGTGTCAGATGCACGGCACATTTTACACTGCATCCAATAGGAGAGAGAGAGTGTCAGACACTGGGCACATTTCACGCTGTAACCAATAGGAGAGACAGCAGAGCAGTTCACTGAGTGCAAGAGTGCAGCCTGGGTAACAGCAGCTTTAAACCCATATTCTCATCTCTCTCATCCTCGTGGCATTATAATCAGCAACTGTCTTATCTGCCCTTTAAAGTCTAGTCTTCTAATCATCTCATTGTAATCACAATCCTTTCTGTCCACATGGTGAACTGCCCTGAGACCTCAGTGGTCTCACAGATAAACAGGTGCCTAACAGAGATAGGATTGTAACTGACTGCTGAATAGACACATATCGCTACAGAGATAGGAGGACTAACAAAAAGATTGTTAAAGTTTACAAAAAGCTTAATACATATGCCTTACATGTACCTTAGATTACTGGAGATATGCCTCCTACCCTCCGAGCAAGCACCCAGCCACACACGCGCGCACATACTCGTTCGACGCATGAAGGGTGTCAAACTACACACAGTCCGGTCCCGATGACAACTGCACCAGCTGCCTGTAGGGAAAACATGCGCCTCTTCTATCTGCCAAACTGTACACGCACGACCTATGATAGTATCCAGTACCCCCAAAACAAGCATCATTTGCTAATGCGAGAATTAGGCTGATTATTAAGAAAAGAAATATGAAAAGGCTGCTAGTATCGTCTTCCAAAATTCTGTAGGCTACATCTTGTATTGTTCAATCTAAACCATTCTACAAAAACTTTTTGGTATTGAACAAAAACATTAACTTAATTGGCGACCGTTTACTTTTCACCAGAAACACACCCTCCACCCCCTTGCAAACTGACAAGAGAAAGCAATCAAGTATCGAGGCACTACCGAGTTCAAGAGCACCAGAGCGCTCTTTCACGAGTCGCAGAAGCTGAGGTCCCGCGGACTTCAACCTGAAATGGAAAACTGCAGAGCCGCCAAGCCGGCAGCGCGACCCCGGGGGAAGCTCCGCCGGCCAAATTTACATAATAAAGTGCATCTAGACTCTCCTCCATCATACTGGAGCTCCTCTACTCTTCATTTTCAAAGGACGCCACAGGGAGCCGCAGACTTCAAAAAAGCTTTTTCCTTTTTCCCTCAAAAGTGTACTTATTCTGTTCTGTATATGCAGTCAACTGAAGCGAATTTGGAAGTTGAACTTGAAAACCAGGGAGTGTGCGTGAGTGGTTTATAATTAGGAGCAAGCATGATAAAGCGGCTCTACCAACGCGCTCTCCAGCATACAGTAGAAATCTGAACAGCACGCAACTGTTTAAACATCTCTGTACACACCTATTCATTTGTGAATGTGCATCTACACATACATACGCAGGCCCATATGGGCACATACATACTGCCTGCATGAATCTTGTTTGCAGAGTTCCAGGAGTGAGTAACGTATTAGGCTATTACACAAATTGTATGTTAAACACGACCACATTCATACAGAACATACACACTCAGTAAGCTTACTGATTTCTGACCTAAAGAAAAAAACCTAATATTAATTAGCCAGCGGAAATAGACATTCTACAACCCAAAATTTTACTTGTGCTAAATGTACATTGTATAAAATACATTTTATAACAAAATATAAAAGTTGTCATTAAATTAAAATTGAAGATACAAGGTTAATATGAAGAGTAAAAATGAGTGAAGTTACCTTGAACACATGACACAGCCACTGAAAGTAGTGACCGTTAGACATAACCACGGGACTCCGCGTGCCAAACCCCAGGAAATATGAATTTATTTAAAGTCATTAAAAATCCCGCGAGGAAGAGGTGAGGCGCAGGCAATGTCACATTTCAATATTCCGACTTTTGCTCCATTGCGCAGCCTCGTTTCGCTGAAGTGAGGTTTAGGGAACTGGAGACGGATTTACAGAGAAAATCCCTCACATTCATCCACATTACACTGACGTTTTCAACAGGAAACAGCTGGGGCCGCATTTGCCTTCTCCTCTCGCTAAGTTATTCATTAAGGATGTTGGGCACATTTTCAAATAACGTCATTCCACTTTTTCTCAGATGGGATTGAATTTTGATCTCGTAAAGACTTTCAAGATTAAGAGTTCTCGTGCCACCCGCGCTGCTTATTGAAGCTTGTTAGGTGGAGAATAATACATTCTTCTCTCTCTTCCTTTATCTTTCTCTCTCTCCCTGCCAGACAGAAACCAGTGATGCGCAACTGGAAGAAGCACTCCTCCCGAAGCACTTGTGCGCTTCCCTGGGCGTCACACAGCACTCTAGGGTCATATGCGACATCCTACGCTAAATCAATACCATTTCCTGAATACAGCATAGTCTAAATACAGTACTAAGGGGTAATTAATATTTTTATTTCGTTTTCGCCCCATCAATGTTTATGGTGTTTGTAGCGCACACCTTTTTACCTTTGTCTTAGTATTATGTTTTAAAGTCAGGTGCGGGTGTGAAAACACAGATACAGAACAGTTCTAATAAACCTGAAACATGTCCAGACTAAAACTCGTTTGCTTTGTGCTAGTTTGGCATCATTTTCTGGCTTTGTAAAGACAGGTCAAGCTGACCTCGAATGGGGCGGGGGAACGTGTCAGGGGCATTTTTTTCCGTGTGTTCTGTCTGGACAAACGCCCCGTAAACTCTGACTGTATCTCCAACCCGCAGTCAGCCGCATCGGAGCACGATGTGCTTTTTGTTCTGCTGAAACGGCAAGGTTCACATTCTCATGAACTGTTAAATAAAGCATAAATCTTTGCAAATCCCCCGTGTTTATTAATCTCGTAATAAAACTGCAGACATTTACTCTCTGGTGCAACACGACTGTGCTGCATTTCAGACTGCTATGTTAATTATGGTCCATAAAAAACGGAGTACGGGGAGAGCTCTGTTCCTTTATGAGGGTGAGCATTTTGATCAGAAAGGACTTCTCAGAAACACAGTGCCAGCTTGTCCGTGAGCAATCACTGTCAGGGTCCGTGGGGGTTTTATGATCATTGTTAGCATTATAACCCCTTAATGCGGTTGAACAGCTTTTCTGACTGTAAAATCATCATGAGGTCATCACCCATTGAAATATCTGGCGTTGAACCCTGCATCGCCTCCTACTGGTGGGGAAAGACTTAGTTGCATTGCCCTCATGACTCACAGTTGGGTCACAGAGCTGGGTGCGTCCGGCCATCCTCCAGGGTGCTGGCACAGGAGAGCCATGGCAGCAGTGCAGCTTAGATGCACTGAGGCTGGGTCTGGTTCTGTTCCTATGGTCCCTGCAGCTCCAGGACTCAGTAACAGAACACGTTCCTACCAGATGCGATGGAGCCTTCTGCTGACCTGCACCCAGTGCCCTGTTGACATCATCACCTGAGAATGTGCAGCTTTCTCTTTCGCACACACTCTCTCCCAGCCAATGCTTTTCCATTCCCTGTATAACTGTTCCTATACGGTCTGTTATTATGATTGCCCTCTGCTTGTGAATGGAAAAGAGTGGCCCTGAAGCCTTTACAATATGATGTGCTTGAAGAAGGGCGCCCCCTAGCGGCTGTTCCTGGCACATGAGAGCCCCCTGTCTCACACTGTCCTGCAGGAGATTCATCATCTCTGCTTCAAGCACACACATTACGAGGAACTCTCCATATTCTAAATGAGGTTCTCCAAACACTATTTTTGGTTTCTTCCCATCTGCAGATGACTGATTAATACTAATAAAGGTGACTAGATTAATTAAAGATTAATAAAGGTGCCTGCTGAAACACTTCTTGTGATTAGACCTGATTTTTTCCTGCCTCCTCACATGGGTCTCATGGTGTATTCCTGCACCTGCGGAGCAAGAAATCAGCGATGAACCAGTCACAGAGCATGACATCAGCACCTGTCCAATCACTGGGCAGGAGATCAGCTCTACAGCTGGGAGGGTATTACCAAGTCTCTCCTGATAGGTTAGGTTCTCAGGCAGCTGTGCTTAACGGCATCTCGCAGAAAGTGGTCAGACTCTGCGATATTATTTATGCTTTAGAAGTGTTGCTTTCCCAGCAGATCTCCTGCACGCCTGCTACCAGAGGCAACCCTATCATGCTAAGGCACAGAGGGGTGTAAGGCACAGGATTGCAACCATCAGAATATGGTCAATGGAAGTGGGTGCTCAGCATGTTTAGGAAAAGATTTGGACATTGGGATACACATAACTGAAGAGGTGGAGGGATGATGTGCATTGATGGAAGGCATCTTGTGGTGATGTCAACCATCTCTAAGTGACCTGCACTGAGATGCCTGGGATCTCAGAGTGACTGGACACATGGAGCCAAAATGGCGGTTTTCCTCAAAAAGCTGTGGTTGTGAATGAGTAAAGACTGCCACAGTGAGACCGCTGAGGAAGGTGTGTACAATTACAGTACTATACACTGGCATTCTTTCCATATAACCTTTACATACAGCACAATGTGTCCTGCCTACCACAGCAATGTCACACTAATCATTATCCTCAGGCCTCCAGCCTATCTCCTCTGAGATGTATACTATATACTTTTAAGAGTAAATACCTTATTCATTTTATATCTGACTCCTGGGGTTACTCCTGGGGTTTCAAAACACTGGGACCCCCACAGACAGAACAGCTGTTTCTCCCCTGAGTCTGTCTGAATCAGAAGGGGAAATTCCCTGTCACTCACTCTAATTCCCTCTCTCTCTCCATGAGGGAGAGAGATGTTTTTGTTGCGTTCTGTTCAGACTCACAGCAGACGGAGACCTGAGGCCTGGGGATAAGTGGCTTCAGGCCCATCTGGGTGTGCTCTGACAGTGAGAGCTGTCATGCTCCTCCTCTCAGAGTCAGATGCTGCTCTCACTCCTGCAATGTCTCTGTCAGCCACATGCCCTCATTTAGTGGCACACCAAAGCCATGCCCTGAGCATACATAAAACAGTAAACTACAAACATTTACAAACATAAAACATAAAACTACTGAGCCCTTCTGTGGATATTTATCTGGACAGTGTAATGGTTAGGGTAGTAAAATCAGAGTCTGGTGCATGCTGGGAAGCACGGCCGGGCTGCTTTGTGTTCCACTGATTTAAGGGGTCTGGGGCCACAGCACCTGTTCTGAGAGAGGGTGCAGAAGTTCCCATTTTGATTATTGCACTGTCACAGCAACATGCAGGAATCAGGTGTATGTTTAGGGGGAGAACTTTTCACAGCTACTGTTCACGTTTAAAAACTGATATTGTAAAATGATCAAATTGAGCTTGTAATGTCGCTTTGTTCAAATGTTTCAAATTGCCCCCCAGTGGTGGAATGAACTCCCCACCCCCCTGAGAACAACTCCTTTACCCCAACCCTTCAGACGTGCGCTGAAGACACACCTCTTCAGACTCTACCTGGACAAATACCTCTGCCACTTTGACCTTGTAACTTTGACGCTGTAATTCTGACTCCTGTCTTGTACTTGTTGCTCACTTACCTAGGTAGTATAGCGGTACTTTTTTGTTCCTGTAATTGTATTTGATATGCAATCCTAATTCAGATTAGTTAGCTCGCGACACTGACCTTGCGCTCAGCTTCAGCACTATTTGCATTGTATGACCTGTACACATCTTGCTCTTGTGCCTGTTGTTTGCTCACTATTTGCACTTTTGTACGTCACTTTGGATAAAAGCGTCTGCCAAATGAATAAATGTAAATGTAAATGTTTTACACCATCAATATATCTCCCGTTTCAATATAACGTATAATACACTCAGATAGTGAAAGAGACCATGCTATAATCTGAGGTGGTGTTGTGAATGAATTAATGTATTGTAAGTGCAACATAAAGCCAAAAACGGTTTGAGATGAAATCAAAAATTATGGTTAGTTAGAACACAGCAATGGTTCAAGTTAACGACTCAAGCAGCTGTCAGCAAACCTGACAGCATCACAGTTAGACAAGTGCTCCAAGTCTCCATCTAGTGTTCATGTGGAATATTGGTGTTCAATTGCTTTTTAAGTGAGACGAATATTCTGAAGTGTCCGTGTAGGCTACATGCGTCCCCACAAATTAAACAGTTTGTGTAATAACTGTTTGCCGACTGCAAAGTATTGTTAAATGAAATTTGTTGACATTTATCATTTATACCAATCTATGTTTTTACATAAAACGCGCAAAATCGAAGTGCGCTGCAGCACCAAAATAGACATGATATTTAATAGAAGTAAATGTGCTTTATTCATCCTATTTAAATGTAAACTATGCTATTTATAGCTATTATTAACGTTGCAGTGTGCATAGCATTTAATGAAAAAATAGTGTGTTTATAACTCTTAACAGCGCCACCGTTTCTTTGAGCCAGTAACTCTTTGCTAATGACCTTCTCAACATGGCTGCCAGAGCTTTCAATTCCGAGAGCCGGTTTCTATGACGTTTTACGCGGTGTTTGTGTACTGCTGGTTCGCAAAACATGGCGGCAAAAGAGAAAATGTTGGAGACGCGTGAAAACGGAACGGAAAACGCTAGTTCTCGATTAGATTGTATTATTAGCCGCTGGAATGTGGACTATTATATTTTTTCTGCGCTTAATTCTTTCAGGGATGGGCGGTACACCGATTTCTGCCAGTTTCGGGATATACTCCAATGTAAGTAAACTTAGCTAGTTTACGCTAGTCTTCTGTGGGCATAATTCAGATAGTCGCTATTCATCGTTAGCTACAGTTTTATTTATTTAAGGATGTGTTTGCATTGTAGTGAATTAGCTACATTACGTACTTTGAATTACTTTAGGTCTGTTTTGTTTTCTTCCAGTCTGTGTTGTTTTACCAACACATCCAGTGATGTTTTGAGAGGGCCATTCCATGAAAAGTCGACGCGGTTGCTAGTTAGTCTGTCTTTGATTTGATTATGCATAAATACATCACCTGTGGGTTTATTGACATGCTGACTTCAAAAACCATCGTCAGACTGCCAGTGCGTCGTACACCTGGAGCGGTATGACCCCCATATAGTTTGTCGCATTGAGTCTTTCATGGGTAGTGATGGGAATAACGGCTCTTTGAAGGGAGCTGGATCTTATGGCTCTTTTTAATTATTTTTTTAGGGGGCGGGGGTTAGACTTGGATCAGAAATTACTCGTATTGCCAGACCTAATGTCATTATGTATTTGTGCTTTAGAACGTGGACATGTTTTAGAAACAATCAGAAAAAATCTCTCTCTCTCTCTCGCTCTCTCTCACTCTCTCACTCCCTCTCTCTCTCTCTCTCTCTCTCTCTCTCTCTCTCTCAAATTCAAATTCAGATTCAAAGTGCTTTATTGGCACTTGTTTTGCCAAAACAGTCATTACATACAGAACATAGAAAGATATCAGAACATATACCAAACATATACATATACATGGACAGATACAAGAAATCAGAACATATACAGGTGAGAACATAATCACCAGATTAGTAATCAGTTACCAGTAGTACGTATTATTTATTATTTAACTATTGTTATTAGTATTATTTTATTTTATTTTATTTAAAGCAGTAGGATAGTTAGGGCGACTGTATCTGTGTGCGTGCATGTGTGTGCATGTGCATTTATGAGTCTCTGTGTGCTTGAGTGTGTTTGTGTTTGTGTATGTGCATGTGTGTATGAGTGTGGTCTTTGGCTTCTTTGTTTAAAAAGTAGGAAATACGTGTGTGAATATGTTTATCATTCAGTGTCCCTCAGATGGTAGCAAGTGAGAATGCATTGTGCAGCTATAGTACAGCTCTCTTTGTCTTCACCCAATAAGTAGGGAAGTTTACTGTGGTTTGGTAGAGCATCGAATTTGGGGTGTTTTTCTTCAAATTGTGGGAAAAGGCAATCACGGATTGATTGGAATGTTATGCACTCTGTTAAAAAGTGCAGCTCTGTCTCAACTACATTGTCTTTGCACTGCTGACACAGACCGTTTACAACAATTTACAATTTGGCATTTTGCAGACACTTTTAAACCAAAGCGACTTACAATTAGTGCATCAATCAGGTATAGCTGACTTCCTCATTCAAAAGACTTGGATCAGTCGCGAACGTAACATCACTATTCGTGGGCACTAGTAGCTAGCTGTCTAGCTTCGCTTGGTACTTTGCCATTGCACGTAGCTTGAAAATTTTAAGAAGGTAAAATCTGCTAGAAAGCCATAATTATCCAAACTAACAAGCTACATCAATTTGACGCGGTTGTGACAGGGAGGCAGAGATGTGTGGATGTACAGTTTATCAACACTACCCACGTTCCTGGGTTCATATTGTAATATGTCTTTCTAGTTAAATATATAGGCACAATCAAGGATTGCAACAAGCCACTGCATTGTAGTTGAGGTTGTTTCTAGAATAAGCTCGCTTAAATTTAGCGGTGCCCCAGAATGCATGTCAGCAGCCGTGTGTTGGTTTGGTGCATTGATTCCACTGGTTGAACACCGCTGTGCTAACGCAGGTCTGGTGGCTCGACCGCTGGAGCATTCTGAGAACCTGGTCAAGAAGATGCGTGTGATGCAGTTCCTGTCCCGGATCAACGATGGAGACAAATTGGGTGAGATATGTAGCCAGGATATTTTGACCGTAAATGAGAATTAGCCGTGGCAGTTGGGTCAAGTGAGTACAATAATAGCAAGTTAGTTGGTCGCTAACATCGCCATTGTCCGCACTGGTGGACATAAAGGTTACTGCTTTGTTTTCCGTCTGTAAAGAGTTTTATATACATTTTAATTCAGAACTCAGTTAGGGTAATTGGCCTTTGCTTGCTATTTGAATTTGAGTTAAAAAAAAGAGCATCTTTCGTGTAGAGGGAGATTGCCGTGCGCGGGTTTGTGATTGTGTCCACGCCCACAGACTACACGTTCGACTCCCAGGACTCGCTCACGCCGCTGGAGTCAGCTCTGTGCGTGTTAGACTCCATCAGCCAGGAGCAGGAGGTTTCACAGCAGGATCTGGAGAGGGTTCGCAAGTCTGTCAGTGAGATGGTGAGTCTTCCTCCAGCAATACTCTCATTACTGAGAAAAACTCGGAGTCTGTGTGTATGTGTATGTTTCAGTATATTGCATGAGCATGAGTATGAGTGTGTTGGCATTTGAAAAAAGTGAATTGAGCAAATTACACTTGAATTAAATTTTAAAAAGTTAACTGAACAAGTTAAACACTTGGAGTTAATTGAGAAGCACTTGGAGTTAATTGAGAATGCCATATAAAATGTGCTTGAATTGAAAATGAGAGTGTAGATTAAGAGTACTGCATGATGTGAAACGTCTTTGTGAGCCATTTTTGGTGATAACACTGTCAGTGAAATGTGCTGTCTTCATTGTTCACACTGCTGTGTCTTGATCTGCAGCTGGTGATCTTATGCATTAAGAACGGGGAGTTTGCGAAAGCCAAGGAAATACTGACAAATCACTTCCCCAAAGTCTCAGTGGGCAAGGTGAGTTCACCGATACCTGCGGAAGATCATGGTTGCAGTCACAAAGGAGCGGTGACCTACTGTTTGGTCACCCAGGAAGTAAACTTTGTCAGATTTTGCTGTGACTAGTTTTGCTGCACCATATTTATCTAGATTAGGGTAGGGGAGCACATGTTCCTGGAGGGCCGCATGGTCGGATGGTTTTCTTGAGTCTCAGTGCTTAGTAGATGATGTTGGATAACTCACTGGATGACAAGACACCATCTGTGGTTTCCCAGTGGGAACCAGCAGCTGCATGGATGGTGACTCAGTTTATGATGTTTACCTGGAACATATGGTTACCTGGTGGCTTTCCTTAATGAAAGACTTTTGTGGAGGACAGTGAAAACCAGCAGACCCTGCAGCCTCTTGAAACACGTGCTTACCAACCCTGATCTTAATGCTTCCCCACTTACATGTGAGTATTGACCATGGATGGCTGTCACACTCAGTTGGGTTTAGCAGGTAATTACAGCAAAAGCAATGAAGTTTAAAGGTGTGAAAATTGTCTTGTGGAAATGCTGCAGCACTTGGGATAAGAGCTGCTATTTGGCTAAAGCCTAAAGGGTTAGCATGAGGTTGGCATTGATGTCTGTCTTACAGGAAGCCATCCTCATGGGCCTGGTGCAGCAGAAGTCCACCTCTCACCCCGCCCTCGAGCAGCTCACCTACGAGCAGTTTAGAGCAGAGATGCTACAGTTTTCCGAGAGCCTGTTCACCAATTCCGAGCCCTTCCTGTACAAGGTATGTTTGTAGACGGGAAGGATGCGACATCCGCTGTATGGTGGAATTTGCTTTCAGTCTGCTTGGTTCAGACCTTTCGGGAGGACTGCGCTGTTTTTACATCTTTACGCTCTTAAATTCAGTTGAGCCAAAGAGAATGCCTCACTCTACAAATCCTGTTTAAAATGCTTTTGAGGACAGTAGCACTGCAGAGAGGACTAATGCTGCAGAGAGCAGCTAACATTGCAGACAATACTAGCACTGCAGAGAACACTAATGCTGCAGAGTGCAGCTAACGCTGTAGAGAACGCTAATGCTACAGAGAGCAGCTAACGCTGTAGAGAACGCTAATGCTACAGAGAGCAGCTAACACTGCAGAGACTTCTGTGGCTGCAGAGAGCACTAACGCTGCAGAGAATGCTAGCAATGCAGAGAGCACTAATGCTGCAGAGAATGCTGAAGTGACACAGAGTGCTAATACCTGCTGTCTCTCACAGACTGCAAGAAAGCTTGTTGCCTTGAGGCCTCAGGTGGAGGATGGCAGGCCCTCAGACCACCAGCCAACCCCACAAGACCTGAGTCTGGTCCATGCTCCACCTACTGAGCCATCTGAGAGTGCAGCCATTCCTGAACCCAGGTACACCACCATATGATGTTAAAATGAGTTTTTTTTCTCTGTTTGCGTGGTCATATGTGTGTGTGACTGTGTTTGAGAGTGTGTGTGTGTGTGTGTGTGAGACAGAGAGAGAGAGAGAGTGTGCAAAGGTGTGTGTGTGTCTGTGCTTTCTCTTTACACTGCTGTTTCACTCTCTCTCTCTCTCTCTCTCTCTCTCTCTCTCTCTCTCTCTCTCTCTCTCTCTCTCTCTCTCTCTCTCTCTCTCTCTCTCTGGTTCAGTGAAACTGCAGGTGGTGCGCAGGTAAAGCTCAGTCTCCTCCGGGCCTGCTTTGCGGCCCTGGCCAAGGAGCACGGTGTGGACACCCCCTTTGCACAGCTGGAAGAGGAGGTGGAGCGAGAGGTGCGGCAGGAGAACGCCGATATGGACCGGGTACTCCCTCCCTGTCAGGGCAGCCACGCCCCACTGGGGTCTAACAGGCCTGAGGAAGCAGCCCGGGCAGAGCGAGCGAGGAAGCACACTGTGGCCAGGCTGGTGGTGGAGGAGGACAGTCAGGAGAGTGAGCTGGAATCAGTGGCTAGCCAAGAGTCCACACACATGCGGAAGAAACTCGTAGTCTCCCTAGAGCGGTCTACACCCAAGAGGCAACAGCCCTCATCCAGCCGGGAACCGCCCACATCCAATGGGGCACCGCCCACAGCTAGCAGGGAAACGCCCTCATCTAGGAAGGAGCCACCCACAGCCAGCGGGGAAATGCCTACATCCAATGGGGCGATGCCCAGAGCTGGCAGGGAAACAACCTCATGTAGGAAGGAGCTGCCCACAGCCAGTAAAGAGCTGCCCTCATCCAGCAGGGAACCGCCCATGAGCCCACTGTCTTCCCCCACAGTACCTTACAGGAGGCCTCGCAAGCGACCTGCCAGCGTTGCGCAAGTCAGGTAGCACAGTGCCAGCATCACCGACCTGGCCTTTTTCCTCACACATTCTCTGTCTTTAGCAGAGCTGTTCCCTTATGTGGCTTTTTGCTGTGATACATTCTGCCCCACTTGTAAGTCCCTTTGGATGAAAGTTAGTCAATATAGTAGTAGTAGTAAATATAAATATATAAATATATATATATATATATATGTAAATGAAAGTGTCTGCCAAAATGAAAGTGTCTGCCAAATGAATAACCGTAAATGTGTGTAAATGCTCCCGCAACACGTTTGGTTTTTCTTACATAGGCGTGTTGGCTTTGCTTGCACAGGCAAATAACAGACAGTGACGAGGACATGTGTGACGTCTCCAACACCCCGGAGGACCTCCTGCCTGCGGCCGCACCCCAGCAGTCCTGTCGGTCTCCCAGGAAATGGTGAGGCTCGCGGGTAGCCGCACAGGTGCATGTTCCCTCCTCACTGCAGCTTTAACTCACCGGCCCGTTTGCTTCTCTGTCCCCTGAAGCTCATTGGACGTATCGAGGGAGGAGAAGGAGGAGTGGAGCGACGAAGAATCTTTATTCAACGTTTCGACAAGGAATGGTAAGGGGCAGTAGGAGTGGTGTTAAGGGGGTTCACAACCAGAGGTTTGCAGGTTCAGATCCCGCGTGTGACATTGCCCTTGATTGAGGCACTTTAATTGAATTGCTTCACTACAGCTGTATTGATAAAAGTATGTACACATTAAATTCATGCCAGTAAACCTGGATAAGAACATAAGATAATAAATGTAATACAGACAAGAAATGATAACGTAGGAAAAGACAGCAGCAAATTTTTATTTTTGAATGAATTTCTTCATGGTGTTTTTTTTCTGAATTTTTCTCCAGAAGAAGGCTCCAGAAGAACTAATAGAGCTGGGCAGTCTACAAAGAAGGTGAAGACTGTTTGATGGCTACCTAACCAGAAAAAAGCTTGACAATAGGAGCAAAATACATATTTTAAAAAACCCTATATTTTTAATTGCAGATTTCACAAGCTAGACAAGGTACTTAACCCACAATGGGCTCAGTAAATATCTAGCGGTATAAATGGATAAAATTGTAACCTATGTAAGTTGCTCTGGATAAGAGCGTCTGGTAAATGAGAATAACGTAACGTAATGTAATGGTAGCTTTTGATGCGTCTCCATCTGAAACGCCTCTGCAGATGGTGCTGACCGGTGTGGCGGTGCTCTGTTCTCGTTGCAGCGGTGGACGGTGGAGGAGAGCGAGTGGGTGAGGCAGGGAGTGGAGAAGTTCGGAGAGGGCAGCTGGGTGCGTATCAAGAACAGCTTCCCCTTCGTGGGGCGCACCCCCGTCAACATCAAGGACAGGTGGAGGACCATGAAGAAGCTGAAGATGGTTTGAGGAGGTCCCTGCCCCTGCGCCTGGCGTCGCAGAGTGATGACACGCTCTCATGATAAACTCCCAAGCAGGGGAATGACGGGTGACGGTGCGAATCGTGATCTCATTGTTCTGCTTCCAGAAGCAAACTGCCAGAAGGGCGGGCTGCCTTTGATCTCTGAAGGCCTTCCATTTTTCAGAAGTCAGATGTTCTAGATTTGGTAGACGGTTGTTTGGTTCCAGAGGATCTGTTTTTCATGTCAGCAGGCGACATTAATTTTCATACTTTGGTAGTCTATTTTTTTTTTTTTTTTTGTGGTAGAGTGCAATAACAACAGGCAGAAATTCTTCAGACAATGGACTAAGAGGCATTAGTGTGTTGTAAAAAAAAGTTGAGGTTTTTACTACAAAATTAAAACTTGTATTTTACAGACAATAAAATGCGTTGTTTATGCACAAAAGGTTAGTTTGTTATGCATTTTAACAATAATGAAGTGGCTTTGGTAAACATTTTATTCTAGGTGCCTTTCGTTCGATGATATCTTTCTGTCCTATTGCTCCATATTCCCTCGTCCCATCTCTTGGAATATTTAAAAACCATGTGTACCTTTCAAGACCCAAGAGAAAAGGAAAGGTTGTCTGTGGGTAAAATATTCTCAGTGCACGTCTGCATATGTATTAGGGATGGTAAGATTCACCGATTCGCATCGGTGCACCGGCATAAAGTTCACGATACCATTGCCCCGATCAGAAAAGTGTGCACCGGATACAATTCGGGATAAACTCAGGATGCATCGTTTCTAACATCTTTGCATCGGTAAAATCCAATTTATTTATATATAATTATTAGTAGAGGCTGTATGCCTTTATTATTTAGAAATGTGACCAATAATTTTATATTTAGATTGATTCCTCTTCTCTAAACTGTTTATCAAGCGCGCTCTCATCTCCACTGCTGTCAGTGGCCAATTCTTGTCAAGTCTCTCAGCCAAGTCTCGCGCGAGTTTGAGGCGTGTTCAGGCAAGCCTCAGATTATCATGGAGGATGAAGAGCTACACGTTCCACCGAATTGCTACAAATCAAATGTTTGGCAACATTTTGGATTTTTCAAGAGACGGACAATTTGACAAGACACATGCATTTTGCAAAATATGCCATGCCGCTATAAAGAAAAGAAACAGCATAAATGAGATGCTTACTGAGTTGCAGTACTAGAGAAACAAATATCTGAAGTAAAAATGGGACTTTTTTAGTTAATTTATGATTTGCTGTCTGCTTAAGAAGAACCAAAGAAATAAAATCAAACTATCTGTACCATATTAAATTGCATAGCATCATATTCTTTTGCATCGCATTGTATCGCGTGTTGAATCAAATCGTGTCGAATTTCACTGCATCGCAATAGGGGTGAATCGTATCGTGTCGCATTAGTAGTTGCTTCATATGTATCTTTAATGTGTCGGATCGTTGGCAATGCATCGGGATGTGTATCGCATCGGCCTCAGTGATGGAGATGCACATCCCTAATATGTGTATATTTATCCAGTGTAATTTAAAAATGTAAAGCTATATTTCAGCCGTGGTTGTCTCTATTGCCTGTCTGTTGATTGTGACGAGATGTGAGGGCGATAGAATAAGATATGTAGCGTTAGTGCTGTGTCTTCACAGTATTACAGGTGACTGACTGGAGATCAGATCGGAGTGTGTTCACCCAGCAGCGCACACAGAATGTAACCTCAGTGTTGTTGCATCTGATCATGAGGAAAAGGAAGAGGCAGAGCAAAGAGAGGCTTTGCTGTGGACAGTTAATGATTTCCCTGCTCTCAGGTCAGTATTAGGTAAGACTGGCGGCTCTCCTATGCTATGTGTGTGTGTATGAGAGAGAAAGCACAGTGTGTATGAGGCACTCTGTCCCGGGTTCCTGGGTCTCTGGCAGGGGTTGCCAAAGCTTCATGTGTAGCCCTTAATGCGAGTTTGAAAGGGAGAACGCATCCATTTTAGATTGGATTGATGCTGTGCTGAACAATGTTACTCATGGCTTCTGTGAAACGGGTATTTCTAGCATAGACATTACATTATTACATTACATTGGGGTACCTTGAGCAAGGAGTGTTCTGGTTATCCCTGTAATCTCGCCAAAAGCTTACATCAGAAACTGATTCGAGACAGCATCATCCAAGAAGAGAAAAGCACAGGGCATGTGTTCTAAAAGAATGTTTTGTAAAATGTGATATTGATAACATTATTACCAATAATAATGAATGCACAATTGTGGAGGGGTGAATGTGCTGTACCGTGACACTAAAACACCTGTGACAACATCACCATTACTACCTGAATCATCATTTTCACGCAGTCAAGCTATCACATGAAATCCCACAGAAATGTGCACATACACAGTGATATAAATCCCTCATCAGCACACTAACACTAAGTGTAGTGTGAGGTCATCTTCTCCTGCTGTTACTGGTCTAACTCGCAACACCTTTCGGGGGCGGGGTTTAGAGATTTCTTACTGCTTCTCCTTTCAGAAGAATGGAAGTCTTGGACGGAGAACATATTTTATTGCCCAAAAGTCTTTGTATTTTGTATGACACTTCGTGAAACTTATGTTGAGAATAAAGAAAATTTATTTAATGTACAAAATGAAAGGTTATCAATTGATATTTATACCTTTGAATTCAAATGTTCAGTCTTATCAGTTGTAAATATTCGTAAAAATTTTACTCCCATTCCCTGGCTTCCTTTCAACAGGAGGAATGCTGAGGAATGTTTCAAACCTAGAGAATTGCCAACCCTTTTGTTGCTATGTTCAGAAACAGTTTTTGCATCAAAACTATTAAAAAATACAAGGCTGTATTAAAAAATATTCAGGCTGGCACTCACTCGTACTTTATGCATAGAATAGAAAAGTTGATTTCATTTCATTTGTTAAATTAGATATATTGTTTATATTTCTGAAGTGAACACAAGATAGTTTATGCAGATTTTAACCATTGTACACTTTGGAAGTTTACATGAAGTGAAATTAGCCAAGAGTCCCAAAAAACTAGAAAGTCAAACATCACTCATAATTTCAAAAATTTCAAAAGTCTCAAAATTATTACTGCAACAAGGTATTACTTCTATTCATTGTGTAACTATAATCAGCATTTTCATAATAACTGCTGTTTCATGCACATTCAAATAAATACAATGTTAAAGAAATATTCAGTGGCTAACATGCCTTAGGTGGTTTACAGTGACTTTTTAATTGTTTGCTGCCTTTGGTTATATTTATTCATATAAAACAAAGATATCCATGAGGAGAATACAGGAAAATAACATAAGCTGGTGCAACTGAGATTATAATTGCTATAACTGGTCTAATAGGGATTATAAACGCCTATGACTGATCCAATATAGATTATAACTGGGATATGCCAGGTCTAATACAGAATAGAATTGGGATAGCTGAGTCACATGCAAGTGGAAAAACCTTCATATCAGGGGACTGGTAGTATCCTCTCCCACACTAAAACAACATTTTCCTCATTCCATCTTACGAAGGGCGTTGCACAAGGTGCCCATCTCACCTGAAAAGAAATGAGACAAATGAGGGATTGTTTTGCCGATCAGAGACACCTCACAAGAAACATCCATGGAACCCTTTCCCAACTCTGTGTGGCTCTCAGTGATAAATTCACCTGACCGTGCTTAAATGGTTTCCATTGCTCTGTTGTTTGGCTTCGCTTAAATAGTTGTGACTAAAGGGAAGGACGTGCTATCTGAGCACAACCTACTGCAGGGAGGTTTCTGCGGAAGCTCAGCGGACTCACTGTTGATGCTGTCGGCCAGGTTGCGGAGTTGCTGAGTGCTGTCCAGAACCTCTATGCTCTGGGTGTAGGCGTTGTAGCGCACGGAGAAAGGCCGGGGAATAGTGGCGGCGAACTTCCTGTTTTTTGGGGTAGAGCGCAGATAGGAGGACAAGAGACAGTGCAGTCATATAGGGGGGATAAGTCTTCTCTCAGGACTGTGACTTTACTGGCAGCAATGAACTACTCAAGAAACTCAGGGTCTTTGGCATGAAAATGCTTCCCTCTGTTTGTCTCACAGCCCCGTATTGTGTTGTGTTAAAGCTGAAGGGCTCCTTGATTTTTGTAGTTTGCTTGAAGGAGCCTTTCTTGACTTGTTTTAAAACCAGTTGATGATTCCTGGCTCTTATTCAGAGCCTGTTGTTTCACCATTAGATGGTGATCATTCCTAATAGCTGTCTGTAAGGAAATTACTGGTGAAGAGCACTGTACCTGACTTTCTCTTTAGCGTCCTCAAAGCTCTCTGCTACAAAGTACACAGGCTGGAACTCAGTAATGGGGTACTTCTGAACGCAGGTCTTTTCGGGCTCGAATGGCCGGATCTGTGGCTTGTCTGACAGACTGTACTGTGGGGGTAGTATAAAACAGAAGTTCACTCAGAAAGCATTATGATGTTGATCCACCACAACCAACCAGAGACCTGGGATCTGCTGGGAAGTTGTGACATCATTATAAACTTTCAGGATCAGAAATTAAAAATCTGGAAAAACTCAGGAATTCTTATTCCTGCGAGTTACAGTCCACCACACATAAAACATATCCATACTCAGCTGAGACACCTGAGAAAACACTCATAGGTGAGAGTTACAGGTATAGACATACCTAAGACAGACTCCAATCTTCATGTGACACACCCACACCTGAAACAGACTCACTGAGTTACCTGAGACTCAGGAACACAGCTGAGAGCCTATGCCTACCTGTAGCTCACCAAAGGATGACAGTAGTCCGGCTCCATAGGCCTTGACCTCAGAGCCCTGTTTGCACAAGCCAAACTCCACCGTGAACCAGTACACCTGTGGGAGAGACACAGAGGAGGTCCACCATAAGGAAGAGAGGGATGGCATTGGTGACCATAATAATAATCATAATGATAATGATGATTGCGGTGATGAAGTTCCTCTTGTACTCACAGTTGCAAGCTTTTCAATATACTCATCAGGGGCCCCCAGGGAAGCCAAACCAATTTCCTGCCCAGACAAAAAAAATCCACAACAGTTGAATTTGCTCCACTGAAAAGTTTGTATACACAAAGATTTTAAAGCTGTACAACAGCCCAGACCACTGCAGTGTTTTCCTGCTGTGTGATTGCCTGTTTCCCCTGGCCTAAAAGCAGCAGACACTGTAGAAACCCCGAAGCCTGCATGCATTGTCAGGTCTACGTTTCAAACCATACTGTCTGCTGTGGGTGCCCCGGTGATGGTGTCCATGGTGACTGTGGCTGTGGTAGTGTGTCTCATGCACTGAATAGGGTACCTGGGAGAACTGGGCGAAACCAGGGTCCGCGAACAGAGGCACGTGTCCCAGCAGCTCATGACAGATGTCCCTGTGAGGGGGGATGGCTTTAGTATACTGTCGAGACTGCCTCTGCAGCATTTCATGCTCTCTTTGATCACTCTCCTAGTACCATCATCCACACCATTCTTAATTTTCTTTCAGTTGAAGGATTTAATTCTGCTTTCCTTCTTGCTCAGTCGTAAGTTACCATGCAGTTACTGTAAAGTTCAGCAGTGTGTCAGTCGGGCCAACCCTCTCTCTTTCTGTTGCCAGTGCAAGCACCCAGCTCTCTCTGCCTGCGTACGCTGAACAATCAGAGCTAGATATGAAGCCGTTTTCACCCACACCCCCCTGCCCCTACTCACGGCTCAGGCGTGTACATGGGCTTGGACCCGTGGCGAATGTACTGTGTGGAGTGGAAGACCCGGAACGCCAGTCCCGCCAGGAAGTCCCGCGAGGAGAGCAGCCCAGCCACGGGGCGCAGTCTGAACCCCGAACACGCTGAGAGAGAGAGAGAGAGAGAGAGAGAGGAGGGAGAGAGAGAGGGAGAGAGAGAGAGAGAGAGAAAGGGGGTGAGTGAGTGAGTGAGTGTGTGTATGTGTATGTGTGTGTGTGTGACCCAGCCTGTGAGTGAGCATCTGACTCAGTGTAAATGTGTGCTTTTGTGTCTGTATCTGAGTGTGTGTGTGTGTGTGTGTGTGTGTGTGTGTGTGTGTGTGTGTGTGTGTGTGTGTGTGTATGTTCGTTCCTGTATTTGTGTGAGTTTATGTGTGTGAATGAGTTTGTGTGTTGTTTTTGTGTGTGCAGGAACATGTATGTTTATGCTGAGAGCAGCAGGAAATAGAGCAATGAATTGCTTCACACTCTCTAACACAGACAGAATTAGCCTATGGCGGTCCTGAAACTGAAAGTGTTTTGTCCCGTACGCTGCTAGTAGCATTGAAAAGGCATTGAAACAACGTTGTTGCAATGTTTTCGGGGTTTTTACACTGCAGGAAGCGCGAGATGTCCTCCAGCTGAGGGATGTTGTCCTCCCTGTAGCCGCAGTATTTCTCCAGCAGGGGGAACACTCGGTTGTGCTCGCGGCAGGCGTGCGTGGGGTACAGGGTCTTCAGCTCCCTAAACACCACCCCCCACGTCTTCCTCTCGTCCTCGGTGTACTCCACCGTCGGAATGGCCTGACCGCTGGACACGGGAGCGTGCTGTCAGTCACACGGGAACGCGTGCGCACGTACACATGCAACAACACACGCTCGCTCATTCACATACAGCCACAACAACACACTCATGCGCGCAGATACACATGCAGAAGTGCATACACTCACATACACAACACATATAATCCTGCATGCAGATACACCCACAACAACACACACTCGCACACTTACACACTCACGAACACAATCAAACACAACACCACATTTGCACATGCACATATACACTCAACACACTCACTCATTCGCATACACATGCAAGAACACACTCGCATACAAGTCTGCTCTCACATAGACAGCTGGGTCTACATGTGGACTGGGAGAGAATTCTTCTTTACATCATTTATAAGTTCCCATCCCTCTTGAATTTTGATGTGATGCTGATATCTTTACTGCTACAGAATAACATACTACAGTCAGGGGCCAGAGGTAACAGTGGGGCCCAGCTCCACTTCTGTATTTGTGTGGAGAGAAAGAGACAATATGACATTCCAGATCCTGTTAGATAGTTACTGTCTGTAGTTGTAGGCAATGTCAGCAAACTCCTTCCTCCTGGCTCTGTACACTGAGTCTGTGAAACCCTGGATTCCAAGACAAAAGCAAATGAAAGCAGATCTCAGGATTAACGTTGTTGTTCAGATGTGGCAAAGCCCTTTGACTTTAAAACCTCTGAGAAATCCGCTCTGTGGAATATGACATTTCTCTTCCTTACGGGATGGTCAGAGTCCAGCTCTGAGCCATAGCTCAGGATCTGGTTGGCGAAACGGTCCAGCTCCTGGATATGCCTGGGAAACCATGGCACTGCAGACACGAGAGAGAGAGATTATATCACCACTGGGCCCTGCTGGGATTATCACTGAGTCTCTGCAGAGATGACCTCACTACCCTGGCCAGTGGGAATATCACTGAGTCTCTGCGGAGGTGACATGACCGCCCTGGCCGGTGGGATTATCACTACTGTCAGACAATCAAAATGGTAGAATAGTGTCAGTATCATGTTTCAGTTACTACAGTGGCATTACTACTAAATAGCAACAACAGAGTAGAAATAGTTGTATAATACCACCCTGCTCCACTGTGTCCACCCCAGATTGGTTGGAATGCGGGGTGCAGTGTGAGCATGCTCAGAGCCTGCACACACACACACACACACACACACACACACACACACACACACACACACACACACACCTGTGTCCCCCATCTTGCTGCGGGAGAGCTCGTGCACGTGCCCGCTGATCTGGGTGCGGAGCCCGTCGATGACCTCGTCCAGCGCCTTGGCGTAGGTGGTGTCCACGCTGACGAAGAACTCGTACTCCTCCTTGTTCATGCGCGACGGGCGCGACTCGATGTGCTTCAGGTTGATGCCCTTGTCCTGCGGCGCACGGAGATAATGCCAGTGACCGTCAAACCAACCGCGGTTTTATAAGATTTTATTTTATTTATCTGCTACCTGTGTCCTAAACAGACCAGCATGCACTGGCATCTTTTCCATCCATTCCAGCCTTCCATGTTTAATAAAGCTGCATTTTTCCCTCTTTAATGTGCGAGTCTGGAAAGCTTCTCTAAAGATTGGGCTGGTATACCAACTCAGACTGACCAATAGGAACAACCAGAATGACACACTACAACAGAGGAAGAGTCACATGACCAGAGAGACAATTAGAGAATGGAACACAGAACAACAGCAGAAGGTCAAACAGGATCGAGAAACATTTAAATTGGAACAAAAATACTGATGTAAAGAGGAAAAACTGATTGGTGAAAAGGGTGTGAATCCATCACAAATCTAGTGTGGTAAGTTGCCCTGGCAGCTCTATCAAATCAAAATATGTCTTCCTTGTAGCATAGCCAGTTCCCAGTGTCATGTGACCAAGCCAAATCCAAACCCACAACTAACCCCTTCATCCTGTTCACAGGCAAAAACAGCAGGTTCAACAACCTCTGAGGGGGGAGATGAAAAAAATTTAACGGTAAGATATGCTGTTCTTTCTTTTGCCACTTGAGGGCGAAAAAGACAATCGAATGAATAGCTACCGTCGCAAGCAGGTCTGTCTCACAAGACACTGTGGAGCTCAACGTGTCACAGACCAAACAGCAGGACCCAGTTTGTGTCATTTTAGGTTGATTAATTCAACAAATTATTGTAATCTCAACAGTCTCTGATGAATAATGTTTTCTGCCTTATTGACGTTCTGTGTGTTGTGAAATCTGCCAAATAAGGTTTACAGTCGTAGGAGAGGAAATCAGAACTCAGGAATAATTGGTGTTGGCTATAAAGAGGTGTTCTGCTGTTATTGTCGTAAAGCTAGCAGAGGGAGTGAAATAATCGCTCAAAGCTATAGGTCCTTTCAGGAGGCGGATGGTGAGCGTTGTGGGGTCACATGACCTACTCCATCTGGAGCTCATTTGTCGAGCCCACAGGCTTTAAGGAGTCTGGATATGAATACCATATGGGCACAGGCGGTGCTTACAAAACAATATGTTTGTGATTCTATCTGTGTGTCTAGGGTCTCTGTGCTTCTGTAAACGGTGTTATTGTGTCCCAGTGTTAGGGTCACTGAGATTGGGGAAGTGCTGAGTCTCAGTGGCCCTGACCTTGAAACAGGTGTTAAGTCCCAGTGTTTGAGTCTCTGGAGTTCCTGAGTCTCAGTGTTTGCGTCTCTGGAATTCCTGAGTCTCAGTGCATCCATGTCGCTGGAGCTGCTGAGTCTTAGTGCTTAAGTCTGAGGAGGTTCTAAGATTCAGTGTTTTTGAATCTCGAGTTTCTGAGTCTCAGTGTTTGAATCTGAAGAGCTGCAGAGTCTTAGTGTTTCTGAGTCTCTGGAGTTGCTGAGTCTCAGTGTTTGAGTCTGAGAGGATGATGAATCCCAGCATCTGAGTATGATGCATGTTTCAGTGTAGCATTTCTGTCACTTCTACAACATGGCACTCATATCATTGATGACAGAGAAGGGTGCAGGCGATTTGATGCTTTGGGCTGAATGGGGACTGGAACAGGCAACTCTTACAGCAGCTGAAGCATAATTGGAGCCCTGCCATGTATACAGGCTCATGGACACAACCGCTGAACTGACAGGGCAGGTCCACACGACCTGTAACTGGATGGGCCAGAAATCACACAGCTGATGAGTTTGTATGGGGGAACAAGTTTCAGTATTCCACACTAAAACATGTGTGAGGAGGACTGGGAAAAGGTGGCGTGTCCTGCCATCTCTGCGGGGGTGAGAAGACAGCTGAACACACTAAAATGTTCCCAATGTCCCCAAGAATTCTTTTGAGTCATTACTGTTGTTGTGAGTTGTGATTTTGGGAAGACATTCCTCTTTTGGATTGGTCGTTTGTCTGGCACTCCTTCCAATAACAGCACAGAGAATGCAGACAGTATGGTGTTCCGCACTCTTTTCCCCGCATCTCTGTGGGGATTCTGTGACCACTACCATGTGTTATGGTGAAGAGAATTTGCGAATGTGGTCTGCTTCTAAGAAAGGGTGGGTCTGAGAGGCAGGGAAATGGGATTGGATGAGAGTTGGCTGGGGTGTGAGGGTTTTTTGAGGGGAGAACGAGGGGTGGAGGAGGAGGTGGAGTGGGACCATGGATGCTCATAGGCCCAGCAGAACCCTTTCATGTTTACGGTGAGGCTGCGAGGGTGGCGCTTGGCAGACTCGGTATTGATCTGTGAGGGGGACGCCTGACCTTTAACCCCCCCAAACATTTACTACTGGAAGACCAAACACATGGTGAACACAAACCTGCAGTGTTACACAAGCACTTACACACTGACACCAGTTCTTCCTCACATATATTCTCACACACACACACACACACACACACACACAAACAAACACTCGCACACACACACCACTATACAATGCGCTGAGACACAGTCAAACAGTCGTGTAATACAAAACGAAGTTGGTCAAACAGATATGGTCATATTAACTGGAAAATTAAAGTATAAATTGTTAATAGTTTAGCAGAGGCAGAGAGCACTAGCCAGTGACACAAACATTAGCACGCCGTGGGGCACCTAGACCGAGAACCGGACAGAACACAAAAACATGACATCCTTAGATAAAATCCGACCTTTTGGAAGCTGGACAGCAAACACGGGTCAGTTTGGTGCAACACTGGTCGGCAAACAGCTATTTAAACAGAAGTTACATGTCACATGACTGACTTGCACCAGAATAAACTTCACACTGGCATGGGGATCAAAGAGGAGGGAACACTGGAGAGTGGCATGTGCCACCAGGTCACCTGAGAGGGAGCTTAAAGATTCCACAGAAGGAGATTTCCACACAAAGAACCAGCCATTGTGGTATTCATTAACAAATATGTGAGGGGGAAATGTCATGTTGAGGGGTAACTGGTATCATATTTGGCTTGGAATTCAAGGATGGTGTTGCAGACATGATAGAACAAGGTTGACCCCCTGTAGATGTCAGAACAGGAGAGAATGTATTGGAGTTGTGGAGGATGGGAGAAAGAGGGATGATGGAGAGACAGAGAGGGTGAGGAGGAGGGGTAAAGGAGAAGAGCAGAGACATGAGTGCAGAAATGAGGCACAGCCAGTTTGGTGACAGTGCACAGGACCTGTCTGAAAACCCCCACAGCTGGTATCATTTAAAAACTCCCAGCAGGTATAGAGCAAGGCCAAGCCAGACTGAGCAGAGAGAGCATGGAAAACTATGATTCTGACCGTGCCCAGACTTGTTATATTGCTGAAAGACACCATACAGATCCGTGTGACGCCGTGACACCTGTTCCATTGAAGTGACAAAATCATTGATACAAATTGTCATGGACTGTGTATTGCATGTCTGTATTTTCTGACTTATAAGTCATTCAAACTTCTGACTGACTTTAGCCTTTCTCTCCCCTTTGCGCTGTGTCAAGCTTATACCCATATCAGCAGCTAATCTCTCCCAAACCGCCGCACATATAATGCCACTATGGCTAATCTGCTTCAAAGCCTCAACTACTTATATTTCTGTGGCTAGTCTGTGACAGTCTCTAGCACTAATACCCTCAAACAATGATGCTATAAGTCTGAATGAAGAGTGTACTTTGCAGCACAGGATTTGTGAGAGCTGCCAGAGATTACTGGAGTGATTGAGGAGTCACGGAGAGATGTGGGTGCATGTGTTTCAAACTACTCTGTGAGACATATTTTTAAAGAGACGTAAAAGAGACGCTATCCATTTATTCAGTTTCCATATGGTTGATTAAGCAATGTTTCCCACCCTCTCTGCAGGTGATACATCTGTGTTAAACTCAAACCACTATCAGACCCCCTTCTCTGTCCTCTTGTAATTCACTGTAGCCTGAGAGCTAACAACACACACACACACACACACACACACACACACACAGAGGAATGGAAGAATGACTGGAGAAGGAATCAGAATTAGAATATGGAGATCTATGACAGTGAATGACTTTGGAACATGCCATTGGTGAACGTGAAGTGATCTATGCACACGGAAAGAAGATACTAGAAAGACAGTCTGCCTGAGAGGTGAGCTGTGATTGAGGATGAACACGAGTAACTTCCATAATTTACTGCAGCATTCAAAAAGCACCCCAATAGCACTTATTCAGTAAAAGCATGAAGTGTTAGTTTTACTCTGTCTTCTGAAACGATTGAATGGAGCAAAAGGGAGCAGCTTGCACTACTGACTGCTTTCCTCTGTAACCTGTACACACTAAAAGTGTCTGTGTATTTAATGTATGTCCCTGATGGACTGGTGAGAAGGTCTAGTGGTTATTAGGTCTGACTATGAGAGCACGTGTTGAATGTTTATGTGCAAAGGGTCCTATAACGTCTGGTTCTGTTATGATACCTAATCAATCAAGTCCTTCATGCTTGACTGTGATAAACACAGAAGGAACATGTTACTATCAGTGTGACAGTTGGAGTGGGACCATGATCTGATCAGAATGGTAATCTCAGCAGAGACATGCCCTTGTCATTGTGATAATCACAGGCTGCAGGACCATGTTCCTCTCAGGGTGTTAAACACAGCAGGAGCATGTTCCCGTCGAGGTGATAATCACAACAGCAACATGTTGATATTAGGTTGATAAGCAGAGGGAGAACATGTTCCTGTCAGAGTGATATTCACAGTAGGATGCTCCTACAAGTGTTCCTACATGTTCCTACCAAGGCCACACTCACTCTCAGGCCTGGCAGGTCTCCCTGCTGCTGTCACACAATGCCTGGACATCTGGCCTGCATTGAGAGCCGTCTGTTTCATCAAAGATGCTGTATTCATAAAACTTTTCCACCATGCAAAAGGAAGCATTCCAACTCTGCAGGAAGCTATGGTGTCTCCTCAAAACAGATGTCCTCCTTCTGACAGAGCGCTGGTGATAAAGTCCGCTCAGTTTACCTCTCTCTCATCCCTGCCTGCATTCTCTCTCCCACACAATCACCTGGTCTGAAGTCAGCGAATGACACAAGCCGCTCACCATTGGTCAATAGCACCAAGGTCATTAATACCTAGGTATGGACAATTCACTTTCATGAAAATAACACTTCAAGAGAAGCCATTGCTGACTTTCTCAGTCATGTGAGGACACAGGTGATGGATTTGTCTGTGACAATGAGAAATCATTGAAAATCACACTAGTGTATCTGTGATTTGTCCAAACTTGCAAACAGTACAAACAGTAGTTTTTGTGGCTCTTGTTTCTTGGGTCTTGGTGTGTATGTAGACATGCGTAACTGTATAAATGTATATGCTTATGTGTGTGCGTGTGTGTATCTGCACAGGAGGACTAACCTCAAACAGTCTCAGGGCTTTGGCCAGTGCCCCCACTTCCTCCCTCAGGGAGAAGATGCAGGACAGCACCCCCGCCTTGTTGGTCTGCTCCTCCAGGTACATAGAGTCCTGCCAGGTAACAGAACAGAGAGAGGGGGTCATCACCTCTGGCTCCCTGCCCTCGTCTGTACCAACTCACACTTAGTGAGGGGTGTTCACCCTCTATCTCTAAGCATGCTGATGAACTCTAGGTGTCATTCTGAGAGGCTCTGCTCTCTCCCCTCAGTTTACTTGTCCTTCATAGTTTCATCCACCTTGTTGAAATCCTGTTTAATGTCACATTGATGAAGTACTGTACTGCCAGCCCAGACATGCGCCCCGCCACCCTTCAAATCGAACATGCTGAGAGGTGTGGCACGACAGGGGGTGGGGGACATCTGGGCTGAAGGTGTGGTGCCCAACAGCTGCCAAAGAGGTTTGTGGGAAATGTGGAGCCATGCTGAGGTTACATGGTAACAAAAAGCTCTCTCTAAACATCGTGAATGGGACTGCATTGTTTTTCTCATCGAATGGTCAACACACACTGCTGACGTACAATCACTGATTCATTGGCAGCACACTGAAGTATTTGATGAAGGAAGTGAATCCAGCACACTCCTCCTTTGGGTATCTCAGCACTCAGGACAGGATGGATTTGGCGGGTGTGATTAGGCACAGATCTGCATGGAAGGCACTCTAAACCTGAACCTGCTGCAGCACGATGGCCTTTAACCTCATCAAATCGCTGCAGCCATAAATGTGTCTGTCTCTCCGTCTCCTCTTCTCTCAGTCTTACAGCTGAGCATGCACTGAGGGTGGGGCTGCGGAAATTAAACTGTTTTAGGGGGGGAGGGTGGGGGTTGGTGTAAAAAAAAAAAAACTCATGACATCAATCACGCTTACATTCCTGTGTACTTATCCTACAGGTCAGACTCAGCACACCTTTAATCTTTCACCTTTGTCCTCTGATCAGATCTTTAGCAAAAGCCTCTTTCTCTTCTGGCCAAAGTAAGAAAGCCACATTCTTCACACTAAAGGCTCTTAATACTACACAGTCTTCTTCTCCTTCTTCTTCCTCCTCAGTTAACGGAGTGGTACTGACAGTGGTAATCATAACAATGACAGCCAGCAAACTGCAGACACGGGACGTAGAGTTTGCATTTCTTTAATGCTGCTTTTGATTGTTTTGCTTGATTAAGAACCCAGCCGATTTCAATAAAGACACACCATTAGCGATCAACTTTTTTCGTAATCCAATTTAGTACCTCTGTTTTGTGCACTCCAGGTGAAACCTACTTAGATATACCTGGTAGAAAACTAGTTTTAAATGAATGGAAAAAAAATCCTCTTGGCAAAACGTTATCTTGTGTAACCCTATGTCTTCGCTAAAGGTTTTTAATGTAAGGTGCACAAGCGTTGCGTTTCTCGGTCAGAAAGAGTTAAGTAAAGAGGAATCGGTCGCTGTTGAGCGATCCAAACTAAAACTAGCAAACGCATGCAAAAAAGGACTCAGGACCACTATCGGATCAAAGGTAGGTTATCTTGCTCCCCTGTTTGAAGCTCGCAGGTTACTACGGAGCATTATTGGTTACGTTTGACAGGCACCTTCCTCAAAGGCAACGCACGGCACTCGCGGGATAAAACGCGTGCATATTGAATGGGTAATCTTTGTTTAATCGGTTATACAACGCAGGTGCAACAACAGTGAAAGCCCAGAGACCACAAGCAGGCGAGGTAAGCGATGGATCTTATTTGTCTATTCAGTCGTCGTTCGTGTGTGAAAGTCATCACAATAAAGATTCCTCTTTGGACTGCCTGGAGGGTAGTTCATCCGGTTGAGGTTTGCTGTAATGTGCCAACTGGATAAAGACCAACAGATGTGCATTTTTTAAAAGTTGTATTGAGAGTCGATAAATAGTACTTATGATATGTAATTGAGTTGTTCCTTTTGGTAATTGATGCTTTGCAGTTAAGTTGCATGAAACTGGTTGAATTGCTCTGTTAACTACTGATTTGGTATCCGCAGCCTTCACATTTAAAGTTAACCATTACGTATCAAATTAAGACTACAGGACGTCTTAATTGGGATGTGTGGCACGTTATGTAAACATATAATAACTGACATCACTGTCATGAATATACGTTGTTACACACCAGTAGCACGGGAACGTGTACAGTAAGGTTGTTGATGGTGTATTTGTAATTAGTGCATTGTTAAAAGTTCAGCTGCTTTTTCCCGTGTTGTTCATTATAAAGAGGTAACAATGCCATGCGGGCATCAGCTGACTGCCGCGAATATTCCAGTTCGGGACAGCGCTTCGACCTGCAAAATGATGTAATCCACTGTTCTCTCCTGTATATCCTGAAACTATAGTTTGAACTGAAACCACCACCACCACCATCAACAACACCACAAAAAGTTTTACAAAAAATGATATAAAATGATAGCTATACCGTTAAAACGTGAAAACAATTATATATATATATTATATATAATGCACACTAATTTGCAACACATTATTCACTCTAAATAACAATAAGAATCACCTGTGTGCCATTCTCTCCGTTCTTTTTACGGAATGTTGCGTCCATTGTCTTTATCTCGCGTTCCTGCGGTGATGTTCAATAGATGCGCTCCGCTACCAGTTTGTCTGTGTGGCGCTTCCTAAATTCCTGGTATATAAGTGGGACCACGTGATACCACACCCCCTTCACTTAATGGGCCCACGGTCTGGATGCCTGTCACGCGACGCACTTGGGCCACAGTTGTTGGCACATCTGGCTCTAATCGTCAGGGGGTGTCTGTTTAAAATGAATTCCTCCACGATATGCTACCTGTTGCCAAACCACGCAACTCAAACGCCCCCTCTTGTTTTCTGGCTGCAAGTAATAATTATATGGTTAGTCAGATAAGAGAATGCACCCTAATGCCCTTTGTTTGTTGGCTAATTGTAATAATTTATACAGTGTGGTAAATAAAACAACTGACCTAAGTATCCACGTGATTAGAAACGGCAGTTTTATCAGACAATTATATTCTTATTTTTAATTATTTGATCTATGTACCTCAACTCAGCGGTTATGAGGGAGTCTTGGGTAATCATGTCTGGATGCGGGCGCGACCGTTATAAGGTGTGTACTGACTGACTGACGCAAAAACGATGAACAGCTGTCGCGAATGAGCGCCACAAAGAGGCGACATAAAAGAATAAAAAGCATTCATCTTCAGAGGAAGAGATTTCTACTGCATAAACCCACACGCATGCACGCAGGTTTGAAGACCCTTATGAAAAAGATCTCTATGCTGCCCTGTTCATTGCGAGCTCGTTGCATTACAAACCTACAACACTGGGCGGCAGTGTATGTCACTTTTTAAATAACACCTGTTCAAGTTTGTTTTAGAATAGGCCTGGTACATTTTTTGTGGATGTATAATATATACAGGGGAAATATTTGATATTGAAACCATACTGATGTTGTGCGATCATTATAACACAAATATTCAACTCATGTTTTACTTTTTATGTTAAATAAGTGACAAAAGTACACACTGCTGTTAAAAACTAAAAACTAGATGGGTACTTTGACAACAGGCAAATGACAGTTGCCTGTTGACAGTTCATTTTCTGCAACGGCGTGTGATAGCATGCGGAGCTGTCGAAGTGTCTTAACGTTACACGTATGCGTTAAAAGCTAGAGATAATTTTACACGACTATGACACTTTTGGAGAACGACGAGGCATTGCATCTTCCGTTAGGTATTCCATATCAACGCCCGCCTGTGCTGCTACATAAGTCATTCCTGCATTTTCCACCAGTGATATGCCATTGTTTCTTACCAAACGTCAGGTGGCGCCAATGCACTGTTTTAACGGACTGCGCCTGATTCAACAAGTGGTTGGCGAGTCTCCACGCGCACAATGCCGCAGAGGCATTTAATAATGTGTTCCGGGGACCGGGAATCCCGCTAGCCCACACCTGGACTCACACCTGCCGCTCCTCTTAACTGGTTAAGTAAATAAAAGACGGCCCTTACAAGGTAGTGCGTTAGCGGCCTTTCTCTTCCGACTGTTTGATTAACACACATAATGACACCTTTATTGAAAAAAAAAAAATTTTGAACCAATTCAGCTGAACGGTTCACTTAATACCTCCGTCTGTGGATGTTGGGTCAAGTCAATCTAAATGTGAAGTAAAGTTTCCTAGTTGCTGCCCCTCCCTAGCTAACCAAATATATAAAATGACCAATTAAAGAGTCTTTATAAATCCAAGAAGAATTAATAGGCTACTTTCTGTCCTTCTGTCCGACCACTTCTGTCTGTCTTGCACTTGTCAGCCAATACCGGAAATATTATGTATTTATATTTTAGCAGAATAGCCTAAATATGACGTCCTTCTTTGCTTGGTAACATGTAGGAGTGTTCTAGCAGACAGCAGACACATGATAGCGTAAAGGGAACCCATGCAGCCTGCACTCATGTCCTCCCAGCTTGCCCTCACATCTACTCCAGTGAACAGAGGTCCACCTTCTGGGACACTCATCCTTAGTATGTCTAACTACACTAAAATTTATGACATATCTTAGCATATATCGGATAGTCAGCCATAGAAAAAAAAACTGAACACTGAATGAATATTTTAACATCCACACTTCCTCAAATTTAGCTGTAATGAATTAGGCCTACCTGGACCCTTGTGAGAAAACGTGCTAAAAAATCGCTGAAAGTGGTTCAAATATGTGGATGAATTAGAAATTACTGGTTTGCTTATTTGGCTTAATCATTCGCTTTTGTGATAAATCGACAACGACAGCGCACTAGCAGGCGCTCGAAATAGACGCGATTAAAAATAGTGTACCAATGATTCTTAATACCGTACAGATTGAATCTGCTCACCAAGCGAGATTTATTAACTGGACAGGCAGACCACACCGAGTTTTTATTTCTCATTCACCGTCGGCAAAATCAAACTTTTCAGAAAGCGGGAGAGAAAAAAAGAGCCGAAGTGTTTGTACACAAACTGCGGCGTCCAGTTGTCATATAAATTATAACAGCAAGCGATGACTGGACCCGTCCGAACAGAGCCTTCTCTCTGTGCGGCTGGAAGACCGAGAAGAAGAAAGAGTCTTTACAAAGCACTAATTGGACTTAGGGACAGCGCTGACAGGGCGCGTAGATAGGTTTCAGAAAGCCCCGGGATGGCGAGGGAGAGGGGGAGAATGAATAGAACCCACGCTTCTTTTGTAAGCTGTCTTGTTGCGCCAAAAAAGACGAAAAAAAAGTAAAGTTGGAGGGTGCAGAGGTGGAGGAGGGTCTTCAGTGCTGCCCTGGACCTGAATATTAGAGCCAACAGGGAAGCCTTGCGCTATTTATTGCATTTTCCTCTCCCCTTTCCACGCATTCATTACTGCAGCGAGGAGAGTTTTGTTTAGAGTAAAAGACCTCTTTTTTCTACATTAAAAACGACGATTGTCGAAGTACTCCGCGTGTCACCTGCTGTGACCAAACTTTTGCAAGTCGTACACAAAACTGCTTAGAATGCAGGGCTTATTATGAGTGCGAAGATTCACCACTCCGTTTAGTCTTTGCTCTTATAATGATTAGTTCTAGCGGAAGCAGAAAACCCGCAATGAAAGACAAAGAACTGGTCAGGAAAACCTCCGGTGTAATAACAGCAAGTGGCTCTGATCGGCCCTTCACGGCAGCAGGAGAGCTGTCCTTCAGCACTACTGAGGGAAGTTTCGAACACAAACAGGTGGATGTAAAAAACTATATATCTCTTGCCTCTTATCTTGCATTGATTGGCAATACCTATGTCCACTTCATAATATACAATGGAAAAGAGATTTTTATTACTGTAAATCTGGTTCCGGACTTTGAGGATAAAGGTAACTTCTGGTGTTCACTGCAGGGCAGTTCAGGAATGTTGATCTAAAATTGCCCTGAGACCCACCACTGCAGACTCGAAACAAACCTGAAACTATCAGCTGCTCACATTTACTATTCAACTTTGTTGCATTGCACAAAGCGTCGTGCTCAGGGATTTGGTCATGCAGCACTTCATAGTGTTGACTCCTTGTGTGGCTTTTTGTTTGCGATGTACTCTGCCTCACTTGTAAGTCGTTTTGGATAGAAGCGTCTGCCAAAAGAATAAATGTAAATGTAGTTCGTATGCGCTCATGCACATTCTTTGGATCTCACATCGGGGGAATGAACATCTCTGCCAACACGCGCACGCTTTGTGGGACCAAATATGACTTCTGTTGGAAAATTGAACGCAGGTCCCAGCTGAGCTTTGATGACTGCTGTTTATTCAGTGGCTGGCGTGGCACGCGCCTGGCGCACGCATTGCTGCAGCATTCGAAGCACAAGGTGAATACAACCAGCGCGTGGAGGCGTGGTCAGGTCCAACGCTTGGGGGCTGCCAATGTATTGAAAAACCCTGCAGCTGCCAGGTCACATCATTTCGCGCAGTTTTTGGGAGGAGTGCAAGACTAGAGAGCCAACCAGCCTGCGTATAAAAACGGCAAAAGTGTGTGCCTTTCCTACACGCGAATGCCACGAGCTGGGCTCGCTGCCTTAAAGCGATTCAAAGAGGTCTGTGGGTTTCTTTCTTTCATTACTATTTTCTCTCAACGCTCACTGCCAATGGATATCACTGCCAAGATGGAAATAAGCATTTGCCAGCAGCAGCTCGTGCCGCCGGCTTGCTTCTTTGCCGCTGCAGCACAGAACATCCAACTCAGTCCTACTGACAGCCAGAGCAGCGGCAAATCTGCCTCCAAGCAGACCAAAGGACAGGGCTCCTCATCGCCCGAGTTGCTCAGATGCAAAAGGAGGCTGAACTTCGCGGGGTTCGGGTACAGTTTGCCCCAGCAGCAGCCGCACGCAGTGGCCAGACGGAACGAGAGAGAACGGAACCGGGTGAAGCTGGTCAACAACGGCTTTGCCACCCTTCGGGAGCACGTTCCCAACGGCGCAGCCAACAAGAAAATGAGCAAAGTGGAGACCTTGCGCTCAGCCGTGGAGTACATCCGTGCGCTCCAGCAGCTCCTGGATGAGCATGACGCTGTCAGCGCCGCGTTTCAGTCCGGGGTCCTCTCGCCCTCGATCCCACAGAACTGTTCCAACGACATGAACTCAATGGCGGGCTCTCCCGTGTCCTCTTACTCGTCGGACGAAGGATCGTATGACCCGCTTAGCCCTGAGGAGCAGGAGTTGTTGGACTTCACCACCTGGTTCTGAGCTTTTGCAAATGGTCCGTGTTACCTTTTAGCGATCATTTTTATTCTGACTAGACCACTTCTGCTGTTCATATAGATGAAAGGTCAAATGCACGGTTAATTTATATGCCAATGCACAATATATACATATAATTGATATTCGGACGAGATAACTAAAATATCTGAAATATCTGACCCTTTGTGTCTTTGTGCTTTTACAGGGATATGGATTATGATGACTATGCTTATATGCGCGTGGAAATGAGGCGACACAGAGAAGCTCGAGGGCCCTCCAAAAGCAATGCAGCGCTATAGCTTTGCGTTCCGGTCTGGACTGGTGTGACCCGACTCGAGAGGATAAATGACAGTGAAACGGTTCTGTTTAGCCCTGAGACTAAAACAGTTTTCGTAAACCGCTGCCAGCGTGGGAATCCAACATCGGAGCGCACATGTCCGCGCAAACATTTATCGAAGTGACCTTTTTTGACATAATAGCACACAGAACATTTTGTAACATTGTTTCAAACTATGCTAAACTCAATAATCTCAGACCTTTGTAAACTTCTGAAACGTTTTAATTCTAAAAATGCTTCCAAATCTGTCGTTTTCATCATGGTAAATTTTATTTGTGTCAAACACGTTGTTTTAAAATATATTAAGGTATATTTTGTATATAAGAAATTTATAGAAATTTTGTACGCAATGTTTAACTATGTATATATCTTTACAATATACGTTTTTTATGACCTCTGTCTCTTTAAACGTGTTGCCTACAATGTTCTAGCAATTATGTGTATGGTGTATGAGGTTTCAAAGAGGGCTTTGACACACCTATCTTTTACTTTAATACCATCATGTCTTATTTAATAAGCAGTATGTGTTCTCATAATGTAAGTTCACTACGAACAAAGTTTATGCAGCTGTTGTCCAAACACAGAGTACAATGGAGTGTTGTCTTTGTTGGCTTCCCTACACTGCCTTTACAACTATCAGGTTTAATTGACAAGCGAGAAAAAGAAAAGTCCATTAACGCGCTTTTTACGCTATAGTTTCATAATAAACATTTCTAAAGTTTTTTTGACTCTGTACTTCCTTTTTTGTTGGGGTGTAAATCTTAGAATATTATAATGCACTGTAGACTTTTGATATTTCATATTTCCAATAGAACAAGGAAGGCAAATTCGCCCTGTTTGCACTGATAGCATAAAACGTGTCCAGAACCATAAAAGGCTGTATTTCAAATCCAGGGACAATCTTTACTTTAACATTAGACGTAGTATTGTTGACTCCGGCTTAATAAAACAGCTAACGTCCTATCAATTATGAAAGGTTTGATTATTTAATAGGGATGTTAAATGCGCAACAGTGCTAGTGACTCTCCTGTTTAATATCCGGCCCGCGCGTAATTTTCCAAATAAATAAGACTGTACGACTAATGAATAGAAACGGGTTGTTCAGTTCGTTCGCCTGTTGTCAGGTTAGCGGGAACGTGACATGAATATTTGGGCTTTTTACTGGTCTGGCTGAGTTCGCCTCTTCAGCTGCGCGGAAATTCTTGCTCGAGTGCATCGCCAAGTCAAGCAGAATCATCGCTTGTGAAACAACGACAAAAACTATACACAAACAGCTCTCGATCATAAAACAGCTTAGAGGGATTCATGTTTACAGAATTTCCAACCAATTCTCCAAGCTTGTCAGTGCTTGTAATTTGACTGAGGAAAGGCCCGTCGCTTTACAACCGATAAACCGGAACTAAGACATTAAGTAGTGTTTTGTGCAGTGTTCCGAGAGTGCACTGCGCTCGAGAAAGATAAATCTTGCCACACCGCTCTAATCAGGCAGGACAACAAAGACGGCACTTGTGTAGAGAAGATCATTCGATTTCACTGACATAACCCCGGCTAAAGCCGTCTATATCCCAAGCAACCTCACAACATTAGGCTCAGACAACAACGCGTGTTTACAATCGAAATGTCCTTTTATTGATGCTGTTTGGTGCTGCTTCGGTGCTGTTATTTTCAACACCTTCTGGAGTCATGTCACAAGGGGGACCTTCACAAAGGGGGCAATCTTATCTTTACAGCTTTGACTAAAGGTTAAAGACCATATAACTACCTTCTTCGCCACGAACAGGCGAGTGCATAATGCTATTTGCAACAATTTATAAAACATTTTTGTTGGTGTACACAAATAGCTTAAAACATGACAAAACACTGGCGGACCTCGAAGCGAAAATGCTTTGCAACATTTTGAACAGCTTATTTTAACGAAACCCACTATCACCTGAAAGCGTTCAGACGGCAAAACCTCATTTTTGGTAAGACTTGTGTGTATCTTGAAGGTATGGCGTATTTACCGCGTGGGGTTTGATTGTATGCATGTGCAAATAAATACGGACAAAAACTCCACCCGAAAATAGCAGTTTTACCAAATGATAGACTGCTTGTAACGGATACCGACGTCCGTATCGGTAAGAATCGTAGACTGCAACCCCCACGGACACGATTGCTGCTGGACTCTGAATTGGCGATAGGCGCGTGCCCTCTGACAGCAGCGCGTGACCATCTCTTTACAAGTGCCGCAGAGAAAAAAAGGTGCGCTTTCTGGAGCAGAGCCATTTATTGTATGCGGACAGGTGGCTGCGAAAAACATCAAAGGATAAAGCAACGCCAGGTACTGTTCAGTTTTTATCTGAAAGGTGTGTTGCACAATGCCAATTAACCCACCTTGCTGTTATTCACCTACACAAGGAAACAGTTTCTGGCAAGAAGATCAAACGGTATTATCCCCATTAGTTCTGGATGTTATGAAAAATAGTTTCACCGTGTCTGTGGATACCTAATATATTTGTGGATTGCGCACATGGTTACACAGATTAGGATGACTTTCGCGTTAATATTTGTGGGCCAACTTTCTTTTTTTTCAAAATTACACACACTCTCAGAGTGGTTCGCACTTGATGGAAAGGTGACAAAACAAAACCATAAAAACATTGAAAGTTATGGTAAAGAATCCTTGCGCTTTTGGTTCCTAGCAGTTGAGCGCATCGAGAAGACGGACGAATAGCTTATTGATTTAGTACTTTCTCCACCTAACATTGCAATTTCAAACACCACAGGGAATACTAAATGTGAGAAGCGTCCTCTTTAAAAAGGCAGAACGCTGAGCGACCCTTCCGAAAATCGATTGCTTACTGCGACTTCCTCCTTCGTGCAAAAATCGATTAAAGTTGCCTATGATTTTAGCATTCCCAAGGGTAAGACATCGCTCTCAATCAGTGTGAAATTATTTTTTTAAGGGGACTCGCTTTCATTGATGAGACGTAGGCCTACAATTCTAAAAAAAAAATAAATAAATAAATACGACCATTTGACAAAGAACCGTGGACTGTAGCGACCTGCTCCTTATTTATTGTCATATTCATTGTTTTAAATACTGGGAAAAGGCGGTATACATTTCTAATGTGTTCTAAAACGCTCCTTTTCCCGTTTCTTGACAAGTGCATTGACGCCATTTTATTTTCTGAACGAATCAGACAAGTGGCCTCTATTCCCGCTGAATTCCCTTGTCTATATAATGGCTTGCACCAGGGTTAGCCATGTTTACTTCACCACACCGGCTGAAAAAATAAAGATTTAGGAAGTCCTCTACCATGAGTCGTGATTACAGGATGCACTGTGCCGAGCTCCGGCAACAAATGAGTCGACTGACTTAAGCCTATTCAGTGCTGGCAGAATGCAAATAAAAGACAAGTACAACTTTTCCCTTTTTAAGAGGCCTCTTTGTCCGTTCCTCCTATCTGTACAGACAGGATCTGAATATTAAACATGCTTTAGAAGGCTTTATTTCTCTTGTGCTGTATTCAGTGTACTGACTGCTTTGCACTGGCCTGTGAATCACCAATGGTTGGTGAAAAGTTTTGGACAGAGTGATGATTATAACTTATGTCACAGGGTCTGGTGCATTTCCACTGAGAACCTGGCAAACTGCTACCAAGTGAGGCAGGCTTAAGTCAAAGGGCACTGGATGTTACCCCACTCACAGGTGCAAAGCCCACTGCTCACCTACAGCACTCTGATGTTAACCTGCGCTCTAGTGTTTGCATCCGTGTGTAATGGAATGTAATGGAATGCGAGTCCCTCTTCTTGCAGTTTCTGGAAAATACAATCACTCCTCTTTCAACGTTTGCCGGCTATTGGTTGTCAGACTTTTTATGCTCTTCTATTTTAAAATTCACAGAGTGTTCTCCTGTGCCCCCTTCACCGAACACCGGCGTGTGTGTCCCTTGGCTTTAAAGAAAGAGTCTCTACTCTGTCAGCCTGAGGTAGTACACAGTAACTGTTTGTGCTGTAGTCTGTACTGGTTTCTCAATGTTACGGGACTGTGTTGTGGTCTGTACAGGTTTTCAGTGTTATAGAACTGTGCTGCAGTCTGTGCTGGTGTCTCAGTGTTAGAAGTCTATGCTGTAGTCTTGCTGGTTTCCCAGTGATGAAAATGTGTGCTGTAGTCTGTACTGGTTTCTCGGGTGTTATAGGACTGTACTGTAGTCTGTGCTGGTGTCTCAGCATTAGAAGTCTTTGCTGTAGTCTTTTCTATTGTCTGTTAGGTCTGTTATACAGTTATGTTGCAGATGGAAAGGCCTGGCAGGTTTCAGTACCATAGACAGCACTCCAGGCTCCTGCCTACAGTATATCTGCACACCTGTGTCTGTTTCTCTGCAGATATAGGTCTCTGAGACCTTTACCTGACTCAGGTGAGCCAAAGTCTGCAGAGAAAGACCAGATTCACCTCCTGCTCTTTAAGGTGAAAAAAAAATTAGAATAATGAGTGAGAGTCTGCTTGATGGGACCTGAGTTATCACATCCTTTTTAAATATGAGTTAACAGGCAGCATTATGGGGCTTGAACCGTTGCAGCATGCATGGATTCTACTCACACAATTAACACTGTGAATACCTCTAACTCCCTCTCATGTCTGTCTCCCATCTGCATGCTCAGTGGTTCATGGGACCCCAGACTTTACACACAGCACTGAGGACCAGACCAAGCCAATGACCACAAACAGTGAAGGTAGAGACCGAGGATAAATTATTTCCTGAAATAGAAAATGCTAATTATAAGGTAAGTAACATGAATTTAGCAAGACAAAATGAGAGTACGTCTTAAAAGTTCATTGGAGGGTTTACATCATTCCAGCTTTTGCTAGCATAGTGGAAATGTGTGCATATCTGTGTAAGAGACTGAGCAAGAGTTAGGGTGTCTCTGTGTAAGATAAAGTATTAAACAGTTTACGTGCATGTGTACATGTGTGTAAAAGAGGACAGACTGTGTGTGTGTGTGTGTTTGTATGTGTGAGGGAGAGAATTCCAATGTGCGTGTATGAAAGTGAATGTGTGTGTGTATGTGGGGGAGGGGCACGGTGGGTCAGGTTACAGTGGCCTATTTGCGGTCTTGTGTGAGCACACCTGTTTGCACAGTTAAATGCATCCTAGTTGATAATGGGGAGGTAATCCTCTGGCAAACCCCCCCTCCCTATCCCAGCCCTCTGCTCCCAATTCAAACAATCCCTCCTATCTCTCTAATTACAACCCCCCCCCCCCCCACCCCCCACTCCCACCTTCCCAAGTCTGGCCTTGGCCTTCCTCACCAACATCAGCACAATTGAAAGTGAAGCTTTTCAACACAACAGGCAGTCTGCCTTTGGCCACCAATTGCAATATTACACACCTTGCCCATCTGCCATGCCTGGTGTGTTTTAGGCTGATTATAGGGTTTGGTGAGACAGGACATGCAAGGCGAGGGGTTTTAATAAGATTAAGCTGTAATACAGGGAAAGGGAAAGGTTCATCCTCACAATGCAGGGGTTCAGTGCTCTTCCCAAACAGGTAGCTGTATTGTGCTCTGTCTGATTGCCTCTTTGGTCTTAATTTCACTGTAATTACTTCCCCACTATGTTGTTTTGTTGTGTTGTGAAAGCTTTCAGTGATACCCAGTGCTTGTGCACACAGACCTGCTGCCTGAGGGAGAGATACAGACAGGCCTTTTCTGTTTGATTTAGAATTTCACAGAGAGGCAGGAAGAGAGCATGTCTCTGTTCATATTAACTGGTCATGCTGTCACCCACAGAGGACAAGCTTTGGCAGAGCTTGGCTCAGCTACAGAAATACTGTTAGACGTGCACTTCAGTGAAAAAGACCAACATTATGTGTGAAAGATTAGCCTTCACCTAGCTCCTCGTGCACTCTTCTGACTTTGAAAAGTAATATGCTTTCATTTGTATGTTCACGTACATTGTGACTGTGAGTTTTTCTGTCTGCAGCTTTATCAGAATCCGAGCTTATTCCCTTATAGCCTCATTTAGAAGCCACTTTATTGTAATTGTCTTTGTGTAATCATCCATTTTAGGAATCTGTATGTGAGAAAACAGCCACGGTTAGTGAGACACACCTGTTTAATCAGCAATTAAATGCAGGTGTGGCACTGAGAGATGTCATTTGGAGCTGCACAGTTAGTTTTGTTTGTGGGGCATTTAAGGCTGGTTTCTGCTTGATTAGTGTAGATTAAAAATGATTTATTTCTTTTGTTGCTTTGCTCCTTCTGCTGTATGTGTGGTGCATTGGCCAGCATTGTAGTATTGTGTATCTAAAGCAATCTTCACAGATACTTAATCACTTGAAGATTGACATTTCCCCTGTCATTTAGTGCATGAAGTGACAGATGCTGTAAAGAAGACTGGCACACGTACACATGTTACATGTGTGTACATAATCACAGTTCAATACACTTGCATGTTTTATCTGTTTGAAAATCAGTTAATACTGTTCAAACATGAAGAATGCAGGATGGAACAGATGTGTGATTCAGAGCATTTCTGACTTCAGATTCCTCACACATTTACCTTTGGTTTTTGTGTGTTTGTGAAGCTTCCAAACTGGGACATTTTGCAGTCTGTTTCCCTGCACTGTGGGTGACCAGAGACTACAGCCCCAGAACTGTGCTGTGAAAATGACTGTCACTAGTCTGTTACATATAAAGTTGACAGAATACAGCAGGACTTACAATGTGATCAACAGGTACAATGTACAAGACATTCATGGGATATGTCAACTGTAGTGTCACTCTGAATACTGCATCTATAAACAAATGGCTATCCTTCCCGTAAACCACCTCCCTCCCTCCTCCCCCTCCTCCTGTCTGAGGATAAAAAGCGCGCCTGCAGCGTTCCTGGCGGGGACGTTTTTGGCGGGGGACATTTTGGCGGGGATCTTGTGCGTCTGCTTTTTTTTTTTTATTTTGGGAGCGGTGTGAGGGCAGAGTGCTCCGAGCCCATTGTGGCTGCTCACGGCCCCCTGTGACTCAAACAATTACCCCCCGACACAGGACGTCCCGCCGCAGTAACGGATAAAACTGCAGTGGGGGGAAGGGGGATGGGGGGACGGGGGGCGGGGGAGTGTGACCACTCACTGACCAGCACTAACCACTCGGCTGGGATAATTATGCAGAGACAGAGGGGGCTGTGTTCAGAGAGGACGGCGTGTGGCACAACGACGGCTGGTCCCCCGCTAATGAGCGCTCAATGGCCTGTTGGGGGGGGATGCCACCGGCACAGTGCTACTGGCTCGAGGGCACGCCTGAGTGCTCCTGAAATGCCATTGGCCGATGGGGGGGTGTTGGTGTTTGATGGGAAGGAGAGGAGACAGGGCAGCTAATGATTATGAATCGCACTTGGCCTGCTTTTCGTGAGCCCGGACGAGTGTCTACGAGGGCAACACCCAAGAGAAGAGTAGCCAAGAGCAGGAAATTGAGAGTTCAGCACAGGAACATGGGAGCGCAGATCATAGCAGCCAAGCACAGGAGCACAGGAACTCGACACAGAAGCTTAACACAGGGTGTATTTCCTGTCTTGAGTCCTCAGTCCAAAGGAGCCATGAAAATTTGCAAACTGCAATGGGGAGCACTGCAAATTTAATGGTCTCTCTTGAAAGTAGCAGTGTGCTGGTTTCAGGACATGAAGGCCAGCTGAGTCACTTGCATTGTCCTGTTGGCTGACCTATGTCAATGCATCCATTTTCATAGCATCATGATGACACAGATACATCACTTTTCAGGAAACTCTGATGGAACTCGGCTCATGTCGTCTGGTGTAGATGGGGGTGGGGGTGGGTGGGTGTTTTTTCAGTGGGGTGTGTCCCTTCGCCCTGTGACACAGACAGACTGAGAGAGTCTGACTGAGAGTAGTGGGTGAGGGGGGAGGGGGGGTTGCACAGCAGGAAAGAGAGAAAAATAGGGGCAAGACAGAGGAACAGGTGTGTGATCTCATTAGAGTCTCACAATACAAGGTTTTGTAGCTGCCTATGATTAGTTAAGTGTACATTTTACTACGCATCTACTATGATGGCATCTACTCTACATGCAAATTACTTTTTATCTTGTGTCTGGTTCATTTTGAAAGTCACATCATATTGCTTTGACAAGATTTGATTTGAATCCTATAGCTTTTGGCTCAGGCCCTATGGACCTGTGGGCTCCATTTTTCAGCATCAGATCCAGGGTCTCCGTCATAGCCACGTCCCCACGGCTTCAGTTGTGGGACTGACTTATTGAACAGACAGTTCTGCTTTCTTCATCTTTCTGTGATAGCCTGCCTTTTGGTGACCTCGACAGCCTGCCTAGAGTGACCGGACCATGTTGCTGCCCACACAGTGACCCACCGGTCTGTCTCTTTAAGTATTGCCCCTCATTGACCCCTCCACCTACTGCCCTTCACAGTTAAACCCTGATCTGTCTTTGGATACTGTGGTCTACCTTTGCACCTGCTTTTGGCCCATCCAATGAAATCGCTGCGGGGGCGGATCCAGCAGTCAGAGGGAGCGAGGAGGAGGCCGCACTTGTGGGATATGAGAGGAGCAGCACAGGGTCGCCCCTCTGGGAAATCACCCCAACAAAAGGTGCGCTGGACTGAGATATTAGGAGGGGAGCAAGGAGGGGTGCACTGCTTCCATCTGTCTGACAGCCTTATCTGATTCCACAACCCCGCTCGCTTCAAGAGGCCCGCAGGCTGCTCCTTTCGGGTGAAGCCTGGCAGAAAATGTCCCTATGGAGATGGACTATGCAGAGACTTTCACAATCCCTGCTTAATTAAAAAGTCAGTCCAAGGCAAAACTGATCCCGGCCATCAAAACCTGAGAGAATCTACAGCTGCCTTACATAGACCTCACATATGGGATTAAATAAATGTAATTACAAAAAAAACAATCCAGTTTATGAAAAACACCCCATCTCACATGTTAATCCCCAGCTCTCTTAACAGAAAGCACAGGCTGTTATTCTTGCACCACCTAACTTCAACATTCAGCCTGTAATATGTGAACTATAATGATTCTATTCTTGATTAGAGATAGGAGAGGGGGGAATGTGAGAGAGAGAGAGAGAGAGAGAGAGAAGAGAAGAGATGATTAATTGATTCTGTGATCTTTAGTGAAATGATGATTCAGAGTGGAGGAATGGGCACTTGAAGAGGATCTTTATTCTCTTATTCCTGTTTGCTTGGCAGAACTGCTTTGCTTGCTTTTGTTCTGCACTCTCGGACCACCCTCAGATCTGGCTCACCGCAGAGCTTTGGATCCTCACTCATTATCTGCGCCAATTAATTCATCACTACAAACAATCTCATCTGCTGGATGATCTGTCAGTCCACTTGAATAGCACAGAATACAATGTCATTCCAGCAACTGAAAACTCTTTGGAACATCACACACTGCAGTTTGGTGTGTTCTCCTGTGGACCTCTCTCACTGCTAGTTTGTACTCCATTAAGTGATGGCTCAGTGAGTCAGTGACTGTTTCCTGTAGAGCATCCAGGTCTGACAGTGACAGATTCTGGCAGCTCAAGCTTTAAGCTACACACATGCACGCATGTGGGGTAACACACAAACACACACAAGATAACGAACACAGGATAAGATTCACGCACATTCAAAGTAACAGAATGCACACACACACACACACACACACACACACACACACACACAGACAGTGTAATACACACAAATATGACATCCTTTAACTTTCCTCTACCACAATGTAATAACTCTCTACAGAGTCACTCTTCCCCACTCATATTGAAAATACCACAGAACTCCTCATGAGCAGGTTTACATAAAGGCACCGTATCACACACACACACACACACACACACACACACACACACACACACACACACACACACACACACACACATACACACTCACACATGTTGGAAGCAGCACATTCTTTACTCCTCACTCATTTGGGCACAGGTTGAGATGAAGCTCAGGTTTCGTGACAGAGACCATTGAGGGCTGTAGGGTGTAGAACATCTCCAGCCTGGTCCTTTCTGGTATTAAAAATCTGCGCTGACGTTTAGACTAGTGAATTATAGGAGGTCTCTCCTGTGACCACAGGTCCTACTCCACTGAGAGAGTGAGTGGGGTTTTGCAGTGAATGAGTGGGAGAGTCAGAGGGAGGGAGAAGGTGGACGAATGAGAGAGGGAGCAGGGGAGGTGGAGGAATGAGAGAGGGAGCGGGGAGGTGAGAGCTGGAGGGTGAGGGCTGGAGAGAGTGTGGCGTCGTGAGGGTGAGCGTGGTTGGAGCAGGCGGGGGCAGAGCAGGGTGGCTCTATTTTGGAGCTGTTGTTTGTCCCTGTCTGGTAATCAGTCATCAGGGTGCCAATTAAACCCAATTACAGCTTTTCAGCCGCTAATGAGGAACTGCAGCCTCAACTATCTGAGTAGTAGCTGCATTGAAGGCTTAACTGAACCGTCTGAATAGAGGCTGTGTGTGTTTCTGTGCGTGCGCGCGTGTGTTTGCTCATATGTGAGGCTGTATATGAGTGTGTGTATGATAATAGACATAATCAGCATTGGTCACTGGACACTTGTGAAGCATAAGCGAGTGGGAAACATGTTCCAAACCGTATGTACACACACACACAGACACACACACACACACACACACATATCCAATCTCTCACTACCATGTGCTTCCCTGATATCAGCACTGCTGTTGGCTGATTGCTGCTAAATGAACCTTCTGCAATCAACCCCATTCAATTGGTGTCAAATTTACTGCTGTGCCCTCAGATGAAATGACAGTTCCTCTCCACACCTCTGTCTGCAGAGCACTGCTAACCTTACCCAACCAACCCAGCTCATGACACCCATTTCTGATTGCAATGATTGCATTCTGATAACAAACTGAATTCTGCTCTTTCACTACTGTTTACCATTTTAATGGCCTGAGAGTTTTGATTTTTTTATACTTCCAAGAACAATATTAGAGAATCGTTTAGAAAGATTGATTGACATTTTTAAATTCTTTGAGTTTATTATAGAAAAGGCCCCATCTTTGTTTTTTAACACTGAAATCCTTGAGTGCTTGACGTTTTTTTTGCCAGTTGGTTAAACCTGGAAGCAGGGTTCTGGAAGTGCTTGGAAGCCACCTCAGCCACACAGCCCATGTTACCATACCAACAGAAGCGTCTGGAAAAGGTAGATAGCTGGATTTAGCGGAGCGCGGGCGAGTCAAATCCCTCACACGTGCTCTCCCTGATCTGGACGGGCGAGCGAGACAAAACTGTGTCCTCCCTCTTTCCCTCGGCGCCCCTTTCCCTGAAAAAACAAAATGCCACACAGGGCAGCGGGGAGAGGGGGAGGAATGGACGTTTATCTGTCTTTGTGCATTTGAAAAAGGACCGAACACTGGTGCGACGAGTCATTTGTTGATGGCACACGGTGCCTTGTGTTCACCATGCATCCACCCCCAAATAAAGAGAGGTGTTAGGAAGAAAAGACCCCCCCCCAGATTATGTATTCATGGGGCGATTACCCTGTCCCGAGACTTTTCCCCCCTCTATCTGTCCTGACAAGTGCCAATCACAGGGCTGACGTCTCGGTTTGGACAATGTCCACAAGGTCCGCAGCCAGTGTGTGGTCCCGGGACGTGGAGAGGCAGAGCCGCCTCTCGCACAGCCAGCTAATCTCTGCCCCGGCATCTCCCTCCGCCTCGCCCTTAATCTGTCCGCCAGCTTCCAAAGCTTCCGGAACAATCCGCGGGGTCAGCCCGTAGCAGCGGTCTTTGTGCTCTCCAGATAGTTACATTCATTCGCACTTCAGGGCCTTTGGTGGCAGCTGAATGCAAACCGCGACGGCAAGCACAACTAGGGCATCGCAGAAAGCATCAGATAATTATGTGAGGGTGAGGACAAAGGCCTAGCCGCTGATCCCAGAACACTGGGAATCCATTTTTTGGTGTTCCTTTAGGAAGTTCTTATTCATCACAAGATACTTTTCTTAGCATCACATTACTGGAATTTTTTTATGTGACAGCTACAAGAAAGTAATTGTATGGACATAACAGAAAACAGCACCTTCTTTAATTTAATCTTTCTCTATAAAGTTGAACAAATATTGTATGACATCTCATTTCCTCATAAGAATGATATTTATCCCATATTAAAATGAATCTCTGAGATATATGAATCATTAGAAGCACTTTCATTCAAGGATCGTCATCAGCACTTTCCATGTGGATGAAAATGATTTCATCTCACCACCTCCACACATTCTATGCTCATTATCATCCTATCCTCTTCCCTTGGGGCTCTGGGCCATGTCTCTACTGTCTGACCCCAGAAATGCCCCCTAGGTGACCTCAAGCTGACCCTGTCACTGTCACTTGACACTGTCTTTGGCCCAGACTGTCATTGTACTGGAGCAAGTTCAACAACTGCCAAGGTTAGTCAAAGCTGCAACACTGACCCCCAGCCATAGAATAACCATAGAATAATCTTGTTATTATTGGTGCTTTACACAGTAAACAGCCAGCCCTGAACACATGAATGGGGCCAGTCATGAGAAGGGAGGCTAGGACACACACACACACACACACACACAAAAAGCAGAGAGCAAAAACCCAGAAAAAGAATATGTCCCTCTGCTTCATAGAGGAGAGAAAGAGAAAGCTGAAACAATGATCTTTTCCGATACCGTGGGGCCAGTTTTCTGTGTCCCTGTTATTACTGTTCACGAAGGTTATCATCCCTGTACATGTGTGTCCATGACTTAGACTCAGGGAGAAAATGACATTATCTGTAGGACCAGCTGACACGGCCCCACCAAAGATCACGGGGCTTAAGTGAACCACAGGAAAGACAAACAGAGCGATGACAGAGGAGAGGAGAGAATGGCTTTTAATGGCTGCTGCTCTCACATGCAGAGAATGGCTTTTAATGGGTCCTTTGGCAGGAAGATCGGCCTCTTGGTATTATTACAGGTTGACGATGTTTGTCTTCTTATCCCCACTTCCTGTGTCTGCACATCCTCTAGTACCCAGGGGGAAAACCTACCCACAATCAGCCAAACTGAGGGTCTTGATGCAAAGTGTCCCAGTTTCATCCCTTCCTCTCTATCCATCTCTCTCCATCTTGTCCTATCTCTCTTTCTCTTTCTATCCCTATCCCCCTGCCAGCCCCTAGACCACATACACTGGGCTGTGTGCTTTCTGAACAGTTAGTTGTCTTCTGATTGCTGTAATTGTGTTGTAGATACAGTATTTTTCTTCTGGTAATAAGCATTTTTTCCTGTCAATAATAAGCGGGGATGGCTTGGCCAGATTACAGTTCCATGAAACCTTTGAAATCTCACAGGATTAAACATACACTTCACTGAATTGCTGTGTCATCACACACTATCCTACCCACAGTACACATTTCCTCCCACATACACACACACACACACACACACACACACACACACACACACACACACACACACACACACACACACACACACACACACACACACACACACCATGTTACCACCATGGATTTCATTGCAGAACTGGTGATGGGTCTCGGGGCCCGGCTCATTTCCTCAGTGCTCACACTCAGTGCAAGGCCCAGGAAGCCAGATGATGTCACATGAAGCCCTACAGATCAAGCCATTGGTCAGCAGCTTACTCCACATACACATACTCACATACTCCACATGTCTTGGGGAAGAGTGTGGCCAGTCTGTTAGCCAACATTAAAGATGGCCTTTTTGAGCAGAGTTGGCGCCCACTCTACCCGCCCACACAAACTCATAAGAGCGCTGACACCGGGTGAACCCTAATACTGGGAGACCAGGAGTCCCTTAACTGACTCCAAACAGAGGAGTGTTTCTGCTCCTCTGTCCTCAGGAACAGTGAATTCCTCACAGCTTGGACAGATAAGAACACCAGCCTCAGCTCTAACAAGGTTAAGCCCTTCCCAGGACTGTCCTTGGAAAAAAGGGGCCGTTAAATCACGGAGATTTGTGATTCTGTGCGCTGTAATTGGCTCTGCTGTGCGGGTCGGGGGGACAGTGGGGTGCATTGTGGGGTCCGGCGGATTCGTGGTGGGGTGGGGTGGGGGGTGGGGGCAGGGGGTAAATCTGATTATCAGCGCGTGTCAGAAGACAGGCTGAAACGCAGCTTAGCATTCAGAGCAACTCTGCTTTCACTGAGACAATGACTCTGCTTTCCAGCTTGGACAGGCTGGTCGTCAAGTGAACCAGACTCCACCCCCCTCACACCACGAGGAAAAAAAAACAGACGCAGACCAGACACCCTCCAACAAGCAGGATAAATAATCCATACACACTCTCACACACACACACACGCGCAAACACACACATACAGCATGTTCACACACACACACACACGCATGCTCACCCAACACATACACACAATACACACTCACACAGACAACTCATACACACATACAACACACACATACACAAACAAAATCCAGACACACATATTGTCACACGCAATTAATGAGAAATGGACAGGTCCCCCCTGCTGTCAGTGGTTGTGGGTCTCCCTCTTAAAACATGGTGCAGAGGGAATACTCCTACCATAGGGCAGGGGCTGCACACACCAGTGTGAGTGTGGAGGCAGCCAGGCAGAAACACAGAAACCTGGGAAATTGGAAAGACAGGGAGAAAACAGAAAGTGTAAAACAAGGAGAGTGTGTGTGTGTGTGTGTGTGTGTGTGTGTGTGTGTGTGTGTGAGAGAGAGAGAGAGCAGAGAAGCAGAGGGAAGGAAAATAGAAATAGAGTGTGAAATTGGAGAGAGAGTGAGAGAGAGAGAGAGATAGAAGCAGACAAGGTGGAGGGGGAGATTCGGCGTAAACATGTGTGACACCCCTGTCAAAGAGGCTGCAGTCAGTCTGCAGAGAGCGAAGAGCCGGCGGGTGTCCTCTGTGCCGTCACTGTGCTGCCTCTGTGTGTGCGCTCTGAGAGTGACTGGGCGTCTCTGTGCGGGACACAGCTGAGGAGGGCGGCCTCAGGGCCCGGGGGCAGGGGGTCTTTGTGTCCTCTTCACCACCCGTTTTGACCGGGAGCCACGGCAGGAAGCCGGCCCACACAACCCCGCCGTCCCCATGGCAACCCCACTGTTGACTGAGGCGAGGCTGCTCCCGTGCTCTGAAAAGAGAGATGGAGCGAGCGACAGAGAGGGAGAGAGAGAGAGAGAAGGAAAGGGAAAAAAAGCGAGAGAGAAGGAAACAAGGTCCTTCACGTCCAGCACACTTGGCCCTCAGGTCCACAGAAACACAGCTAGAAGTGAGATTTTCAAAAACCCCCATCCCGTGAAGAATTGGTTGTAATCTCTTCAGATTTAATTGCACCCTCCCCAAATAATAGCTAGCAGATGAACAGGGCCCAATTACACGTTTAATAGAGAGCACTTGGGATACAACAGCCCCGCTGTCACTAATTATGCAGTGAATGTAAAATCAAGTGCGTTTAGCACACCAGTGGCACCGGTGCTGGGGGCGGGGTGAAGGAAGAATGGGGGAGGGGCAAGAGGCGTGTATCGCTAATCAGTCTGAGGGGTGAGGAAGGCCTGTTTACGGCTTCTTTCGGTCGACGCTGAAGCACTGGCAGGTGGGCATGGAGGAAAACAAAGTGCTCCATATGCAGGAGTGCTTGTGTGTTTTAGGGGAGTCTAATGTACAGTCAGTGATTCTGAAAGGATAAAAAAGGGGAATAAGCATAAAGGAGATATTTAAAAAAAGAAGAAAGAAAGAGGGGTTTATTGATAGTCAGGCACACATACAGAGTTAATGACCAAACATGAACTGCTTGAAAACAGAACTGTATTTCCAAACATGAAGTTGGAGGAGTAGCTGGTGTTTAAAGGTAATATTCCCAGTAATCCCTCAACGGAGGCTGAAAACCTGTGAAAGCCAAACACACTGATTATTTGACAGGTAAAACCTCTCTCACGCTCACTGAAAATGTGTCCACAGTAGCAACACTCCCACTTTGACATCCTAGCCCTGAAGAGAATCAGGTAGACTGAATCTTGAACTTCAGCAGCGGAGACTCTCTGACCTTCTGTGGCTTCAGCAACATTCATCTCATATTTAACATTAGAGTTGTCCTTATGAGCAGGTTATACTGTGAGCCTGGCGGTCTCTTCTTTTGGGTAACTCAACATGTTGGCTTTTCTTAAAGCCTTGGACAGTCTTCTCACCACTTCTCATTTCCTTCAACATGGCTCTCAACCTCTTGTACTACTGGCCTACTGCTTCATACATATACACACACACACACACACACACACACACACACACACACACACACACACACACACGCATGCATTTAATTTCACCAAGACTCTGAATAGTGTCATGGGACACCCCCCCAGGGCAGGGGGATTGTTTTAACCATAACGCCATGTGGGTGGCCAGATTCTACCTCTCACCCAGGGCAGCAGAGGAAAATCTAGCCCAGCTTATCAATAATAAGAGGGTGGAGGCGTGAGGATCCGATTACCCGATTTACACGAAGGACTGCATCTCCATCAATCCCTCTGTCTGTCGGCTCTCTCTCTCTCCCCTTTCTCCAGTCTCCTGAGTCAGAGACCCATGAATTCATTTTCTCCTGATTAGTCCCTCTCCCTGGACCGGCTCACATTTATAGACATTTAATCAGCATTAATCGATGCAGCTGCAAACAGGCACAGGGCTCAGTGCCCTGCCCTCACCCAGCTTACTCTCTACACGGTAGAGCAGCAGACAGGAAATAACTATCAGAGACACACCCAACCCAGGAAATCATTCTCAGAGACACACCAACACAGGAAATCACTCTCAGAGACACACCCAACACAGGAAGTCACTCTTAGAGACACACCCAACACAGGAAATCATTCTCAGAGACACAACAACACTAGAAATCACTGTTAAGAGACACACCCAATGCAGGAAGTCACTCTCATAGACATGCTAACACAGGAAGTCACTCTCATAGGCACGCCAATGCAGGAGGTCATTCCCAGTGACCTCTGATCCCAGCACCACTGGCTGCCCACATTAATATTCATGAGCCTGAGAGTCAGACAAACACAATGTACTCCTACACATCTACATAAGAGGAATCCGTCATCTGTATTTGGGGATCTGCCACCCACCAAAGGGAATATGCTGGCTGGATCAGGGAATATACTGCCTGTATCAATGAAGCTGCTGACAGGAAAAGGGAAGTTGTCGTGGTAAGATTCCAGTGAGGATTAGGAGTGCTCCAAGTCCGAGAGATCATGGATGCAGCCATCAGGACAGGACTGGAAGGTGCTGCTGTAACTAAGGAGATGGGTGTTGTCTGTGAGATGGGTGTGGTTCCTCAGTGTCACTCTCCCTTGTGGGTGACAGCTGTCTGCAGGCATGGATGGTCTAAAAGAGCTGGGTAGTCAGTGTGCCAGTCCCTGTCAGAAGATTTCCTGCTTTGGTGTGTATGGATTTCTGTGGCTCATCCTAAATGCTGTGTGACTGTGTTTGGGGGATATGTGTTAACACGCCCCTTTTCTTTGGTGACCGCTCTTTTCGCTCACCCCCCCCAATCTCCTGACCCCCTTACCCAGCTCTTCCATTCCCCAAAAATATACCAGCTCCACACACACAGACACAGACACATGTACCAGCCCAGGGGGTGTGTCCCCTCCCATGGGATAAACACAGACACTGGACCAAAGCGTCTCCACCGTTGTAATTCTCTGTAATTGAGAATGAACATGGATCAGGTCCTGGTCAGCCTTATTCATACATTTACAGCCCTTTAATTACATTAAAGCGGGATGCACAGACAGGCGCTATGGAAACAGCCCACCATATCAGCTCCTCAATCAGAGCTCATTAGTGGGAGTGTGTCCCTGGATCAGTGCGTTTTCCCTTAATCCGTCTTTCAAGGCTGAGACACACAGGAAGAGGCTGCAGAGAAATATTAACACGGCCCTTACACACACACACACACACACACACACACACACACAAACACCGCAGCTGGAGATGTCACTCATTCCCTCACTGTGTCACTGATTGGTCCATGGTGACTCCACCTCTCTTCAGCTGGGCTGTATTCATATAAACACTCTTGCCAACTCTGGAGACTGGGCTTCAAGCTTCGAATTTCAGGCAGAAAGGAAAGATGCACCTATAGGGGACCCATGAGAGACTCACAGTGAAGAATAAGATGAAAGACAAAGTCTGTGTTGTTGCTAGGAAGGCCGTGTGATCCTAATGAGTGCCCATACACTCTTTCATTGACCTTGCATTCCAATTATGGAATAAATTCCAAATATGGCTCTTCCTTTCACATTTACTCTTCTGCATTGGAAATCTGTGCCCGGTCAACTGTGAGGAAAAGCATTTTGAGAATATGCCCATCCTTTATGTAAATCAGTCATCACTGCAAGTGTGTCTGTACTAATTGCTCAGGTGGACAATTAAGTAAATGCATATATACATACACAAACACAGAAGAATGCAGCTTGTTAGTGCTCTGTGTTTTGAAAACACTGTTTTCATATTAAATTAATTGCATACACATCTTACTATCTTTGTTAAATAAATAGTTTCAATACATGTTGCCGTGGACAATGTGAAAATGAACTCACTTTAGGGATTAGTTGCAGTCATGTCACAATGGTGGTTGCTGGGACACAGCTGAGCAATGCATTATGGGGGATGTGCAGAGAGTTGAGAGGTAGGGGTAGTAAAGTGACAGGGTGAGCCCTGGAGTGGGGCTTCTTTCAGAGACCAGGCTATGAAACAGCCCCTCAGCATGCTGCCCTGTTCTCACTGCGATGTCTGGCTCCCTGACGCCTCCAGCTACCCCAAATCCCTCCACCCTGTAGTTCCCCCACCATGTAGCCCTGTCCTCGGCCTATCAGCTCTGTCCTCCCACACAGCCCTCTCCCTGCAGTGCAGGATGGGCCTCACATTTCTCCATTGCTGTTGCTTCCTTTGGGGCCCTGCATGCAGCCAGCCAGCTGTTGGTTTCAAGCCTGATTTCAGGAACCTGGAGGAGTGTGATGTCATCCCTTAGCAAACCGGCTGTGAACACCTCAGCAGACCGATGAATGGAATTTATCTCCTATAGTAAAGAAGGCCAGAGAACCGAGGTCTACAAGAGAGCCTTTTCATGGCCATTTGTCCTTTTAATGTCAAAAGAATCCTACACGCACAAGATGGCGGACGAAGCAATTATTGTTTCCCAAGAACTTTTTGGGTGTATGGCATATTTCTCCCAAGCCACATACCCCAGATATGAATGGATTATGCTGGAATGCTGGAATCTGCCAGGTAGTGTGAATGTTTTGTTCTGAGAACCTTAGCCACTTGTCCTAGTGACCCAATGCTGTTGAGGAGATATCAGGAAATACTATCCCAGTGCCTCATCTGGGGGCTTCCTATCAGGACTTGTCAAGACTGTGAGCTAGAAGCAGGACACACATCTCAAGTGTCTGACTGGCCTTAGCGCACAGACCCAGCTGTCTGCTCAATGTCCAGCTGAGAGGCTACTTTGTGTGCTTATTGTCCTTATGTGAAAAACAGCAACAATGTTCATGCCTCTGTGCCATAACGCATTTATCTTAACAATTTGTTTAGGACATGCTACTTCACCAGAAACAAGCAGCAGTTAAATTGCAGGATCTACCCAAACAAATCACTGGAATGCCAAAACAGTCAGAAAAATGTTTTATTACAGATTACTGGTTAAACATTTTATATGCTTTGAGAAACACTAGGACTACATTGGCACACATATATTATCTAAATTGGTTACTTTCAATGTGTGGCATAGCTTTCCGTTTCTACTACTGAGAATAATACAAAACATCAATGAGGACTGGGTTGCACACCTCTGACAAATAGTGCACCTCAGCACAAGTTTGCATGGAAAGCACCCAGTGCTGCTGATCACCTCCAGGTGCTTGATTCAGCAGTCAGACTGTTTGGTACCCCGTAGACCTGGGTTCAAGGCCGGGTGGGGTGACTGCTCTCGCCCTTCGCTACAAATGGTGTCAGAGTGGGATGGCTGGCTGCAAGGCCATCGGAGGCGTGCCCGGTGTGTAAGCCGTATGAGGGACCCCCAGGTTAGGTTGACCCTGGTGTGAGGGACCCCAGAGATGGGTGAAGCACGGTGTGAGGGACCCCAGAGATGGGTGAAGCACGAGTGAGTGGGGCACCCTGGGATGGGAGAAGTACGGCAGGGGAATGCGTGAGGGACGCCATGGTGCGTGAAGCGCATGGGCGCACTTCCCGAAGGGGAGGGCAGTGTGACAGAGTGCCGTCACTACAGTTGAGTATGTGCTTTGACTGCCATACCAACGAGCCTGGCTCTTTGGCGTCGCGGTCAAAGTCGCATGTTTGGTACCCCGTAGACCTGGGTTCAAGGCCGGGTGGGGTGACTGCTCTCGCCCTTCGCTACACAGACATTGGGGGTAACTGCGTGTGCTGGGTTGGACATCCCTCTGGGGTTAACAGTCTGAAGGCCATAGATGGGCCCAGAAAGCAGTGATCCTTAAAGTGGCGGTGACTGTGTGTGTGTGTGTGATGGTGCAAGGAGGTGGCGCAAACCTGTTGAAAAAATGTGGAAAAGTGAAACTGCAGGAAGTGGAGCTGCATGATAAATATGCAGCCATTGTTCGCTCTGATTACCTCTGCAGGGAACCATCTGCACCCTGTCAATGCATCACCTGCTCCACTGAGCCATCGCCACGGAGACCAGGGGACCGGGGATTAGGAGAGGTTAGGCCTGCGAAAAGGGGGGGGCCGCGGAGAGCTGCCAGTTGACACACAGGAGTCGGCAACTGGTTAACAAGGTGAATGGCGCCCTCTCCTGGCCACAACAGTGAGTAGCAGGGGCGATTCTGTCTGAGCCTGCATTATGACTGTAATTAGCAGACTTGCTTGTTCTCATCATTGCTGGGGCTTCAGTTATGGACCAGGCAGAAAGGAGGTACCAACTTCATGGTGCTTTGGCATCAAGGCATTGTAGCAACATGCACAACAATACATACTATGTCCTACATTTAGTGTGCAATGTTTATTTTGAAACAGCAAACTGACCATCAAGGAGAACTTCAGATTAGCTGTCTGTTCATAAATTAAAACAACGACTCAAGCTGCTTGCATTTCCAGCATATTTAATGAACAATTGAAGGAAAACTGAGATAATCATAATTCATATCATTATGGCAGTCAGGAATTCCCCCTCATTTGATTGACCGAAACCTACGTTTAGGAAGGCAGTCCAAAGTTTAGAAACACAGTATTCACTTAATAAACACTGAATGATCAGGCGTCACAGAGGACTCATAGATCTTTCTCAATTAATTTTTTTCAACCATGTGGAAAGTATTGCATACATGTCCCTATATTGCATAAAAAGATAGAGAGGTAATGTGTGTTTGTGGGTGTATGTATGCAAATGTGTGTGTTTTTAAGAATACCGTTCACTGGCAGTGTCGATACCTATCTGGAGTCACAGATCAATGCCAATATATGTGTACCTCTCATTAATCTGTGTGCAAATACTGTAAACCACAGAACACAGAACAACACTTATTTTGGAAAATACTATCTAAAAGAGCCCAGTCCTGTAGTATGTATTTAAACAGGCAATCTCCTCCTTCAGGCAGTTCTGAGTTCATGGCTGCTTGTGAGCTGAGTGGCAGTTTTCCTGTAGCGTCCTGTGGCAGGTCTCCCTTCACTGCTGTATCCGTCGGATCACGCGGCTCTTGTGTGAGACCTCGCTGGTCTGTCTCATGGCTGCGGAAGAGAAGAGGGACAGTGCGTGACAGTGGGTGGAAGAACACACTCAGCAAAGGGAGGCACCCTAGCCTCAGGCCTCACCCTCATTGGACACGATCAGGGGTGGGCGGAGTCAGGTATGTCATCTCTGAGCCACTTAAAATGGTGGTTTGCCTTTTCATTGAGTTTCTGCTGGTACAACATATGCGCCAGGGTGTAGCTTAATGTACTGGAAATGTGACAGAACCTGCCCAGGCTAAATCTGGGCTAGATGAGTTGTTATTGTAGTCCATTTGTTCTGGTTCTGACTCTTTTGTTGTGTGTAGCAGTGGTGTCTGTTTCTTGTGTTGGGTGTAGCGGGTTTGTCCAGCTCTTGTGTTGTGAGTAGCATTGGTGTCTGGTTCTTGTGTTGGGTGTAGCGGGTTTGTCCAGCTCTTGTGTTGTGAGTAGCATTGGTGTCTGGTTCTTGTGTTGGGTGTAGCGGGTTTGTCCAGCTCTTGTGTTGTGAGTAGCATTGGTGTCTGGTTCTTGTGTTGGGTGTAGCGGGTTTGTCCAGCTCTTGTGTTGTGAGTAGCATTGGTGTCTGGTTCTTGTGTTGGGTGTGGTGGTTTTGTCCGGCTCTTGTGTTGTGTGTAGCAGCGGTGTCTGGTTCTCATGTTGGGTGTGGTGGTTTTGTCCAGTTCTCGTGCTGATTGTAGCAGTGGCAGATCTTCGTGTGTACCTTTGAAGTCCAGGGTGTAGCGCTTGTTGCCCACAGAGAAGCGCATGGAGCCCTGCGGATTGCGCTGGTACTCAGCCTCTATGTCAGCACTGGAGACGGAGCACTCTGTGTCCCTCCCTCTCTGCGGAGACACACAGGGGTGCGACAGGATTGAGCCCTGCAGAAGCGCCCCCGTCTCTGCCCGCGCCTGGCCCCGCGTCGCCTGACTCACAGACAGATTAACGCACCGGCCGCAGGCGTGGGATCTCTCATCAGCATGAGGGTCAACATTAAGACAGCTTGCTGCCCTGATGGAGTGCATGGAATTATTCCCGTAGCCTACACACCCACGGAATCTCCCCAGTGTTTGGAGGTCGCCTCTCACCCCTTGCTTGAAGTCGTGCCACTTCCCTTGGTCTCCCTTAAACTGCCAGGTGGGGCCCCCGCCCGATGAAGACACGCCCAGCCTCTTCATGGGGGACACCAACGATCCAGGTGAGTGACCTCTGCTCAGCACAGACAGACAATACAGAGAGAGAGGACACACAGAGGGAGGACCTGTTCATTCAAGGTTTAATTAGTGAAAGAAAGGGAAGTTTTTATTTAGTGCATTGTGGAGTAAATGGCTGATGGGATGTCTTTTGCAGTAATAGGAGTAATAGGAGACTGCTTTTTACCAATCTACTTAGTTGATAAGATCAAATTTGCTCAATTTTTTTATCTCAAATACTGTTGTATTTTTTTCTTGTTGCAAATAGCTATTTAGCTGGGTAGCCAGCTAGCTAACAAAATAAATGAATAGAGAGTTTTTTCTCACTTATTCTGCCCTGTATCTGTGCAGTCTGCACATTGGACTTGCTAGTTTCTCTGTCTGCGCAGTGTCAAACACAGCTTCAGGGACAGAGAGTTACTTAATAAAGGGTACAACACACAGTGCACATCACATAGGAACAGTCTAAAAATTACAGCGATTTTAATTACATTATATTTGCTTAGCAAATGCTGTTACCCAAGAAAATTTACATTGCTTACAATTTGTACAGATCGATAATGATGTAATTCGGGTTAAATGCTAAGGTTTTAAAATTAAGATTGTTTTGGAGATTGTTCTTATCTCATCTATGGGACTTATTCTGGGAAAATACTGAATTTTTTCAAAGTGGATTCAAAATGGAGAACACAATACAGTATTGTGGGAAATAAGATTGCGGGAATCCCCTGGGGATCTTAGTTGGAACCTCTACTCTTCCTTATTTACAAAAATAACCTTGATAAGGATAGCAGTGGTGAAATCGTCACGTTTGTCAATATGAGATGTGGCCCCCCGCTCACCTGCCTCCGTCCTGGGGTCCCTGATATTGTGGGCGTCTCGCCACCCTCCTCTTCTGTCCACTGGCCAAGTTCTGCTGACGCATGTCTAACATAAAACAGACGAGCAGATAGACACCAGCCAAGCAAGGACACACCTGCTTCAGACTGAGGGAAGCCACAACAGCCAGTCGCAACCATTTCCTGAAACTCTCTCACTTTCAGCTGGAGCCAGCGTTACATTTAGAACTAGAGGCGTCACGGTGGCCTCCTGTCCATACCTCTGAAGTTGATCTGGTAGTCGGTCTTGTCCACAGTGAACCTGAGGGTGCTCCTCCTCCTGCTCTGGAACTCCCTCTCGATTTGGGAGTTGGTCACTGAGGCAGCCTTGCCCTTTGAGTCCTGAGACAGACATTGTCACTCTCACTCCATCACTGCCATACAAATGCAGGGTCATTTACTATTGGTTATTGTTGTAATAGCTGTTTTCGATTGGTCCAAGATAAACCACAGAAAGAGCGGAGAACATTCAATCTAACGGTTAGCCAATACTTCAGCTTGGCTGGTTCTGTGCCCCAAAGAGGAAAAACACTTTATAGTTTTAATTCTGGGTAATGCAGGGCTGTCTTATGGAACTTTTGTTGATTTTCTCTTTCCATCAGTATCAGCATAATAGTCATAGTTTATATTCTGAAGTACATGCTTTCTGTGTTTATTTCCAGTTCCAGGTGCAACACCTTGAATAAACACATTTCAGAAATCATTTTATAATTAGTTGCCATGTAATTCATAAATGTTTTGTCTGTTTATCTCCATACTACATCCTGATCAGATTAACTTCTCCCCCACACTGCATCCATGTTAGTCTACCTTCTCCCCATACTGCACCCAGATCAGCCAATCTTCTATCCATATTGCACTCAAGATCATTTTATATTCTGCCCATACTGCACTCAGATCAGCCAACCTTCTATTCATACGGTACTCAGACCAGTTTACCTTCTGACCATATGGTATCCAGTTGTAGTTCCCTTTGTAGTACCAGATCCACTCCGTCCCCAGTCCACTGCGTTTGGAGCTGCAGCGTCTGATTCTCAGCTGGTTTTTCTTACGGACCTTCATTCTGGTGAAATCGATGGAGATCTTCCTGCAGAGGGAGCATCACGTGATGTACACTGCAGTGGCAATCTCAGCTGTTTCATGTTCACACAGTCCAACAATCAACCAACCAATCAATCGACCATTCAACCAACCAATGAGAGGGAGAACCAACCCGAAGCGAGTGCCGTACAGGTTGATTCCTTTGACGCTGGGTCGCGAGTACTGCGCCTCGATGATGTGGTCGTTAGCGATGTCCTTCCAGCCGTTTCCGCTGTCTAACTGCCAAGTGTAGGGCCTGCTGTTCCTGGCCTCACGCTCTGGGAGAGCAGCACAGGGGTGTGAGGTATAGGAGAGAGGGGTACAAGAGGGGTACAGGGGTGTGAGGTACAGGAGAAATGGGTACAGGCATGTGAGGTATAGGAGAGAGGGGTACAGGGGTGTGAGGTACAGGAGAAATGGGTACAGGGGTGTGAGGTATAGGAGAGAGAGGTACAGGGGTGTGAGGTATAGGAGAGAGGGGTACAGGGGTGTGAGGTATAATAGAGAGGGGTACAGGGGTGTGAGGTATAGGAGAGAGGGGTACAGGGGTGTGAGGTATAATAGAGAGGGGTACAGGGGTGTGAGGTATAGGAGAGAGGGGTACAGGGGTGTGAGGTATAATAGAGAGGGGTACAAGGGTGTGAGGTATAGGAGAGAGGGGTACAGGGGTGTGAGGTATAATAGAGAGGGGTACAGGGGTGTGAGGTACAGGAGAGAGGGGTACAGGGGTGTGAGGTACAGGAGAGAGGGGTACAGGGGTGTGAGGTACAGGAGAGAGGGGTACAGGGATGTGAGGTACAGCAAAGTACAATTGACTGAGTTAGCGATCAGCTCTATGTATTTGTGCTGAAAACCCTTCCCCAGGTGCCGTACCTCTGGATGAAGATCTCTTCCTCCTCCTCCTCCGCCCCTCACCCTGGCTTTCATCCGAGGAGGACGCAGAGTCAGAGTTGCTGATATGCCTCAGCTTACAGGCGCTGCCGTAGCGACACTCTCCCTGCATGAAGTACTTGCAGACGTGCAGGTCCCTGCACTTCCTCCCGTACTTGCAGTGGCCCTGGTTATAGTACTGGCACACCTGCACGCGGGACAGAGCCACAAGCAACAATCACACTGGAGTCATCTGAGGAGACCAGAAAGAGGAGACAGACAAGCCCAAACAGCCTGCCTGAGGTATCTGTCACCCAGGGGCCAGCTGGAAAGGGTTATGGCAGAGATTCACGTGGCTGAGAGCCCCAGAACCTTCCGGAAAAAAGCGACAGAGGGTAACGGGCATCCAGCGAGGCCCACCTGTCGCTGTGCCCTGCGCGGCCGAGAGGCCCTGCCCCGCGGCTCCAAGTCACTCCCCGAGGAGGAGTCTGTGTCACTGAAGTCCCCGTCGCTGTCATCCTCCTCCGAGCCGCTGTATTCCTCCTGGCGGTGACGGTGGCTCCTGGAATATGGGGCCTGGTGGTCCGGTTGGTCATCTGGGGAAAGGTCTGGGAGTCACATGGGAGAGGCAACCGCCGGCAGACCCTGATCATGAGGAGACCTCTCTTCTGACTGCCAGCGTTTTCTTGACTGACTATTTCTCTTTGTCTGCCTGCCTGAGTCTCTCTGACTCTGTCTGTCTGTCTGTCTGTCTGTCTGTCTGTCTGTCTGTCTGTCTGTCTGCCTGCCTGGCTGGCTGCCTAGGTCTGTCTGACTCTGTCTCTCTGTCTGTCTGTCTGCCTGGGTCAATCTGACTCTAACTGTCTCTCTGTCTGTCAGCCTGCCTGGGTCTGTCTGACTCTGTCTCTCTGTCTGTCTGCCTGGGTTGATCTGACTCTATCTGTTTCTATGTATTTACCTCTCTATTTGTCTGATATTGAAAACTGAATTTAAAGTCACAGTGCTTTTTTGGCATGACAGGGTTACCAGAACAGGGAACAACAACAAAATACAAACATGCTGAATGAAAAAAGATTGTTTATCAGTGATGTTATGATAAGAGAAAATAATCACAGGTGATCGCTTTAACCTTGTTCATGGTTTGAAATGGAAAGTGATATTCCCCAATTTGCCGATTACACTTTGGGTTACAATTACAATTAATTGTGATTTGCCATTTTGTTTTTGTCCCAAGGTCTACATGATCATTTGCATTTTATTGATAATTTGTTTCATTATTAGTATTAGTACAGTATTAATGATAGTTACCTGGTTAACAAATGTCATAACCAGTCCTTCGAGATGTTTTTCTCTCAGAGTAAGAGGAATTTTGATCGTATATGCCCTCATGAACATGATTGGTATGTTTATATAACCTAGACTATTGTTATTTATAGCGTGCAGAGGTCTTCTGCAGGATTCTTATCCTATTTTACGTGACTCTCTTCATTTCTTCTTTTTTTCCTCTGTGTCTGTCTTTCTTTTCCAGCACATCATCTTGTCTCGCTTTACATTTTCTCACCCTACCCCTCACTCTCTTATTTTGTTTCCACTTTTCTGCAACTGGAAATTCATAATCTCCTGTGGTCCTGCTTGTTTGGAAGACCTTTGCCAGAGCAGACTTTGCGGTCTGCAGTTGCGGTCTGCAACTTCGGTGTAGGAGTAATATTACACAAAAACAAAGTGAAACCAATCAACTCTTCATAAACACACATACTTAAAAGTGTTATATTATTAAAAGTTAATATCATTTGAATATCAAATAGCTTTCCACAGCATATTTTCACATAACATTGTACCAACACTCGAACTTAAATATTAATATAAATATCTCATCAGTGTCAAAGGGTGTCATTGGCCGAACAAGCGACGACGTAAAAATAAACATGATCGCGAAAGAACACTTGCGAGCAAACAAAAGAAAATCACCGATCACAAGCGTAGCACCCTAGATTATTCAAATATATAGTAAATATATACAGGATATGTATAATACTTACTACTTTCGCTGACATAATTCGAAGCCATGGGTCAGTCAGATTTCCTTCGTGCAGATTTGCTTGGGCACTTTCGATTTCGTTTCCTTGTATACGGAAATATTTCTGTAACTTACACGCCCAGTAGGACAGGAGTAGGATAGATTGCTGTAAAATAACATTCTCATGTTGCAAAACGTATGTATGTAAGGGACGAGAGGAAGAGAAAGAGATTAGTATAGAAAGCGAAAAAGTGGGAAGAACAGAATGGACTTCCTTCTCTCGGCAGATTTTGGGCAGATTTTAAATTTGATGGTGGATTTCCTCTGCAAACAGGTAGATGGATATGCTTCTTTAAGTATGGTGTCTTTTACGATCAAAACCATATTTTTTATTTCAGTTCAGGAACTGTCTCCCCTGTTCGTTTGTGTTTCACGGCATGCTCTATGTCGACTGGCTGAATACATTGACTGAGCAGTGGGTGTAACAACTACCATAGCTCGCTTCAATCTTGAAGGCTGTGAGTTCAACCCCAAGAAAAGCAACGTGTTGCTCACCAGGTTGTGGTGTGATCAGTGAATGCAGGCTTGCAACCTTAAGGGTTTAAGCGTTTCTAGACTGTACCTGTTATCTTCTGAATTATTGTCATCAACACCGTGATCAAAGGTCACTTGTAGTCAGGAAGTTCTGAACTTTATCCTGAGACCAGATGAAACACTTTTCTTTTGTCTTGGTTGTGGTAGCACTTGAAGTTTTTGCCATTTCTTACATGTATTCGTTCGCCATTAAAGTTGTAATTTTGTAATGTTTTTACTCCTTATGATACATGCTGAGTGTTATTTAATTTGTAGGTCACTGTCAATAATACTTTATTCTGAATGAATACATGTACAAATAACAAATGAGGTGATGTAGAAACAGCTTTTGGCTGTAGTCCAGCAACTCCTGGATTCAATCCCAGTGCCACCCGGCAGCCTGCTTGTGATTGGTTGAGGCTTTGATACAGGAGGCAGAGGGCAGTAAGTGAGAGTGTAGCAATAAAAGATGATGACAAGGTAGAAGGAAGGAAATGGATAGACAGACAGATAAAGGTGGAGGTAGGGAAGGGTCTGGCCTTGTGAACTGAGGTGATAAGAAAAAGGAGGAATTCAGGAATGGGAGGGGAAACAAGGTGGGTGTGACACACAGGTGAAAGAGACATTTGTGTGCCTTAAAACAGCGTTTCCCAACCCTCTCCTGGAGGACTCCATGTCCTGCATGTTTTAGATCTCTCCCTGCTCCAACACAGCTGATTTAAATGATCAGTTTCCTGAAGCTGCTTAATAACAATCTGACCATTTAAATCAGCTGTGTTGGAGCAAGGAGAGATCTAAAACATGCAGGACAGGGGGTCATCCAGGAGAGGGTTGGGAAACGCTGCCTTAAAAAAGTTCCTCAGAACAGGAAATTATATTATGAGAATGTACAGCAAAAGGGTACCTTTTTATACTCCTCAATTACATAACCATCTACATTTATCTTCCAGAACTGATGATCCAATACCACAACTTTATTTTTTTATTCTGTTTTAAAATATAAGTGCTTACAGTTTCTTTCATGTTTTCAAAGAAATATGTTTGCACACCCCATAGTAAGCCCTGTTGGCTCTGCAACTGTATTTAATGAATAATTATGTTATCTATATTATATGTATATATGATATACTATATATTAGAATATATTATACGCTAATTTATGTGTTAAGAATCTTTCTGCTGGTGTTGCACAGCTATTGTGTAAAAGGTTTTGAAATTAGTTTTTCTTCTCAACAGGAATGTACAAGACACTGCAATCAGCAGTTCCCTGTGGATGAAGAAACTGAAGTTGACAGTAAATCCAAACCGCTTTCTTCATCTTCATCAGCTTTTTTCATGAGTTTCCTTAAAAGATTCCACATTTCAGTAGCCATCTGTAAGCTAATTATGAAAAAAGAACATTGTGTGCAGACTTTTTAAAGCACAGTAGTCCATCACAGTAATCCAGGAGACCAGATTTAGAGTGAATTTTCTTTTTCTCACTGTTTATTGTGGGATTTTATTATTGTTTTTTTTTTCTGAATGCAAACAGGGTAAAGATCCTGGGAGAAAACAATTGAGCTGACTGTCCGTTACTGAAGGGGAATTCCTTTCTTGGAAAATGGTAAGCGTTTTAATTTATTTACTTCCGTTTCCATGGTCAGGTGCACAGGCGATTAGCCCTTGGAATGCTAACTGTTGTAAGCTGTTTACATGATAAATCTGCTCTTCAAACTGTGAACTATTTATTGTAGTCTCAGCTGTCAGCATTTTTATCACAGTAGCGACTGTGTTGCATTCAATTTATGGTATGTTGCTCAATGTTACATATGTGACATATATGTTACATATATGACATGTTACAGTGAACACAGTTCTTGTGTGGTTGGCTAATGGATGTATCTCTTCCCCTTTGGCCCTAAGAGGCACAGCCTGGTGTACATTCGGTTGAGCTCTGAAAGGCGGAGTCATAGTGTGACTCGGGATGAAAGCGCTGGCCCCTCTTAACCCTTGCAGGGCCACTCTTTCTCACATCTGTTATGAAGTGAAGCTGTGTGTCTGATGGTTAAACAGAGGCTGCCGCAGGCCTCAGGTCGCACAAGATGGTTGCTTTGCAATGCAGCGATTCAAGCATGGCAAGGTTTGAGTCCAGCCAGCTTTCCTGTTTCAGTCAGAGGATGTAACTGGAGCTTTGTCAGAATACCCAGCCTGCTACTCACATCAGCCGCAGCTCCAGTGGCTGAAAGACTCAGGAACCAAACCCAGCAAAGTGCTTCCTTTTCCGGCAGTTGTCAGAAGTGAAGCTCTTCATATTACGGATGGATGGGAATCCATGCGACCTTCTGAGAGCTCAGAGGTAACGTGTGGCCATTTCACTGTGGAGATCAGTTCTCAGGCCTTTCCCCAGAGCAGTGCCTTATTTCATCTTTATTCCATTAACACCAGAACTGGCAAGGCTAAGTATAATACAGAAGCAATCAAAGTCAGAGCTCTAGTGTGACTTAGAGGGAAGATGTTTGTGTTATACTATCCAAAAAGACACGGGTTTGCATGTAATCAGTGACTACATTGTTCACTCATGTGTTTTGCAAGTGGCTTTTCAGATTGTATAATTGAATATGATGGATGGGATGCTTAAGGGAGAGCTCTGGACTGGCTGACAGGGTAAGTGCTGGAGTTACTGTGTTCAATCTCCACCCCTGACATATGTGTGGTCTTTGTCTGTCTTATCCACTTGTCGTATCTTTCATCTTTCACAAAAGGATTTTGCAAACTGTATTGGAGATTGTAGCCTTATCTATGATGGGTGAGGTGTTGGAACTGGGGCTCTGGAGTGCTTCACAGCGTTAATACTGGTATTACGCCCCCAGCATATTTTGGCTTCAGTTCCCGCACATGCTGTAATCTCTCTGTATGTTCCCAATGCACATTCACAGGGTGCGGTGGTGAGGAAGCTGGACTATATTATGTTGGAGAGGAGGGTGTACCTGTCAACAGGTGAGTGGGGTTAGAAGGAGGGAGATGGCCCTCTGAATGTGTGTGGGGGGTGGGGTGGGGGGTTTGATGTGGGGGGAGGGTGAAACGGGGGGTGTCTCAACAACCCAAGAATTTTTGTCACCAACAGTAGGAAGTAGGGGTGTTGCAACAACCCTCCACATCTCTTTCTGCTGCTTTCTCACTTAAGCAGTCCCGCTACTACAACCCCTGGCAAAAATTATGGAATCACCACACTTAGAGGATGTTCACCCAGCTTTTTTACTCCATAGCAAATAAACAAATCACAAATATGACACAAAACTATTTTTATTGAATAGCTGAACATTCTGGCTTCATGAAATGTACCTCAAACAAATTAAATTAAATTAGTTTAATTAATGGCATATAGTTTTCCAGATAAAGTAGATTAAAAAATTATGGAATCACTCAATGTTGAGGAAAAAATTATGGAATCATCAACAAAAAAAATCACAATTAGTACTTTGTTGCTCCTCCTCGGGCTTTTATGACATCCTGAATTCTTTCACTAATGAAAAACAATACTCTCCATCAAGCTGGTTACAACTTTCTCGAATAGCGGTTGACAGGTGAGCTTTGCAGCATGGAGTCATGTCATGGACCATTTTTTTAATTTCCACCATAAATATACAGTCGGGTTGAGATCCGGACTGTTTGCTGGCCATGTCATTGAGTTGAAATGCCTTTCCTGAAGAAAAGCTTTAACACTCTTTGCTCTGTGGCAAGATGCATTATCCTCCTGAAAAATGACTTCCTCATCACCAAACCTATTTTCTATCAATGGAATGAGAAAAGTGTCCAAAATTTCAATGTACACTTGTGCATTGACTGTTGAGGTAATGATTGTCATCTCCCCTGGTCCTTTACCTGACATGCAACCCCATTTCATAAATGAGTGGGGAAATATGATTGTTTTCATCAGGCAGTCATCTTTATATGTTTCATTAGAACGGCACCAGACAAAAGTTCCTGCATCATCTCCTTGGCCAATGCAGATTCGTGATTCATCACTGAATATCGCTTTCATCCAATCATCCACACTCCATGATTGTTTCTCTTTAGCCCACTGTAACCTTGTTTTCTTCTGTTTAGGAGTAAGTGCTGGTTTTCATATGGCTTTTCTGTATGTAAATCCCATTTCATTCAGTCGATTTCTCACAGTTTTGTCACAAACATTGACTCTCAAACATTGAAACATTGAACTGTTTCCGCCCATTTGTTTTGTTGTGCATTTTATATTTTCAAGACATATTGATTGTGTTTTTTATCCTGACGCTTTGACGTCTTCCATGGTCTACCCATACGTTTTCCTTTTATAACCTTCCCATTTTGTTTATACTTGCACCAAATTTTAGACACAGCTGACTGGGAACAATCAACTTCTTTTGCCACACTCTGTGCTTGATTTCCTTCTTGAAGGAGTTTTATAATCCTTTCCATTGTTTCAATTGGGAGCTCTCTTGTTGGGGCCATGTTTCCTTTCAATTAGCCAAGTCCAACAGCTCATTAAGGTCTGCAAGTACTCTCTTGTAACTGCAGACTAATTTGCATTTTTAGACTTGTGCCGGTATTTGTTTTAGAAATGCAAATTACAAGATGATTCCATTATTTTTTCCTCTACTTGATCTGGAAAAAAATATGCCATTAATTAAACTGATTTAATTTAATTTGTTTGAGGTATGTTTCACAAAGCCAGAATGTTCAGCTATTCAACAAAAATTGTTTGGTGTCATATCTGTGATTTGTTTATTTGCTACAAAGTAAAAAAGCTGGGTGAACATCCTCTGTGTGGTGATTCCATAATTTTTGCCAGGGGTTGTAAGCCTACAATCTGTCTAAATGCTGCTGTGACATGTGAATTCCCCTGCTGTGGGATCAATAAAGTTCTATCTTATCTTATCTTATCTTATCTTATCCTATCTTATCTTATCTTATCTTATCTCAAAAGCCAACTAACAGAAATATGTAAATCGGACACAAATATGCCCTCTGGTGGTTGTTATCTGGTATTGCATCACCGGGAAAAAGAGAGAAAAAGATTGCTTTTTGACAAATACTGCCCTCTTGTGGTCACACTTTGGAATTGAATTTCTGTTTAAATTGTACAAATGTATATTATCCTATATTTTCCTCGGTCATGTGGTAAGTAAATCGCAAATTTTCAAAATATATTTCAATATTATTGTATTTTTTTGCATAAATTAACATCACGTTACATCCTTATTATTGTCTTAATTATCGTCTTTTTCTTTACAAAAAATTGAGTGACCGTCACTGTCCTACAAATACCACCAGATGGCGCCGAAGCACCAGGTAAAGTATTTCACCGCGTAACGTAATATTACCTCAAACAAATGTTACGGTACAAACGATATATTTTTCACATATCACCACATATATATTTTTACAAAAACAGTGCTGCCAATCGAATATTTATGTTAGTAAGACGCCAATTTACAACAGCAATTTACCACAATTTTGCCACAATGATCTAATACACAGTAAAGAGACACTATTCTAACCCAGTGTTTCCTCTAGTCTTTCAAATATGTGTGTGACAGTTAAGTTCTTAAATGAATTAGTTGGTGATTTTGGGTCTTTGATGCAGCAAAAATGGTTTGCATTCCAGTTTTATCACAGAGTCAGAAAATGTAAGATCCTTCTCCCACAAATCAGACAAAGATATTTGTTTCTGTGTAGATTGTTGTAATTGTTTATAGATATCAGATATAAATCCACTAGAAGAGCACCTGTCTATCAGAATCCTAACTAATGGATGTGTTTCTCGCTCTGCTCCTCAAGGAACCCCATGGGCATTCATGGCTGGATGCAGTTGTAGGTACTGAAGGAATTGTGAACCGGGTAGATTATAAAGTTGCTGGATTTCCTGGGAACTGAGGACTCCATTTACATTAGATATATCTATACAATAGCTGATTCCTTTCCTACTTGACCACAGTTGTGATTTAAAATGTTTTTTCTTTAAAGTTTATTATGCCATGTTGGAGATTTGGAAAGCGGTTTTAAAATAACCCTATTGTTGACACACTTTCATTGATTATGCTTTTATGGGACCATACAGTAAAGCACATTTTCTGTAAGTTATGCCTGTAAATAATTCTTAATCGCTAATGCATATTTTGTTGCCCACCAAGAAGCGTGTGTGGGTTTAACAAGGTCTTCATGAAGTTCAGTTGAAATGCTGAATGGTAAAGTTTAAAACTGGGGCTGCAAGACCACTTTAGTTCTCTGTAATGTTGCATAATTTGTCTGCACCACCACCACCACCACCCCCGAAGAATTGTAAAAGCAACATGTAAAAAGTCCTACAACATTCAAAGCACACATGCCAAGCAATTTTCAAGCATTCAAGTACTTTTTCCTAAATGCTGAAATAAGCAGGTGATTAGCTATTGGACATGACATCTTCAAATTTGGTGAACAAAGTGCTGTGAGTGTGTCCTGGCAGTTGGGGCAGAGGGCTAAGGCACATGTCTTCAGTGTGCAAGGTTTGTGGTTCAAGCCCCCCTTGTTCTTTCTTTACCTTTACCTTTACCTTGGCTCTTCTTGCCAAGTCGCTTGTCAAATGTGCAAAAAAAAGGGTGGAAAGTGTCAAGGTGTCTGTGGCGCTGGAGGAAGATCTGCTCCTCACACTGCTGAGGTTGTGGGTTTGAATCTGGCCAGCGGCCCTGGGCAAGAGGTAAGGGGGGACTCAGACCCCCCCCGAGGTTTCAGGAGGTGGAAGCTGGTGGTTATGCAGCTGGGTGCATGAAGAGACTGAAGTTTTGACGTGCCATCTTTTTCAACAACCTAACTGAACTAAGGTAACTAGCCTAACTAACTAGCAGAAAAAGGGGTGTGGCTTATTGCCTCTTCATCATTTTCTCCCTCCTCATCCTCACCTCTCTTCCTCCTCCTCATCATCATCATCCTCCTCCTCACCCTCCCCTCCTCCTCACTGGACGGACTCTCACCTTCTCTGTCCTCTGGATCTGTCATCCCATCCATCTGCCCCCTCTTAGCTGGTCTTGCCACCCCCTCAGCTCTCTGCTTCCCTCTACCACCTGCTGTGTCCTCAGCTCTCTACTGCCTTCTGCCTCCTGCTACAGCCTCAGCTCTCTGCTGCCCTCTACCTCCTGCTGTGTCCTCAGCTCTCTACCGCCCTCTAGCTCCTGCTGTGTCCTCAGCTCTCTGCTTCCCTCTACCCCCTGTTACAGCCTCAGCTCTCTACTGCCCTCTAGCTCCTGCTGTGTCCTCAGCACTTTACTGCTCTCTACCTCCTGCTGTGTCCTCAGCTCTCTACCGCCCTCTAGCTCCTGCTGTGTCCTCAGCTCTCTGCTTCCCTCTACCTCCTGTTACAGCCTCAGGACTCTGCTGCTCTCTACCTCCTGCTGTGTCCTCAATGCTCTATTGCCCTCTAGCTGTTGTTCCATGCTCTGCTCCCTACTGCCCTCTGCTGCCCTTCTGGAGACCTCCCTTGGCCTTTAAAATGCTGAATTGGGTCCTTGTTGGTTTTGAACCTGGGACCTCCTGCTTTATAGAGCGGAGTCCTACCGCTGCGCCACCAGAGAGTAACGCTGCCTGTATGCCAGTTCGACTCTTTCTAGCTGAGCACCTACCATGACCAAGAGAAAAGAAGTGCATAGCCTGGTGTCAGGATTAAAGTGGGAATCTCCAGGTTACAAAGGAGTGGATTTACCACCACGCCACCCAAACATGAGTGGGTTATGAATCAGATTCTTCTGCTACTTAATTTAATTGCTTAGGGTTTTCCATGGTTAGAAAATGCATTTGCAGTGATCATCATACAAATTGTTTCATAAGTTAATTGTTTCATTGAAAAAAAAAAAAAATTGGCGGTGAAACTGTTACCTGGATCACAATGACGGTTTGATGTGCTGTGATGAATTACCCACAATCCTCTCTGGGCCTGCGCATAACAATAAGTTCACCACCTTGTATTCTCCATGGACTTGGTCTCTGGATGTTGTCTAGTATCCTTAGCAACAAAGATGGATATTATCACCCTCCATCTCATGAGGATTGAACCCAGGACCTCTTAGATACCAGCCTAACACTCTGTCTCAGCACCACCTGAGAAATGTGATATGCTGCTTTCTACTAACCTTCTTACATGTCAACCTCCAGTATGTGTGGCTGACTGTTGGGCCAGAGGGCTAAGCTGCATGTGTTCAGTGCTGAAGGTTTGAGGTCCGAGCCCCTGTTATTCTTTGTTTCTTTTGTTCTTGCCTCTACACCACCAGAAAGATGGAGGTCAGGCATGCCTCCGCTCCTTCTTCAACCTCAGCATCTACCATGATCAAAACAAAAGAAAAGTGAAGTCCTGCACTGGAATTGAACTACAGACATGCTGTGTAGAAGGCAGCAAACTTATTACTGTGCCACTCAAACATGAGCAGACCAGAGACATGATTCTTCTGCTACTTAATAGTCAGATACCTCACAATAAAGCAGAATATGAAAAAGAAATCAAAGGAAGATTTGAACAAAGAACCATTGAGGTTGTAAGCTAAACGTTAGCCTGTGCACCACAAGAGGTCTGAACCCTCATGTTTCCTGTTCCTGTACTACATCATTAGCCGAAACAATGGCATCTTTTGGCTTCCCTTTCAATTTTTGACATTCATCTAAAATATGTACTCTGTATGAATTAACATAACCTTTAATTAAATTGCTTAGTTTTAGTCATGGTTTGAAAACTTCTTTGCATCATAGTCATTATGCTAATTGTTTTATGAGTTAAAATTCTGCCTTAAAAAAATGCTGTGAAACTGTTACCTGGATAATTTTTATGGGTTGATGTTTTTGTGATAAAATACCCACAATGCTCTTGGGTATTTATTTGCATACAGGCATTCATTGAAATGTGGAATATCTTAAGGGAAACCCAAGACAAATCAATGAGCTGAAGTAACTGATTAAAAGGAAAGATTTAAGTGTTACATCCAATGAACCAAGTTGTTTGAATTTACTGTCAGATCCAGACTCTCCATCTACAGAGAGCTGTCGTGATAGCAGCAGAGACAGACAACATACGAAGCTCATTTACATCAATGACAGCTGTGAGCAGCTCTCAAGCACACAGCCACATGCAGACTGAACTTAATGCTGTCGTCATGTACAAGCTCCATCCTTAAATAGTTAGAGAGAAACCTTCTGATGAACCCCAAAGCATTTTCACCCACTCAGGAGGTATGTTTCCATGAAATGAAGGCTCACTCCGTACTGTAGAAGTGGCTGAAGTTCCTGGAATCCTAATCTCAAGCAAGTAATGTGAATGAACTTCACTGAAATTTATCTCATGCTAATAATGTGATTGATGTTCACTGAAGAGCTACCCTACCACCATGAAGCAATGTTCCACAAGTGCAGGAAATGGTGGCAGATTCGTTATGGGTGGCTATTGCTTTGTGAGTGGTTATTACATAAAACATCTGTGCTTTTGTGTTGTGCTTGTGGTAACGGATTCCCTATTTATCAGACTCAGCTAAAACCCCCTCTCCCCTGAGACTGCAAGTCTCATAAAAAACAAGACCATTAAGCACCAAAAATGGGCCCTCTAGCCTTCCCAAATTTAAGTGGCACAGTGGTATGTGCAATGTGCTGTAATTAGGATGTTCTTATTTCAATCCTGAAACCAAGTGCCACACTTTTGTCTTGACAATACAGATGCTTAGGTAGAAGGAGGAGAAAAGAGAAACAGCAGCTGTGACTCTCAGATGACACAGAGGTAGAATGCTGGACTGTAGAGTAGCAAGTCCCATGTTCAAGTCCACTAAGATTAGATTATGCAAGGATTGTTTAGTGACTGTTGAAGAGCAAGGCAGGTTTCAAAACAGGCAGTGGAGGGCAGTAGAGTCCTGAGGATGTAAAAGAGGTGGGTGGAGGAGGAGGATGATGAATTTTTTTCACTAGTTAGTTCCTAATGGTTCATAACCTACTGTCTCCTTGTATGCTACTGACACATATAGCAAAGTGTAAGCCATTTCTGGTTCCACACCCATTCCCTTCTATCCCCTGAAAATTCAGGTGGGGTAAGAACCTCTCCACCGCTTACTTAGAGGTACTGATCAGATTCAAACTCACAACCTCAGCAGTATAAAGCATGGATCATCCTCCAATCCCACAGACACCTGCACACTTCCCAGCTTTTTGCAAGCTTAAGGAGAGACTTCACTCAAACAAAACAAAAAAAAAAAAGAAAACAGCAGGGGCTTGAATCCAAAAGCACCTGCATTCAGCCTTCTGCACAAAGAATCATCAACAGTTAAAAAGTGGCTTAAATAATTCAGGTTACCTACATCTGCATGTTTTGAAGGATGACATGAAGAAAATAAAAAAACAACTTGTTTAAGGGAGTCATAAATCAAATGCCCTTTCATCTTTCCTGGACTGGTAAGGGGGTTGTCACATGCTGATGTAAGAGCATGCAATACTTGAGGAAGTAAATGGAGATTTCCCTGCTATAAAACAACTCCCTGCTTTAGCACATTAGTAAACACTAAACCATAGGATAAACTCGTTTGGTGATATTACCCTTTAACGTAAATATTTTTGTCAGAATGGAGATAATTGTGTGTAAGCACAGACATTGCATGGTTGTGTATATTAAATACTGTGCTCTTGAGGGTCTCTGGAGCCCCCTGCTGGCCACATCTTGATGGGACCTCTACAATCAAGCACACTGCAGGCTATATTTTCCATACTTCTAAATTATGCTTCCTCTTATAATTTCACAGACATTGATAGTTTATATGATGGACTTTATTGTGTTCATAACCATTTCAGAGCTTGTAACCATCAGCTGGTTACATAAACTTTACTATACAAAGGAGGAATAAACCTCCTTTTCTGCTTAATGGGAATACATATTTCTCATGGACTGACAGCTCAGGGCTGTTTGTTTCCTCTTATTAACAGCACCTGGACACAGACCATAAGTTCAATACTTAATGCCTGAATATATGATCCTGAGCAAATAATTAATTTACAATTGGTTCTGTTAGCCTTAGGGGATAATTGTTCATTGGCATGAAGTGAGGCGTAGAAACTCAGTGTTGTATTAGCATGACAGCATTTCCCTTTTATATGAGAAATTGTTGTTATGGGTGGGACTTAATGCAAAAAAAGTTTTAAGTTTTTAAAATTTTAAGTACACTTGACTTTGATATTTGCATGTGATGCCAGCAAAAGACACAATGCTCCAATAATTCTTTGTTGTTTTAGAGAGACCCACACACATCATTAGCAATCAGCCACTCAGTTCAAACACTGACACACACAAAGGCAGGTTCTGCCACGGAACCAAAAACCTGTGACCCTCCTGAAATGTCTTCACCATACTGTCACCAGCATTTGCTCTCTTTCACAATCGGGCGGGAACACCAAACCCTCTGCAGCCCTCGTGAGCGTTCTGTGTCTGACTTTGTAAGTCGCATCCGTCTTCCTTTCTTCAGAACGGAGCTGAACGTGATTCTTTGTGAACGTGCAGGTGGTAGAACAGACTGAGCACAGGTGCGGCCATCTTGGCCCTGAGCCGAGGGTTTCAGTCGCCGCACACCCTAAAGTCCCCAATCTCAGCTGTGCTATGCCTGTTAAGAGCATTCGCCTTCAAGTGTTCCTACCCATCATGCTTTGTGCAGACTCCAATCCAGACAACCAGAAATAACAGAACAACATCTCTAAGATGATAAAATACTATACACTGCATCAAGGTTTTATTTGACATTTTAGAGTATCATACAATAAACAAGATTTCTGCAAAAGTTAATATATCCATTGTGTTGCATTTCATAAAAATAGTTGCTCACTTACAGCCTTTGTGACTATCAATAATACATTGAATCATATTTATAGAGTTACAGCTGTACAGGGTAAAACCACAGCTAGCACTACACAGTCATGTTGAACTGAACTGGGTTCATGAGCGTGCCGTCTTTCACAGATTCACTATATATTTGTATCTTTTATATAAAATTACTTACAGCTGACCAAAAACAGCTCCGAGAGCTAAAGCAGCCCTCAACAGCTGAGAACTGAGAGGCGCAGCATACAAAATTCGGTGGTCGCTGCCTCTTGAGTACACAGAAATTATGGGTGCAATAAGTCATGTACGTGCACTACACGACTGAAGCGTTCTTAAAAGCTGGATGGGAGTTTTCGTGTTATGGGGGGGCAGCACAGCATTTCAGGGTGGGGGGCTGAGGAAAAGGCATCTCTCCCTCTCCTTTACTCAGTACAGTATGCACCACAGGGTCCCGACGGTCTTCTGCAGGTGTTTGTGCTTGAATATTCCAGTTCCCCGATTTGCGTGAGAAATTACTGTTTGGATTATATGCTGGATTAGAGTATGATGATGCTCGTATTTCAGATACATTCCCAATGGAACTCATGCACTAGGACCTTTGTAGTGAATTTGTCGTACTTTGTGTGCCACTGTGAAACATCCACAAAATGACTACTGCAGTGTATACTCCAGTATAATCCACTATTCTGGTAACCGCCACTATGCTCAGGGGAACATGTTTATTGCAGAGTACCCAAAATAAATATATCATTTGAAACTTTTCTCTTCACGTACAATGAGCTGTCAGAAAGTTACTGCTAAAATAATCTTCCAATTAGTCATCAGATGACAGGATGTTATCAGGCTGGTGGGTGGACAGGACAATCTGAGAGCCAGACTCATTTTCTGCAGGGACAAAGCTTAAAAGTTAATTGGATACAGCTAGCAACAGCAACAAATTAAAGAGACTGATTGTGGATAATCATTTTTCACCACACACACAAAAAATTCTAGGTAATTACTGAGGTAAAGGTGTCAAAAAGATGTATGCACCTTTGAGATATAAAATTTCTTGCTGCGTGCCAAGGACTGATAACACGCAGGGACTACTGTAATTTCTTTTTCATTCTTCTGCAGAGTGGTTTGTCATTAAAGTCTCTGGTTATGTGTCTGTGGAACTGCAGGGCAGTTGGTTCAGTTTTTTGTGTTCAGCCTGCTGTGCATGCTGCACTAACATCATTTCACCAGAAGAGGGAGCTCCTGAACTGACTGGGCTATATTTTCCAAGTCATCAGTAGGTGGTCTGTCTACATGCGGGCTTACTTAGAGTGCTGCGAATCCTAGTTTTCCTCCCCAGCCTTCAATCACAGAAGACTCTGCAGGCCACTTACCTGTACCCCTAGGTGCCACTTATTTCAGCAGCTGTGACAAGCTACTGTACTACTCGTTTTGACATGTTGCTAAAACTCTGGCGCTGGACTTGATCTAAAATTCCCCCTGTTCATGTCTATTGGAGCCATAGTAAATGTATATAAAGTAAAGGAGAAAGTACCTGTGCTGATCCATGACCTTCAAACAATACAAGAACAGGAATATTTTTGGTGCAGGTCTGATCTCATGAGGAGACGGTTGATAAGGACTGGACAAATGCAGACAAAGACGCGTGGCTTGAAACAAACTTGTTACAGCATATCAAACAAACAAAAAAAACCGTGTCCACCACTGTACCACGGTAACCTTCCCAGCATTTTGTACAAATAAACCGCTAGCAGCCTGTGCATGATTGTATGTCAGTTTTCAGCCTGCTGTCGAAACTCAAAACTCCAGCACAGAGATCCACGCTTGTCCCACATCGTAAGGCACTCAGCCCCGTACGTATCCCATGATCCTTCACGTCACTCCGCCCACGTGAGACGGGCAAGCCACAGTGGCCAGGTTCATGAAGTACAGCTAAAGGAGACCGCGTCTCCCAGAACGCAGAGTAAACCTTCGGCATCAAGTGAGAACGAGCCGTCTGAAGTCTCGCAAAGCAAGTCCACGTCGACCTGAAATTCAATCACAGTTGAGACAAAGTATGGAAAGATGGATTCTTTAGCATGGTGTTCTGTTGTATCACTCATCTTATTTTTTTTATAATGACTCAGAACTACCATCAGCCCATCTAGGAACACTTTGAGATGATTATATTTACATTGTCTTCACATATTTATATTTATATAATATATCTATATGCTCATATTAATCATTTGAGATATCTTTCCTTTCAGTGCTATCTCTGTACAGTTTTAGTTAAGGCAGAGTTCGCTGATGAAAATTCTCTCAGTACACAGTTTATTTTTTTTTCCGCTCACTTTCACACACAAAAGCTACTGTCAGGCAAACCTTTTAATTTCCCATCTTGATAAAATAGATTCCATTATATAAAAATTACTTTGATGCCCAGTCTCGGTTTGAAGTCAGTGATGAATGGGTGTTGTATGCTGATTGGTCGCTGTCTGGTTGACGATTGGCTGTCGAAGCAGTCCATAGTGAGTGGGAGGGCTTAACAGTGTTCCCGATAACAAGACCACCAAGACCCCCATCGCGCTACACACATTCTGTTTTTTTTTCCTTTGTTTTCAAAGTGGATGCTTCCAGTTTTTAAGGTGGTGGGTGCAATATCTGAAAATAATTTAGGATACAATATAAATTAAAAAAATGATATTTTTTTCCTTCTTCCCCGAAACCATGCGAAGTACTCTGGCTTTGCGTCTGGTGGTGGCGGGTGCTGTGGAGTGGGGTGAGATGGAGTGGGCTCTGAGGCGTTATCTGCTGACGGTGGAGGTCCCCGACCGCAGCGAGCTGGGCAGCTTGTCGGAGCCCGGAATCTTCCACGGGCCGGGGGAGACCGTGGCCTTCCTGCCCGCCAATCCTCCACCGCCGCCGCCACTGCTGGTGCTCTTGGTGGTGTGGCTGGGGCGGCCTGGCGCCCCCCGGTGGCCGCCGTTGCCCTCGGGGGTGTTGCCGTTGCTCTGGGCGCCTCCGTTCACGTTCACGTCTGCGGTGGAGAACTCGCTGCCTCTCGGGTGGTACGTCGATTCTCGCGTCTCCCTGGCGGAGGCGTTGTTCTCTCCCCCCGTGCCTTCTTTGGATCGTCCCGCGTGGGGTTTCGGGGGAGCGGGCTCCCCGGGACCCTCTGGAACCCCCCGTCCCTTAACGCCGCCGCCCTGGGGGGTGGACCTGCCACCCTCTGTGTGCGCGCCCCACCTGCCGCACCCCCCCAGCCGCCTCCCCGAGCCCGCCCCCTCCTTCCCGGGGCTCCAGGAGATCTCCGCCCCACTCTCTTGCCCCGCCTCCAGGGGGAGCAGGTGAGGGGGGTCAGGGGGCAGGGCCGGGTGAGATGGAGCCAATGGCATGGTCAGAAGAGCGTCCAGGGGCGGGGCTACTTCCGACAGGCTTGGGGAGGCTGCAGGGCCAGCATCCCAGGAGGTGGCACTGTCTACTGGGAAACAGGGGGACAAAATTAGTGATGTGCCACTCTGCCCTGCCACAAACACACAGTCACTACCACTGTAACTACAGCTGTAACTGCAACTGTCACTGCCACTGGCACTGGACCTCTTACAGGTAAAGCACTATTCTCCCACAGAAGCAATGAAAACACTGGAGAACCCTCCAACACCTGGCCAGTCTGGCTAATTGGAACTGGCTCATATTATTATTATTTTTATTATTATTATCATTATTAGCTGCCTCTTATCCAGCACAGCTTATTTACTCTTACAGGTTTACTTGGCAGCCATCTTGTCCCTTTTTAATATTATCTTACCTTACCTTGCAGAGCTTTCATTTGAATTGCCCATTTGAAAAGTAGGACATTCCCTGAAGCAGAACGTGTTAAGTGCCTTGCTCAAGGGTGCAACGACAGACCCTGAAACCGAACGCTACGCCACCTGAGGTATCGGAACGGCTCTTGTTCTTTCAATAAGGGCTCCACCAATTATTCTCTGAATGGCCTGTTTGAGTCCTTGGTTAATTCGGAGAATGTCCTGACAGCGTATTATTGGCAAGGAGGCCGTTTTCAATTAAGCAATTCAGTTAAGGCAGGTGGCCAATTATAAACGACATCGGATAACAAAGTTCGTTCCCTTGGGTTTTAATAACTGGAGGTCCTTTTGCTCTCAATCTTAAACCAAGGGAGGCTGAAAATCGCTAGGAGAGATTCCTCTGTAAAAACAAAAGCCATGTAGTATCACGGGCATTCAGATTAAAACTCACGAGCACAAGGTGTCTTCATGAGACAAAGACGCTACTGTAGTAGTCTGCGGTGTTAGTATTCCATTTGCAGAACAAGGTCCAAGTAAAGCGTTAGTTTGCAGACGTTTCATTTTAATTACCGCTGTCAGTTTCAGTTAGCGCTGTTTGCAGTGTCACACCACAGTTTGCGTCGCTGAAAGAGATGTTGTGAAATTCCTACCTCGATACTCCCCACGTCCGCGTTTATGGCAGTCAGAAGATCTGACACAGACCGTGTGAATGGAATGCTAAATGCAGTGGCACCACTTCCTCTATCAGTCATATATGTTTGTGTCTAACTGGCAAATGATTCATCGCATGTAACCAGCATCTTGATGAACATGTTATACATTTCCCCAATTTCACTAGTGCGAAATGTTAATATGTTTAAGATTACAGGGGAAATTCATAAAGCTGTCGATTCACTGAATTATAAATGAGCTAAAAGTTGGAACTGCTCTTTTAGTGATAAGCCCAACACCAGAGAAAGACAATAAGCCATTACCACGTTTGGGAGTGAAGTTCAGAATAACATTCACCTCACAAATATACTGGATTGCCCCTTTGTGAATCTTCCACTTCACCCTCAATTTGAAGGAAATCTTCAATATACATTCCATTTTATATGGCACTTTAATTCTGGTTACAATCTCGCTGCGTGGCTATAAACTGATTTATTTTCATATAATGAAGTCAACCCACACAGAACACAATAAAATCAGATTTGAAATAAAAAATATCTCTAATTCATGTGATAAAACTGTTCAGAACACACTGGCTCGTAAATACAGTTCATGCTCAAATTGAATAATATGGCTATACCTCCTAGCAATGAATCTGAACAGCCCTTGCAACAACACCAGCCATCTTTATGGCATGGAACAAGATGGGGAAAAAGACAGAAGACCCCAAAATCATTCAGAGAACAGGGTACAGCTCAGTAGGAAGGATATAGACAGGACACTATAAATAAGGAGGGAGGGGGGAGAGAGATTGAGAGAGATGGAGAGAGAGAGACAGACAGAGAGAGAGAGAGAGAGAAGGAGAGAGAGATGGACAGAGAAAGCACTTGAGGTACCTGTGTCTAATGCCCTAAGAGCTGCCAAAGCTATCTCCTGGCTGCTGTGTTTCAAGGTAGCTTTAGGTCTGCTGCACTTGACTTCACGCATTCCTCCTGCTCTTCTGAGAGACAGCGCGAGCCGTCAGGCCAAGGCAGTGGGGGGGGCGGTGTAGATGCCTCTGTGTTACCTTCTCATTGCCGGGAGAAGCCGTGGAAAAGTTTGAGAGAGAGCGGGCGCCGCTGAGGCCCCGAGCAGATCGATATCCTCTGGCGGTGTAACGGCTCAGAGGAGCGTGGTGGAGATCGCTGAGTAAACTGCGAGTTCTCATATCCGCGCCTAATCCCCTCAAACAGGGCCTGAGCTCGCCCGCCGGTCTACCGCCATCCTCCTGATATCCTCCTGCCACTCAAAGCACGGCCCGTCTCTGCACTAAAACACTCCATTAGCACAGACGTCGTGCACACAAGAGAGCTTTTCACATTGTGTGCACATGCAGGGCTACCTTCCTGCTACAGCAGAAGGTCATATTACTGTAACCTTGTACTTTTGAGAGGAAAGGTCCTCTGAAATGCTGCCCCCGTCTGGCAACCCAGTGAATAACACCAAACCCTGACCAGTGACATGATATCCCGCGAAGGAGGAAGAGCCAGTGTGTTCTGACCATGAAGTCCCAACAGAGACAGAGCAGGAAGTTAAGCCCACACCACACATCAGATAAACACATAACCTCAGCACACCCAAAAGAGTCAGCACTGAAGTGGTAAGAAGGCATGCAGATCTTTACAAACCGTGTCTTTAGAGTGGCCCATTAGGAAGAAATATGGAGAGCCATGCTTGTCACTTTTCATGCACATGGAGAGACTGGAAGGTACCATTCCTAAAGGAAGGGGAGGAACAGCCTAGACCAATCATTAGAGTTAAACCAGAGGCATTGAGACAGTCACACTACTGTTAGTCAAGAACAAGAGAGTTAGCGTTCAGAGTTTATAAAAGACAAGTTGTAGAAACAGAATGAAATACTATATTAATGGAGAAGGCATGCTGGGTTGTTTACTGGAAGCGGATTACGTTGAGTTTTGTGGCACTGATGATCAGTTTAAACAAGTGGAGCCAAATTGGCCTGGAATGTTTAAAGCATCCCTGCTGCTTTATATTTGAATAAGCTGTATGCTGCGTAAATTCAACCAGGTGTTCCTGTAGTTTAAAAACACTACATGGTGCTAAATCCATTCAGCAAGTGCTGAAGATTAAAGTATTATGTCTCTATTCCTTCTAAAGGATTATTTGACCTTCACACACGACTGCATGAGCATTAGTCTGAAGCTACAACCAGGAAAGGTGAAAGGCAGCAGTATTTAGGATACAGAGCTGCGGGTCAGAGGTCACGACCTCTGGGATTCTACTGTGGGGTCATGCCATGGCTAAGCTTAGCATGCTAGCTAGGGCATCTCACTGTAATTACTGGAGTTAACACCCAGCTGATTTGAAGAATAAACGTGAGCAGCAGACAGAGGAAATATCTGCTTCACCTGATACTACTCTACAAACGGCTGATAAAACGGCTCTGAAAACTACGATGATATGAGCCTCTCTTCTGAATTAGTCACTACGCAAAGCTGAATGCCGTGGACCCTCAATGCTCTCAGACGTGGGTAAGCATTCAGAGATCAGCACGTTAGTCAGAGAGAGACCAAGGGGTTGGGTTAATGATGTTTGAGCCTGGAGCTGTGGTGTCTGTGTGTGTGTGTGAGTGTGAGTGTGTGTGGGGGTGGTGTGAGAGGGGTTTTGGGGATACCCACCATACTCAGGGACCTGGCCCGTGCCCCTCTTCAGCAGCAGGCGCACCCTGCGCCCCCCGGATTTGATGAGCTCGATGGCGCGGCCGTGAGTCATGTCCCGCGTGCTCTCGCCGTTGATTTCGATAATCTGGTCCCCCACCTACAGGCATGCAGGATAGAGAGAGGGCGTGTGTGTGTAAGAGAGAGAGAGGGTGTGTGAGAGAGAGAGACAGAGAAGGTATGTGTAGGAGAGAGAGAGGGTGTGTGTGTATGTGTGAGAGAGGAAATGTGTAAGTGAGAAAGACAGAGAGAGTATGTGTGAGAGAGAGGCAGGGATGGTGTGGGTGTAAGAGAGGGGACGTATGTGTGTATGAGAAAGAGAGAAAGAGAGGGGGAGAGAGATAGAGAGAGCATGTCAGAGAGAGACAGAGATACGCAGACAGTGAGAGGGTATACATGCATCCTGAGGTGGGCTGCACTCCAAACCCAACAGCCCCGTCCGCCTCCCTTCCAGGCCTCTCCGGGGGCTTTTATTCAGGGCTCCCTGACGGAGTCCAGGACCAGTCAACAGCCACACTTTAAACCCACAGCTCTACTTCAATAGCAATAATAGAGTGGCTGGCCTTCAGAGCACTCAGATTAAAATGCTAGCGTTGAGCCATGGAGTGCCTTTTATTGGCTCTTATTAAATCATTCTTCTGCTTCTGCAGCAATGTTTACAGTAGTCAGTATATTAATCCAGAGGTTGGTGCGGTTTCAATACAGGGAGTGGCAGTACTGTTGAACCTTTGGGTTAAAACCACATGGATATATGCTTATGTTTCACTGGGTGTAAATAATAACAGTCAAGCACCAGCACATGCCTGAGGTTGCCACTGCACAGCAGTAATGCCATATGATTTGTCGAGACTGAAACTGGGTGGAGGATGGATGGGTCCCTGAACCAATCAGCAGCGACCTGCTGGGATCAGCGCTCCAACTAATACATCAGCACATGACACCAACATCTGCTCATCAAACACAGAGATGGATGATATGGGCTCCTACCCCATGAGGGTCCGGGAGTTTTTTTGGGTTTAGCGACAATAGTCTCTGAATCACTTACTGTCACTAATTGCGGGCTTGGTTAATGAGCAGGAAATTCCTTAATCACCCAAGTCTTCAAAAAGTAATGATTCATTGGTATTATCTACGCAACTGATACAACACGTAGGTAAGCAAGAGGAGCTTTGTTGTATAGTGATTAGCTCTTTCAGAACTGAGAGAGAATGTCATTGCAGTTCATTTAGAGAACAAACACTAATCAACATATTTTTTTTCCTGAACTAATATGACAGCATTATCAATTAATATTTAAGCAGTAGTTCATGGGAAGTCAGTCCAATTATTTTTGCCACACTTGAAATGTGTCCACTAGATCTGGACTATGAAATGAATGAGGGCGTCATTTATTTTAAACGGGGCTGGCAATTTATCACGATCAATACGAATCTGTAATTCATCTCCGCTATATCAGCGGACGTCAGCGTTAATTAACATTACTGTTCATGAACGCGTGTCAGTGGTGATTCATTTCTACCGCATTTCCTTAGTGTCACTGGGGCAGATATATGAGCTGCCATGTCTTCTTGGATATGCAGAGGGATAAAGGAGCCAGTCAGTGCGCAGATGGTGCATATGTTCACGTTCGCTGATCTACAATTCATCAGGATGGATCATCCCATCCCCGTGCGCCTATTGCACCAGCCAATCCGCAACAGGTACAGATTGGTGAATCTGCACACAGCCCAGTCCTGACCAGTGAGTGAAGATGCCCTGCCCCATCAGCAGCTTAGAGTTGTCCAGGTGTGACAGTGGGTATCCAATCAGAGGAGACGTTCAGGCAGTTTCACCTGCTTTTTGCAATGCAAGCAACCTTGACCCTCCTCTTCAAACATGTACAAAATCAACTCTTGCCAACAGAGCGGAGCGTCCAGGAATCAGCTTTTCTGTCTTTCACCAAAAGAAACAAGCACTCTCACATTACAGAAGGTCATTTCCATCTCAGTGTTCGAAATAGCTGCAATATTTAATCACATGTATGATGTAAAAAGGCAAGACTTTGACCTGAGATGAGGTGGGTGAAAGAATGGTAAGTCTTATGACTTGTATTTAAGTGGGTGACTGAAAATGCACAAGTAATGACATCACTTGGGGAGGACTGCAGAAACCAGTGGGATAGTGACAGGTGTGGAATGAGAGGCTCATTTCTCCACCCCTTCCCTAAAGGAAGACAGGCGAAAGACAAGCACTCACATGGCCCTTTCCTTTTCCTTCAGCAGAGTTTAAATGGGACACTTCCTCTGCGTGTGATTGGACAATGCACCGTAGCCCTCAATATCCTCCACAGACCAGCATGCACTTGCAGGGAATAGAGTGCAGCCATTACATGCAGCTGCACCCAATGTAAGAAGCAATAGGCTATGACAAAATGATACATCCATCTCTAATATAATCAGCAATTTGAGAATGAGGGTATGTTTTTACAGGTGAAAAATGGTGAGTCACTTACTGTCAGCACACTATCGTTAATGCAGGTGGTGGAGTAAAGGACATTGCAGTCATAAATGCTCATTCAAAGGAAGCTTTCAATATGCTGAGTCATTGTCTATTCTTTCCATCTATTTAATGTTTAGAAATCATTATCTTACCAGCCTCTCAAGCAAGCATCATTGTATAATGACTTGGATCTATCCTTTGAGTATGAAAATTACTCTATTATTAAAATGAGGTTTTTTATGAATGAGGAATACATTTTTAGCATTTTTAACTGCCACCATTAACATATTAATGTCTCGAAAGAGTAAAGGTTAGGTACACTTTTCTGGAACAAGATGTGGGTTGTGAACCAAAACCGTTAAATCATGTACACGTTGCCCTCTGGGGAGAGAAAAGGCAATACTTATGTATTGTTGTATGTTGGGGAGTGGGGGGCGGGGGGCGGGGGGGTAGAGATAGGATGGATCGAGAGAAAAGGCAATACTTCTGAATAACTTTTTTTTTAATTACAAGAGGAATGAGTCAGATGAAAACTGACCTTGTTTTAATTTCTAATTAACACTTCCAATGTCAGAAAAAAAGTCACACAGAAGGTTGATGCTGAAAACATCTTCCCACAAATTGACATTGCTTTGAAGCCGTCCGAATCAAGCACACATTCCACTAACTTCCACTAACATTCCACTGTGCTTACCACCTTCCAGGGGGATAGGTTCATTCCAGTTTCAGCTCTGGATTAATTCTCTTTTAATAAAAAGGGGGAAAAAAAAAGAGAGAAAAATGCGTCCGAGGTCAGAGTGTTAATTCTGCGGCCGCTTCTTTTTGTCAGGCATTAAAGGAAGGATTGCTGAAGGAACATATCATCTCAGCACCGGTACAGCTGAGCTGACAGATAAAATTCTACCACTCCTTCATCTGCAGGCTGCTGGGCCTGGGCACAGGGCAACAGACTGCATTTACCTCATGACAGTGGCCCAAGACAAGCGGTCCCTCTGAGGCCTGTTAAATATATTATATATGCTGCTGTCATTGTGGAGGAGGGTGTGTAAGAGAAGAGTATGTTGGGGAGTGGGGGGTAAAGATAGGATGGATCGATATGTAACATTACACTGAAAATTCAAACACTGACACACAACAAGGCAGAACTGCAACTCTGAAGCAGATGTTCTGGGTCCCTCTCTTTAAGATAACATCCAGCAACACAGGCAGAGGGACTTTGAAGTAAAGGATCATTACAGTAATTGATGTATTCATGTTCTATATGGTCCAGTCAGAATGAAAAACAACAATCCTTTGATACCAGAAGCAGCTAACCTGCCAATACCGCTGCCTTAATTGTCATACACTGAAATTTTGTACTGTCATGAACGTCATAAAACTTTCAAAACTCAAAGATCTTTTCTGCAGGAACAGTAAAAAGTGAGCCTTACTTCTCGAGCCCTCAGTGAGGTGAAAGCTACATTTATTATTGAAGACAGGAGACAGGCGCGAAGAGCGTTTCGGCAGCGCACGGCCCGGCATGAACCCAAACAACACAAACCCCTCGCACAAACAGGGGAGACCTCCTCTCTCTGAAACCATTAACAAGGAGGCAGGGCTATTCATTTAAGACAATACAAAGTGGGCCAAGATCAGTCCTGTCCAGTTGAAGCCATTATGGACTCCTTATGGTTTTTTGCTTGTGTTGTACTCTACCTCAGTCGTAATGGATGAAAGCATCTGCAAAATGAATAAATGTAAATGTAATGTAAATGTGAATTATGATCCGATTAGGAGGGGGGGTCGTGCTGGGGCAGGAAGTGACATCACTCACCCGCATCCTGCCGTTGCGGATGGCCGGGCCGTCCTCGGCGAGCCGCAGGATGAACAGGTCCATCTTGTACTCCCTGCCCCCGCGGATGCTGAAGCCGAAACCCTTCACGCTGCGCTCCAGCTCCACCGTGAAGTAGTCAAAGTCCTGCGGAGATACGCAAACAGCGCCACCATCAGGGCGGATTCAGAACAGCAGGATAAACAGGTCATGTAGAAAAAATAAGAAGCTGTTAAAATGAAATGACAGCAGGTCCAATAAGCAATATGTACACACTCACATATGCACATGCTCATATTTATTTCAAAGTTATGACTGTATGAAAGTAAAATATTCCAATTTGTTATTTGCTCAGAGTCATAGATTGGCAGGCTTTGGGGGTGCTGGATAAACAAGTCATATAAAAAAGTAAGAAGCAGTTAAACTGAAGTGACAAAATCTTTAATAAACAATATGTACATACACACATAAGCACATGCTCATATTAATTTCAACAGTTCTGCCTGTATGCAAGTAAAATATTCCAATCTGTTATTTGTTCAGAGTCATGGCAGGCTTTAGAGGTATTGGATCTCTCCATTACCAGAACTGGTAGATGATTCATTCTTAGCTCACTGTATTACCTGTAGACCCCTTCAGTGTGGGATTAGGATTATAATTTTTACCCATAGCTGCCCATGGTCTGGGATTAGGATCAGCAGTGTTATCTATGGTTACCTGTAGTCTGAGTTTGGGATCAGTTGTGTTACCTGTAGTCTGAATTTGGGATCAGTGGTGTTACCTGTAGTCTGGGACTGGGATCAGTGGTGTTACCTGTAGTCTGGGACTGGGATCAGTAGTGGTACCTGTAGTCTGGGACTGGGATCAGTAGTCGTACCTGTAGCCTGGGATTAGTATCAGCAGTGTTACCTGTGGCGGCCTGTAATCTGGGATTGGGAACTGCCGCGCATCTGGGGAGTGCTGCCTGTAGTCCATCAGAGGGGGGTGCCGGTAATCCAGTGTAGGGGGCTGCCGGTAGTCTGCTATGGGAGGGTGTCTGTAGTCCACCGGGGGCTGCCGGTAATCCGTGAACGGAGGCTGTCGAATGTCCGGTTTCACATCCTGCCTGGCTTTCACCTCGGACCTGTAGCTAACCAATCACTCAGATTAAAATAAGCCTCTGCCGCAGGCTGTCTGAGCGCAGTGCTAATGACAGACTCTGCACTCAAAAAGATGCCATACAGTTTAACAGTTCTGCTTCTGTTGTTTGATGTAACATCTGGAGAGTGTGTGTGTGTGTGTGTGTGTGTGTGTGTGTGTGGTGGGAGGTTTAATCTGGTGTAGGGGTTGATTAGATCATAAAAAGATCTTAAAGCAATTATCAAATCTCAGCAACTGAATATTAATTGAAACATCTCTCATTTAAAGCACATAAACGCAAACAGCTGGAACCGAAAGATTTCGAACCTTCACAGAGTGCAAAAATATGCAGATGAACATCGCCCCAAGAGGAGCTGTATAAAAGATTTAACGTCACTCAACAGACACGACAGGAGTGAATAATTCAGGCCCGCGGTAAGCGTTCTAGGCCGTTACGCAACAAACTGGAGGCAGAGCGAAGGCCGCGCCACTCTTATCTGCAGTCTCTCACGCTCCGCGTCTCTCCCAGGGAAGAAAACGCAGCGCGCGGCAACTGACCTGCAAAACTAGCAGGCAAACACCCGAGACGACGCCGGGGCCAGGGGCCGTTTTCACACGCGCGCTCGCTTGAGAAAAATTGAAATTCCGGTCGGCCCTCTTGTCTGTCGAACTCTGTAACTGTTATTCTGCGGATGACTGACAGGTTCCAGCTCATTTCTGGTTTGCGCGGTGGCATATGTCGGCGACATCGGGTCTGTGCTTCGAAGAGGAAGCGGGGTGATTGCCTCTGTGTCTTACAGTTCGATCGCAGCTGTGCTAAGCCCTCCGTGTCGCCTGCACGAAGGGCCCATGTTTCCCTGATACATCGGGCGAGACCGAGCTCCGCACGTTTGTGTTGTACGAAAAGGAGGAATCACGCCGGCTCGGTTTCACTTGGTTTTTTCCACTGTCATGAATGCTGAAACATCGAGAAAATCTACTTCAGCCTTAGCGCATCATATGGCAGGACTGCGAGATATATACTGCAAGCGTGCAATAAACGATAAACAGATGGTCACTCATTGTGGTGATCGACTTTTCTGTCTACCTGCTGGATCCACGAATGTTGTGCACGATACAGTGAAATAAATGACACATCAGAAAAATATGTTTTGGACACTTGCTGCGATCAAATGCAACTCCACTTTGTTTTGTACACACTAATCAATTAAAAGGTACAAATCATACAACAGACTTTCAAAACATCAAATGCAACTTCAAACTATATATGTGAACATGCAGAAGAACGTCTGATTTAAATGAATCAGTCTAAACGGAAAGCCGTCAGTGACTTTCCTAATGCTGTGTGTTACAGTGTGTGTTGAATAATGTTGAACAGCTGCCTCAGTGGTCACACTGTTACATTACCTGCTGTCGTGGCTGTACAGCTGGGGTGCCGGAGCCGGTGCCGGGGTGACCTGGGTGACCGGACTCTGCTGGGCTACTGGGCCGGGCTGGGTCGCCGCGGTGGGCGGGGTCACCGGACTGGGCTGGGTGATGGTGCTGGGCTGAGTCGCTGGGCTGGGTTGGGTCACTGGGCTTGGCTGGGTCACTGCGTTGGGCTGGGTCACTGCGCTGGACTGGGTCACTGGGCTAGGCTGTGCTACCGGGCTGCGCTGCTGGGTCATGGGGCTCTGCTTCTCTGAGCTGGCTGCTGACGGAGGGCTGTTCAACTCTGTGACACACAACATCCCAGTTTGAGAGAGTCATATAGACTCCCAATTTCAGAGTATAACACGGCCATTTCAGCATGTAAAACAGCGTGGCAGAGATTGCCATTTCAGAGTGTAACAGAAAGAAACAAAGATGCCCATTTCAGAATGTAACAGGGTAATGCAGATAGTCATTTCAACGCGTATCAGAGGGTAACACAGAGGGCCATTTCAGAATGTAGCAAGAAGTAACATAAATGACTTTAATTTCAGAGTGTAACAGAGTATAATGAAGATGGCCACTTCAGAATATAACAGGAAGTAATGCAGAGTGTAACAGTGTACACTGTGATGCTTGCAAAAGAGTAAAACCTTTTCAGAGTTTAACAGAGCGTAATTAAGATGGCCCCTTCAGAATGTGATAGAAAGTAACACAGATGACCATTTCAGAGTGTAACAGACTGAAAGGCAGATGGCTGTTTCAGAGTGTAACAGAGTGTAAGGTAGATGGCTGTTTCAGAGTGTAACAGAGTGTAAGGTAGATGGCTGTTTCAGATTGTAACAGAGTGTAAGGTAGATGGCTGTTTCAGATTGTAACAGAGTGTAAGGTAGATGGCTGTTTCAGAGTGTAACAGAGTGTAAGGTAGATGGCTGTTTCAGATTGTAACAGAGTGTAAGGTAGATGGCTGTTTCAGAGTGCAATGCGGATGGCTGTTATCACAGAGGAGGAGGCCGTGGCCCCAGTCTCACCTTCCTGGGGGATGATACGCAGGGTGACGCTGAGTCCCGCGTCCTTGATGAGCTTGACGATGTCGGCGTGGGGCATGCTGATGATGGACTGGCTATTCACCGCCAGGATGCGGTCGCCAACCTTCAGCTTTCCACAGCGGTCGGCTGGGCTGCCTTCGATGATGCGGCCGATCTTATGGGGCACAGCTGGGGAGGAATTACGCGCACGCGCACACACACACACACACACACACACACACACACACACACACACACACACACACACACAGGTGAATGGGTGGATACATAGACACACATGCATGCAAGTATAACAGACAAATGCATACAGACAGAGGGAGAGTCAGACACACACAGATACAGGAAATCTAGTGATTAAGTGTGAGATTAACTAAAGTGCTCTGCTGCATATAATTACAACTATACAGACAGAAGAGGACACACACTTAACTGAGTCAGACATGCTAGCAATTAGCTGTTAGCAACATCAGTTTTGGAACTTCTGCAAAAGTACAAAATGTCCTGTTGGGACACTGTGCCTATGACTTTGGGCTTTCATGCTGTGACAGTTATGAAATCTCACGGCTGACAGTTTCTCCACAGAACAATTATGGGAATGGCTAAAAGCCACTGCAGACTTAAACATCCCAATTCGATTTACAGAAGCGGTAAACACAGCTGGTGTTTCTCAGGTTTCAGGAGCTGTTAACTCACTGATAGTGCGGCTGGTTTCAGGTTTACAGGAGCTGTTAACACTCACTGACAGTGGAGCTGGTCTCATGTTTCAGGACCTGTTCACTTACTGATAGTGGAGCTGGTTTCAGGTTTACAGGAGCTGTTAGCACTCACTGATCGTGGAGCTGGTTTCAGGGTTACAGGAGCTGTTAGCACTCACTGATAGTGGCGCTGGTCTCTGGTCGGTTTAGCGAGCTGATGATGACGAATCCAAACCCCTCGTTCTCCTTCCGGTGGATGACGACGTCGCTGGTCTGCAAGCTGTGGGACGCCAGCCCCTCCGGCGGGGAGGAGCCTGAGGCGGGGGGTGGGGCGCTGCCGGCGTTGCTGAGACAGGCGCCCGCAGCAAAGTCACTCCTGGGGGAGCTGTGCTGCGTGGATACAGACCCGGGGCTCCGCCCATTCTGCGGACAGGGCTCACCTGCAGGGGGCGACGGAGAGTCTGCATCACAGGGTCGCATCACAGGTCTGCATCACTCAGGCTACTGAACCCATGAGCTTAAGGTTGTAAATTCAAATTCAAAAAGCTTTATTGTCCATAAAATGGGGGCAAAACGGACAATAAAGCTTTTTGAAATTGAATTTATCCTCTATATGCGGCCTGAACCCTGTGGGAGGCTGCAATTGTGCGCTTTATCAAGTCGGTTCACCTGAGCTGCCCTCATAAGAAAATCCCATCTGTATATAAAAGGCTCTAAATAAGATGTAAGTCTGGAAAAGTCACCCCAGATGAGGGGCACAGAGGGGCGCAGAGCAAATAAGTAGTAAGTGAGGAGAGAGTGAGAGTGGAACAGCAATAGAGTACAGCCTCTTTAGGCCTGTCTGAAGCACATTCTCTCTCAGCGGCGATGAAGCTTTAATAGACCGTAAAACAGAGGCACAGAGGTTCAGGAGCGTGTCCTGCGGTGTTACTCTTAAGCAGGGGGGATGAGTCAGACAGCCCCCCGCCCTCCACCCTTTCCCAAAACTTGGAGGCGCACGAGTGGGTGCAAGGAGAGAGAGTGGCGGGAGGCGGGTGGGGGCAGGGATGCGGAGGAAGAGGGCAGAATTAGAGAGAGGCATATTTGGGCAGGTGGCTGCTGTCCAGGAGCCATCTTGACACGCCTGTGAAAACTAAAGAGCGCTACCTATGAAAGGACGATGCAAAATGTTGAAAAATATTCTTTCCCGAGAGTTAACAGCACTCATGATGTTCATGATGTTTCTAAAATCCTGTGGATACTGAATGTGCCCCAATAAACCATACCATTGGGGTGATGTTATGTCTTTGGCCCTGAGAAAATGTTCCTCATTTACCATCTCTCTCAGACTTGTTTCAATGAACAAAGGGAATCTTCTAATGGGTTAAAAGTGCTTCATTTTATGTGTATTACAGGAAACCATGACAATGTCAATGCAGTCCAGTCTTAGCCATCCTTCCCTGATCCTCAATCATCCTGCTTTGAGTCACAATCATAACAGCCCTGCAGTCCTGCTTTGGTCATACCAGACTGATCCCCCATAATAACAGCGCTGCAGTCCCACGTGTGCCATCCTGCGCAGGTTTGGCGTCTCCTCTCACCTGGAGGCTGGACCCTTCTCCTCACGGTCATGTGGACCTGTCCGTTGCGGGCGGCGGCGTGCATCAGGTCGATGACGTATCTGTGCGTCTTCCCCGCCACGGGCACCCCGTCCACCGACACCAGCTCGTCCCCGGGCCGGAGCCGCCCGTCCCGGTCCGCCGGGCTCTTCTCGATGATCGCTCCAATCAGGATCTGTTCAGGGGAAACCCAGTTAGAATCCGCGCCCTGCAGGGTGAGGGGTCAAAGGTGAAGGGTTAATCCCTACCTCAGCCTACAATGATTGTTGTGAGCAGGGGGGAGGCATGCAGACAAACTGACTTTGTGTGAGGGCAGGGACAAACAGGAACACTGAAATACAGAGGCCATTGGGGGGTTATATTGCACGGGACAGGTCACAGAGGTTTGGGGATATCAGTATATGTTATTTGGACCACTGTCTTTCTGTCACTGAACACAGCCACCATTAAGTAAAGCATGAGCTTAGCTAGAGCCTGGACACTGGGGGTGTTGGGTGGGTTAGGGTTAGTGAGGAAAAGGGGCCGGTTCTGAGCCCGGCCCATACGAGCCTTGTCGCAAGCCTCCAGACTCACGGGCTGTCCCGCCTCGTCTCCCCCCAGGATGCGAAACCCGAAGCCGGACTTCTGCCTGCACAGGTGGACGTCCAGCTCCTGGTACTCCAGGCCTGCTGAGGGGGGCGAAAGCAGCAAGGAGAAAGGCCTGAGAAGGGCTTGGAGTTGAAGCATCACCCCTATCACACACCTGCCCTGAGCATGGGTCAGAACTAGGACCAGTCTTCCCCTTACCACTGGTCTGTGTGGGGTCTGTCAGGTTTACAGGAGGGAAGGCTAAATGGCAATGCAGAGCGCTGATTGGTCATTAGATGACCAATCATGGAGGTCAACTCCCAGGTAGGGCATTGCTGAGCAAAGTGCTTTGCCTCAACAGCAGCAGTAAACCCTGTTTATATGGTTTACACCAGTGTTTCCCAACCCTACTCCTGGCGGCACCCTGTCCTGCATATCTTCTATCTATCCTTGCTGCTTGATTAAATCAGGTGTGCTCAGCTAATAAAACGTGCCACTGATGAGTTCAGTCAGGTAGGTAGAGGTATGTAAAATGAGAAAATAGATTAATATGAATATCTGGACATAGGAGCCCTTCAAAAACTACAGAGAAGGGCTCCAAGACTGGATCTAGGTACATATAAATATATATATGAACATATAAATTATAAGGATGGCATTAAAATGGATTAACAAATTGGACTGTGGTAGCTATTTCAAACAATTTTCATGAGCGGAAATGAGTTAAATGTCAATTTTATACTGACATTTTTATACTGACTAGGAAGTATTTTTTCACACAAATAGTTGTTAGTGGAATAGCTGAAAGCTATTTATTGTAGAAGTGCAGATTCTTGAACAGAATGTTCAAGACCAAGATTGACACAGTACTTGATACATTGTAAGCTATTAACAGATTAATAGATAATTGTAATAGCAATAGATAATCAATTGATTTTAATTAACCAATTAATTAAGATTCAGAATCCAGAGGGAAGTGACTAGTTCAGACTCACGCTGCCCATTCAGGGATGAATGCACTGAATGCACTGTGCAATGTCACAATGGCAATGCATCCGTGGCAAAGCTATAAGGACAGGAACAGACCCAATCTAACCTCAAGCCACTCCAGCCTTTTACCTCAAGTGATGCATTTACGCACATTTTACTTTCAGCTTTTTCACTAACACAATGTAAAAAGCTTTGGCAGCTGTTCCTTGGCAGGAAGGAATGAAAAATTCTGCCCAAGAAATGGCAGGAGCAAGGCTGGCTTCAATTTATTACACAAAGCCGTGGGACAAAGTGTACTGGGGTTAGATTGGACTTGGACCACAGTCCGGTCTGTACATTAGAGGCATGCACCCAAAATGTCAATGTAACAAACACACTAACACAAAAAAGAGAAAAGATTAAGAAGGCCGCAAAGTACAAAATGAACAAAGAGCACTGGCGACGGGAATGGAGAAATATGTCAGTGATTCAGCTCCACAGAAGTGGGAGCTCTCTGATCAAGGACAGCCGGGGCATGCAGGTGTACTTGCCGGCGGAGTCCATTCGAAAGCTCGTCCTTGGCGGGCCCGGCTCTAAATGGAGAAACCGAGGAAGCGCGGTGAACGGCGGCACTAAACCGTCTACATAAGGACTGTGGCATGCAAAGTACAGCAAAGACCCACGCTGCTTTGCAATCTGTCATCGTCCTGACACTGTCAGCTCCCTGCGTCTCAGAGAGCTCATTCTGCGCACTGAACTTCGACGGGGCGAGTCGCCCTGCTTATGAAAACCACATTTATTGCAAATTTCATCTTTTGCTGTTTTTTGCAAAATGTTGACTTGAATATTAACAGGTAACAGTTTTCAGGAGAGGGATATAAACAGATAACATTCGGTTCTCAGGAGAGAGGGTGCTTCAATTCTCAATCAGAGCTGTAGGTGCAGTTGAGATGTTCATTAATGAGAAAACATCTTTACTAATATTTAGGGGCATTAGTGAAAATCCATCTGAGAAAACAGCAATTAATACTACTACTAATAATACCAATAGTAATAACAACAATAATAATTTATAAGGTTTAGGGATAAATACAGTATATTCTGGACAGTGAATCAATTTGTCTTTCTTATCTGTTTATGGATACATGTTTCACTCCAATCACATTCAGTACAAATGGTTAGTTTGGTTTTTGTTCCTCTCCATAATAAAACCATTCAGCCTTTATAATTTGTGACCATTGGGATGGTCCCTTAGTTATCCAAAATAATGAGGGTCAACAGAACAGCACACACACACACAAAGAGCTCGACACGATCCCTTCCACAGAACCCACATACAGTACAGTCCACCACAGTTCCTGAGTTTGCAGTTAAAAAACTTCACTGTCCTCAGAGAGGGTTCGTAGACGTCCTTCATTTTAAGTGCAGACGAGTGAGAGTGACATTGCTGGCAGGATTTGCCTCTGCCTCTAATGAGGATGTTTGCGTGACTACCTCCCTTATTATGGCCTGGGCTCGTAGCGCATAGAAGTGTACAGTTAATTTAACACCTACTCTTCCAAACATGGCAGGTTAGCCAGCTACAAGCCTGATGTTGTACCTGGATTTACAAGAAGATTTGTAACTGAACTGCACATTTGCAATGCAGGGATACAATGTGACATTTCTGAATGGTCGTCGACTTTTTTACTGCTGCTGCCCAATCACAGAGTTAAGACTTTTCAAAATTGCCCTTTAATGGCACACTTCTAAGAGGATTCAAGTCCATTAGAGGTGTGATATGTGTAGAGGTATTAATACATGATCTGCAACATGTCTACAGTACCCAGATACTGGACAGGAGGGTCTCACCAAAACCCCTGGTGCGGACTTCTTTGCATAGCTTGCATTTCATCTTAACATTATAAAAGAGTACGGGGCTGACCGCTTCTAAATCAGGGCTGCTCGCTACTAGATCAAGGCTGACCGCTACAAAGTCAGGGCTGCCCTTTAATAAATAAGGGCCTGACCAGGATCAGGGCCGCCCAGCGCTAACGATGCTGTGCCTGATCGAGGCTGGCTGTTATTAACGGCGTGCTGAGTTCACCCAGGTCTAACCCTGCTCACACTGCTGGCTGCGCGGGGACACAGTGGGAGGCACCGAGTGCCGCACGGGAAGATCTGCAGGAGAGAGAGACTCCGCAAACACTTGATAAAGAGCTCTCCCGACATCACTGACTTCTTTAATAAAGGTCACATTACATAACTCATCTCCCATGACTGAATCTACAGACGTGGGGGGGTGGGAGTCCGGGGGGGTGGCGGGGCCAGGCTTGCCCTGACAGCGCTTAAATGAGCCGTCTCTGTCCGCCTCGGGTTTTCACAGACCACCCCGGCGCGGCTAAAACCGGCACAACACAACCGAGCCAGCAGGGACCGATAACCCCTGAGCGCTAACGTCCTCTATCGCATTCCCTGATCACATCCCATCAGTCCCACAGCCACGGACGGGACACAATGAATCTTCAAGGACTTTACAATGCATGGATTTTGGAATCGTATTTATCAGAAACAAACTCTTATCTATGAATGATAATGTGCAGAGAGTAATACACAGATAATATGGCTGATAACGTAAATGTTGGTGCGATTCTGCGAACAGATTCCTCTGGCTGGCGGTGGTATTCCAGTGAACATTATGTTTAGGACAATAGGAAGAAACCACAGAACCTCACCCGGTATATAATCAAGCTACACTATCTTCATGCTACAGAACATGACTCACTTTCAGATCAGTTTTACGTGACTGTACATAAAGTCATTTCAATCAATTTCTAGCTGCACGTGATGGAAGAAGTAGACTTTTGATTAATCAGTTTATAAGCAATTCCAGGTATCTAGGCGCAGCCAGAAATACGACACTGCCTCACCCAGAAGCACTCTGTGGCATCAAAATGCAATGACCTTTAACAATGTTGTAGGTGTTGCCATATTACACAGAGTCCATACACACATACTGTAAATGTCACTGTGAATACGCAATACACTGTCAGGATTAAATCAAGGCACGTATGTATTCAAGGCAGGGGAAAAAAAAACACCATGGTGGTGCTAAATGGCCAATCTGTTAAAAAATAGCACTGAACGCAAACTAAAAACAGTGACACAGAGGATTACGGGACACCACTACCCACACGAATATTCTGCAGCAGATACAGGAAAGACCTGAGACGCCCTCAGTATGCTGGCCAGCTAAAACAGTGGATCACAGAGTACATGTGTGTGTGAGCGTGTATGCGTGTGTGGGTTGGCATGTGTGAGTGCGTGTCTGTTCGCCCATGAACCCGTGTTAATTATGTAGAAGGCGCACACACCATCTTAGCTCCCGCATTAGCTCTCAGCTGTGACACTTGCTGAAGACGCCTGTGAATAAAAGGCAAAGTCGAGGGCTGAAATGGTGTGTGATCCTCTGTGTGGGCTCGTAAACACTCCGCTCTCGCGACGGAGACTGGTGAATCCGCGTGGGGACCGCGGCTGGTTGTTACTTACGCCTACTCTCATAGATAGCCCTGGACTTCTCATAGAGATCATAGGGGTCTGGCTTGCTCAGATCAAAGCCCTCGGCAGAGTCTGGGACAGAGGCCCTGTGCAGGAGGTGGGTTGGGTAGGGGGCGCTGTGGGGCAGGACAGGAGCAGACAGGCTGGTCTGGGGGCTGCCCTGGAGGTCCCACTGCTCCAGCACCTGTAAACACATGGGCACGCTTTCAGTTACCACCCCACAATGCCCGCCTCCAGCTCTCACTGCAACCTGCCAGCTGTCCACCAGAGGGCGCCCTCATGGCCTCTGTGATGGGCAATGGGATTGGAGCGACCGTTGTGAAGTCCTGCTGGAGAATGAATCAGCATGGAGCTCTTCCTTGAAGTTGTAATCCTTGAAGTGAAGCCACATGATTCCTCTTTTTTTTTTTTTTTTGGTGAGGTCCAAGAGCTCTGTCCATTGTCACTGTATATCAGTTAATGTCCCTCTGTAGTTCTTCCTCTGTGGCCCGTTGAAAGACCAATGGAGCGAATGACAGAAGATCGGTTTTCACTCCATGCTACCATTTCTGTATGCCTCCACTTTGCAGGGCGTGGCCCGGGGGGGGTGCGGAGGCTGAGGCCCAGGAAGAGGTGCTGGGTGCACATCTGAGATTACTCACCATGACATCATCACCTCCTCCAGCTGGACCATAACAAACCTTACATCCACAGCTCTAACCTTAGAATTCTAAAAATTTAACACACACACACACACACACACACACACACACACACACACACACAGACTTGTAAACACTCACACACACACACACACAAACTCGCACACGATGGACCACTCCATCTACTTGTCCCCTTACAGTAACAATACCCAGTATGAACCAAAACAAAAAAAAGAGCGCTGGTGTAATTAAACGCAAAAGCCAAAAAAATGCCAAAGCGTATTGAAGCTGTCCATGATAAGCATATTAATTTTGCAGGGCAGAACAAGCAGTAAAAAAAGCTCCAGGCTGAAGGAGACAGGAAATGGCAGATTGAAGGTGTCACCAGGCCACCGCCATCTCCAAGCAAAGGCACACACGCACAGAGACAGGCAGAGTCTGCAGCTGTAATTCTATTAGAACAGAGGCGGCAGCAGCAACAGCAGCAGCGCACAGTTATCTGGGAATAGCCGGGGAAAAAAAAGCACTCGCTGGAAGAATCTGGACAGATTGCTGTGCGTTTTCACGTGTGCCTGCTTGTATCTGTGCCGCTAAAAGGAGGAAATACAGAACAGAAACGTTCCTGTCACGCGCATGAGGCTTTTGCGGCGCGAGTTCGCTACGTGGGTAACTTTCTTCAACACAAAAGTAAAATCAAACAGAATAGAAAAAAATGAAACATAATTGTATGGTAAAGATTATGGAGTTTAGTTCAACAGATGTTCATGGGTATTGATATAAAGATGCAGTTATGTTAGTATGCAAATGTGAATCGTTTTACATTAAACACACCCTTGCACCACGATGGAATCACCCAAGACACCGCAGCTACCACGAAGAGCTACAACTACAAGCTATTGATCGCACTAATACCTTTCCAAAGAAAAGATCTGACTGTACACAGTGAGTTAGCCACACCACAAATCACAGCTTCTGTGTACTCCAGCAAGCCAGTGGTACTGCAATAGCCTTGTCATTTGATTTGATAGCACACATTTGATGAATATTTAGTCCGTGTGGGTGTAGCCATGCCTGCCGCTCATCTGCATGCAGCTAGTCGTGTCTGTTTAGCGGCAGAGCCAGATTACGTGTGTGTGTATCAATACCCTTCACAAATAGAAGCAGCTAAATTTAGCCCTCCCTGAGAGCCAGCACATCAATTTTATTCATGAATTAAATCCATCATTTCCTACTGACCAAAATTTAGCTCTTTAGGCTGTGCTAATAATCTCAAGGCAACTGATCCCCAATTAAACTGTACATGAACTCTAAGTTTTCCTTTGGCGGCAGTGATCCACGCTGTCAGGAGCTTTCCTCTCTCACCATTAAAGAGATACCGGAGAGGAACCAGGGGAGGTGTGCTTCAGAAATGACGGCTATATCTCTCTTGCTCCATGTTCTTTTCCCCCTGCAGATTCGGGACCCCCTGATGTGTTTTTCCTGAACCTGATCGAGGCTGACAGGACTAATCACCCAACCCATAGGCTTTAAAGCGTCCAGGAGCTGGGAGAAGGCAAGGTACAGAACAGGGACGGGCTTTTTAAAGTGCAGGCCCAGATTCAGTGCTGGGAACTCAGACAGGGGGAGTCTGCACTTGTTTGGTCCTCATGGGTTACCGAGTGGAGTTAATTAGTTAGCCAGAACAGAACCCTACAGCAGGGCTGATCAATAGATGGCACTCACATCTATAGCAGCTTCACCTGTCCTTCACTCCTATAACAGATCATCTACAGTTTCAGTGCATTCCTTTTTTGTTTTTACTGGATTTACTGCGTCTGCTTTTTGTTTTTACTGGATTTACTGGATTTACTGGTGAAGTGCATTTGAACGGTTTTTACTGTGCATTTGGAGCCTGTTTGCTGTGCATTTTCAGTGCTTGCAATGTATTTGGAGTGCATTTGCAGCATTTGCTGCTCGTTTCTAGTGTATCTGTTGTGTATCTACAGTGTTTGCCGCACATTTGGAGTGTATTTGCTGCTCATTTGCAATGTTTGCTGTGCATTTAGGGTGCGTTTGCTGAGTGTTGGTAGCGTCTGCAGGGCACCCGGAGTGCGTTTGCAGTGTTTTCTGCGCATTCAGGGCGTACTTGCTGTACGTTTGCAGTGCTGTCTGTGCGTTTGCACAAAATTAGCAATGCCCCCAGTATGTCTCGGCAGCCTGTCTGAGTCTGCGCTCTGTGTTCTCAACACCACCTCTGACAGTGGGCTTCGAAGGGCTCCGGCGTGTGACGACGCTGCCGGCACACGATGTCCTGACGTGCGGCTCATATCTTGACAATTCTTGCCACCCTCGTTCAGATACTTTTGACACTGCCGGCTTCTCAATGATTCCATATGCAACTGAACACTGTCTCTTCCCCCCCAAAGAGGTTTTTCATCGTTTTCGTGTTCACATGTGGTGCATGGTAAATAACTCGGGGCATGTTGTCATCTTCAATCTTATGTCTCATATGTGAAGGGCATGAAGACGGCATCCTCTAAGCCGTCTGAGTGTGAGAGAGGAGAGAGAATGAAAGTCATTTGCAGCGGCTGAAACAAACAAATGAGCCAGACAAAAAAAATATAAATGGATCAAATGGAAATCGAAATCAAACATGAGATAAAAAGAAGGCAGCAAATGCAGCACTCCCTCCCAAACTGGCAGGGGGGAGGGGGCACTGTCATCCCCATGCGTCCCCAGAAAACAGAAACGGGAGAGCGGGTCCGAAAGAGGGACAGCTGAGGAAGCATGCCGAAAGAGTGTCGGCCCATAGATATAGAATTACCAGACTTGCTTCAGTAACTAGTAGGCTACTACAGTACTATATAATATTATAAATTATGACACACAGGCACCAAGAAGACATACAGTTCCCAGACACCTGAAAGCCATGGCAGCTTCCTAGCAGATCAAGAATTTCAGTCAGATGTGCACACACATTAATTTTGAACTGAATGGACACGGTCGATCTAGTAATTCTATATCTATGGTTAAAACGTGTTACACTATAAGTAAATCCTTTTCTCTGCTGGTCTGGCAGACCAGAGGGACTGACACTCTGTTCAAAGCCAGGTTACAGCAGCCACTATGGCACACCAGCACACTGCAGTTAATAAGTGTTAATAAATGAGTTATAGAGACGCTATGCAGGGCAGCTGAGCTAAACCAGCAGTACACTGTGGCTAGGGTTAATATATGGGGTTATAGGGATCATAGAGAGCAAAGGAAGAGCTTATGTTTGGAAGACAATGCATTTTACCTGTTTAGGGGTCTTCCAGGGTGAAAACTGACCTGCAATGGTAAGAAAACAAAAATGTTTAGCCTAGAGAACAGTGGACCCATCACATCAAGGAAATGTTGTGCCTTATCACATGGACTAGGGTAAAGTGAGAAGAGAGGGAGAAGATTCAGGGCAGGCCGAAACAAAAAGGAAAACATTTCAGTACATCCCCTGCCATTTAGTGGGGGGAGAGGACAGCAAAGGGTTGGAATGTCCCGGTTGCTAGGGGGTGCTTTTGGGGTGGCGGGGCATGGGGCAGTGACAGGGGGTGGGCGCTCTCTCTTTGAGTGTTTTTGGGTCACCAAAAGCTCAGCCACATGGCAGTGGGGGGTCAAAAGGGCTGGCCTTGAGATAGAAGCAGCACTGAGCAACACGGGAGTAGGGTTGCAGCAAGGGGGCAGCGGCCATCTTTGTATTCCACCAGCCTGTTGAGTCTGCTAAATAGCTTTCCAAATTACTTGGCCAAAAACATAAATGTCATATGTTCATGATATGCATCAAGCACCTATGCATGATTACACATTTCAAACCATAGACTGAGAGCATACATCTCAACTCTCTTCCACGAAGTCAGTGATTCAGGCTGGTGGAAGTGCCAGCCAAAGCTTATCTGTAAAGTGAACAGAGAAACCCTGTTGAAGAAAGGCTGCTTTTTCAGTGGACGGCTCACTCCATAAAAAGCTGCAGAATCTCCATTTATCCAGCACTACACCTTCCTGACTAAGCCCTGGAATAACACCGCTTCCTCACTCGCAAAACCAACAAGCTAAGCCGACTGCACAAAGAATGGCTAAGCGCGGCACTTGGCTATAATCACTGCAAACAGCGCAAAGCAAATGTTGTAACTGGACTGTGTTTCCCAGACTGTAACGAGCGCAACAACATCTGCTCGTGTCAAAGGAGCGAACCTGTCGATTTGCCCCTCGGACTATTTCCATGTCAGCCGCGCGGAACCACAGATAACCTCCGCCGCATTGCTGTTACTTCCTGTTCCTGTCTTTTGAGTGTAACACGCACACACCTCCAAGTTACGCACGAGCACGTGAGGCTCAACGGGCCTGCTACCCAGGTGACCTGCGTGTGCGTCAGACACGGCTTTTCAACTGCCATTTCCCTACCGTTAAAATTGCACCACAAACATGGCATTAATCAGTGACAAGTGGAGGAGTACCACAGAGAGGGGGAAAAAAAAAAACGACATGGGACATAATGACACAGCTCCAGAAATGCACTATGGCCCTCATTAAATCTTACTGTGAGTCATCAAATATAGACCACAGAAAAGGGACCACCCACGTATCAACAACTTTGAGCAACAGAAAAGGCACTTTACACGTGCGAGAATGAAGGTTTTGACAGTCCCAGACCGGGTTTTCTGCACCAGAGCAGCTCTGAGCCCTCCAAACGCAACCCTAAAGTAGGAAAACGGCCTCATTAAAATATGAGAGGACAGAGATGTTTGTGGGAGGGAAAGACCTCATCTGAGTGAATCATGCAAAAGACAGGAATCAAACAAATTTCAGCTTATTCCTTCATGCCAGGATGAAATGTGTCACATCCACTTCATCTTCTATCCAGTACGAGCTATACACAAGAACCAAGATGTTATGTACAAGAACCAAGATGTTTCATGATTTCAAGGACTAAAAGCGGAGCTAAGATATGCATGACTCATGAAACAGGCTGCGGAAGAGCGAAAAACATACATTCCGCTAACTGCTAAATAGAGAATATGTATCAGAGCAGCAGAAACGCGCACACACTCTCCAGGCCCCCATAAAGGACAGCGCTTGTGTACAAATGGCACGCGGGGCTTTGATTTGAGGGTCCGGGATGAAATTTTCTGTGTGCGTTTAATGGCTGTGCAGAGAGCCCGGGAGCCGGAGCTGAAGATGTTACGGCGGCAGTGAGTGATAAGAGCTGTCCGCGGCGCCGAAAACACACTGCTCCGATGGTAATGGGAAGTGACAGCCAAACCCGGAGATGCCGCCACGCCGACGTGCCGCTGATGGTGATAAAACCTCCCGCTTCACAAAGAGATCAGAACTGTCTAACACTGATCTTACCTCCACTCCAGAAAAAAAAATATATATACAAAGAGCTGTCCACGGTGCTTCTCATATTCCAGGTCCAATAAAACCCATAGGGAGCTGTCTATGGCAGAGTTAATAGTCCCTGTATCTTGATCTGTATCTGGATCCTCAGAGAATGATAAAACCCATTCATCCTGTAGATGTTGCCGCTGCATTGCCGTGGCGATTGCGAAGACCGATAATTGTGACACAATATTGGACTTCGAACAAGGCGGCAGAACTCTTCACGGAGATGAATGCAGTTCCATATTTGCTCAGAGGCAGGCGACGGTGTCATCTGGAACTGTCCCTGGTGGTGACATTACGGCAGACACTTGCAGAACAGGTTGGAGCTGTCCCTGGTGCTGAAGCCGCTGTCTGTGTTGTTGAGGATGATGTTGATGATGCACAATGGAACTGCAGTACTCAATCAAATCATCTTATTTACATTATAATGCACCAGTGTGGCCAACATACACAGAACAAGTACTGCATGATTACCCTGTTACATAATGACATATAGCACACAGTACGGGCACCCTATTATACTGAATGAAGACACTGATCATATAAAGAATAAAGGGAAGCAGTGGCAAACAGCCCAAAGTGCTTATTCATCTTCCTTTTGGGGCGATGAAATGGGGCAGACGAAGCGAGACCGGCGTTACGTCCCAATTTATCCGAGTCGGCTTGGGGGTGCAGGGGCGCAGGGTGGGGGGGGGCTGATCTCTCAGCCATGCCGGCTCGCCGTCCTCATTATGCGCCGAAGCGTTTCGCCCCCCCGCCGCCCTCGGTCTCCTGTCATGCCGCGGCCCTCGCTTCCCGGGCGTCTGATTGCCCGCGGTGCTTCTCCGAGCCGCTGTCTTCCACTGGGGTGCGTCCGGGGCTTTCAGCAGAGGTCTGCAAAAGGTCACTGACTTCCCCTCCAGACCCCAGAGCTCCAGCTCCAATTCTGAAGTGCTTACAGGGCAGGGGAGGCTGGTTTCTGAAATTTTGTCAGTGGTTCCCCTTGCGATTGTCATTTCACAACGTTATGTAATCAGAGCCTGGAATTATATTTTGTTTCTCTGGAAAAAAGTGCCAATAACACTAAAGAAAATGGCAAAGTCTATTGTTGGATGTACCAAGGGCAGACCTTCCACAGGCTTTACTGGTATATCCACCCAAATCCATTCCCTGTGTTTGGTTTTCCTCAATCCTACCTGCATCCCAATAAACAATGTGCATAGAGGATGACTAACACACAACCTTGGTTTGCATAAGAACAGATGGCTGGTGCCTTATGCCATTACCTTCAGACCAATAGGAGAAGAGGGGGAGGTTCTACAATTCAGAAAGAAACTTGGTTCTGAAAACACTCAACCATTTTTCCCATGTAATACACTGGCACTCGAGTGCAAGCTGTCTCCACTATGCGCTCAATCCATTCCCCCAGCCCAACAGATAACGGTCAAGCTTTCAGCAAGTGAAGGGAATGGGATTTGGATAAAGCAATGATTTCATGGAGGGAATTCAATCAGTTGTGGCCTGGGAGATCTCTGCAGTGTGAGCACACCACTCTGCTGTACAATGGCCTCTTTCCTGCTTTCCTGTTCCCTCTCATCTATTTAGTAACAATTACAGTAGAATCCTGGAGAACCCATAATCCAACATGCATCACTACGCCAGAGGGAAGCTTACAGTAGACCCAACATTTAATACCATTACAAGATTACACCTTCCGTTTGATTGCTGCAGCTAAGGTTTCTTTATAATAGTTACATTACATTACATTATTGGATTGTTGACAGTACATCCAACACTATGAACCCAAAACCATTTGGTCAAGAGTCCATTTCTTTTGGTGTTTCCTAACCCAGGTGTTTAAGGCACAGTGTGTATACTGCTTTTTTGTTATTGTTGTTTCTAATTAATTTGATGGTAACCATTGATTGAATTCTGGTTTGATGTCACCTGTTTGTCATCTGTTTTAAGCTCTTGAAACTGAAAGATGTGTTCTTTGAGGCCTTTCTGTGTAAAGACAAAGATATCAGTTAATGGGTTTTTTCCACACATTTAGTAAATATTAAATGCATGTCAGGGAAGTTGTTGAAATAGACTTGAATGATTATTCAATTTATTGTTCTAGCAACTAAAACAGTAATTGAACACTATGATTCATCTTTATAAATTATGTTGAATACTGTTATTACTCGCATTATTGGTACTAATGACTACAGGCAATTAATTTAATGGGCAGAAATGACCAAAAATGAGCTGGGTTACTTTATCTTTCACAAATGCACAGTACATTTCTTTCACAAAAGACTAACAGCACATGGCTGTGAAGTTTGTAATTTTTCCATTAACAGCCCAATCAAAGCTAACTAATTAAGACCCATATTTTTTCGTCTTTTTCATTGCACTCATTATTTTTCAGTATGTCACAAGTGTCTCACGCCTGTCATTTCAGCCATTGTTCAGCATTACAATTCATACAGGTTTCCAGATAAATGCAGAGATGCTGTTAATAAACTTGAACTTGGACTGGAACGCAGAGTGATGCTGGGAAGAAAAGACCAGGCAAAAGATGTAAAGCTAATGTTTGACTGCACGTCAGAGCTGCCCACGGGTGGACTTCTTCCAATGCACAGTCCTTGTTTCTTAAATGCGACTGAAGTCCTCGTTGTTCTCTGGGTTCTGACTTAGAGAGCTCTGCAAAAGTGGTGCATCATGGGAAAAAGCCATGAACATTAACCAGGGATCAGTTTGCTGCTGGCAGGATGCCTGTGTTACAAAGTCCTGCTTTTGGCTGATCATAGATCCTGTCTCACACCATGGTGAATAAGCACTGTGTGGCTGAAGGAGCTCAATGGCTCAGACGTCACCCCCTCCTGTTTTTGGATGACGGCGTGTGGTCCTGGCCACGTGAGAGATCACAATGGAACTGGTGGGACGGTGACACATGGGACAGGAGAGTCCGTGTGACATCGTAGGAGGCCTTGAGGGGATGCCGGCGTTGAAACTGAAGCTGCAGGCGGACGTGTCCTGTCTTTCTCACACGCGCAAACCCCAGTGAGTCACTGTTCCTGTTCATCTACAAGGAGACTCTAGTGTGTGTGTGTGTGTGTGTGTGTGTGTGTGTGTGTGTGTGTGTGTGCGTGTGCATGTGCCTGTGTGTGTGTCTGTTTGTGAGTAAAACTAATTTACATGACCAATTATCACTGCTGAGGTTTATGTATCTGCTAATGAAGGTGTCTGCCACGTAAGAACTAATTGTGCTTGATGAGAGCCAGAATAGCCATGTGTTTTCAAGAACAGAGCAGGAGCCGTCCACACATTTAAGGGAAGTAGTCAGGAGCTGTTAAGGCGACAGTTTAAAACTGTTCAACAATAATTCACTGCATGCTTTGATCATAAGAAACTCCACAGTGTGGAGGCTGTCTCTCAGCTCTCTAGTATTGTCTGTAGATCGAAGCATCCAGGAATATACAGTGACTAAGTCATTGTGAGGAACCACACACTCATACCAGTAATTAACTTAGACCCTACACAGGAATTAATGTATACCTTATACCCATTGCAGTAAACACCATATACCCACAACAAACCACAGTAATGTCCAAACACTGTCTACCCAGTAATAACCACACACCATACATCCACTGCAATAATGACCACACACCCAAGACAGTAATGACTGTACATCCAACATCAATGACCTCAAACACTGTATAATAAAAAAAAATAACCAACAACAACCCTGCCCCCACACAAACACAGAAAACATGAACCCAGGACTGCAACTCGTCAAAAGATACACAGCAGTAGTACTCATGATTAAACAATCATTAGGCCATTCAGGTGTTATGGTGTACAAACACATAAGTACAAATAGTTATGATAAATTACCAGAAACTTTCCCGCAATAGGGTCATAGTGACCATGACAACAACAGAGAACGGAACCATAGCACAGACTGGAATGAACACATATAAAAGAGCCTTTGCATTTTCATATCCCAGTGTACCTCTAAGGCAAGACTTTTCTCTTACGATGATCGACACACGCTCACTCCATTGCAAGTGTCCAAGCCAGTACGGGAGACAAGGTTTTAATTACAATCGATCCAACCTCGCGTTTACCTCACATGGCCACCAGGTGGCGACTGGCTTGTCTGCAGGACTGCATGGTGAGAGACGAGACCGGCGCGTTCTGACGCTCTAAATAAAGGCAGCACGTGGCCGGGCCGCCCACACGCCCGGGCTGACGGGAGCGACGAGCCCGGCACAATGGAGGCTGAGTCAGACTCGGCTCTGCCTTCACCCCTCCCTCCGCTGCGGGAGAGGAGGTGTTAACGCGACGGAGTCTCTGCCGGAAGGGCCGCCGCACTGAATAACTGATTAATAATGGGAAGCGCTCATTAGCCGGCCGCAGCCACGGTCCGGGATCTCGGGGTAGGCCCGCTGCGTTGTACCACTCTGGGGGGGGGGGCGCCGATATTGGGGCGAGGAGGACGCCATTAGAATGCATGGCCCGAGTCCAGCTGCTAATGAGCGCCTCTTTGTGTTGCGTTTAGGTCGGAATTGCTAATTCCAATGGAGCGGAGTCAGCTCTGTGAGTGCGGGTGATGGCTAAACTCATTGTGAGGCCCCTCGGTCCGGCTAAAATGCAGATTTCCCATCAGACTACGGCATGACGCCTGATCCATCCATCCCCTCTTACATGTTAGCCATGAAACGTGTTTATATTTTCATATATTGAGCTCGGTTTCCTTTGAAGAGGGAATCATATATGAGAGGTACTCAAAAAGATTAGTATTATCATCATTATTTTCAGTACAAGTAGTCGCAGCAGCAGCGGTAGTAACAGTACTAATAGTTGTATTGCCATCATCATCACGAGAACACTGGCATTCAAACGATGATAAGAGCATCTCTGAAAGCCCCTGATCAGTTCGTGCAGCTGAATGCTTGCCTCTTGCCCAGAGAGATAAGACTCACTTCACAGAGAAGCAGCATGTGAATGCAGTGCTGTACCCCTGGGTGATGGGTCAGCCAGTCTCAGTTGTGCTACGTGCCCCGAGCCCCCTACAGTTTATCCACGACAAGCCAGACAACAGATGTAGTAATGTGAACTTCTCTGAGCTATCCCAGGACAGTCTTACACGCTCCACGTGCCGTGACTAAATATAAATCTGGTCACTTTTCATGGGGCATTGAGCAGATACAAACACGGGTTTCGCTCCTTAAAACTGCACAGACTCCGCCCCTCTGCTGCGTTCAGTCCCGTTGTCGTTTCTACGCAGATGGGATCTCTTGCCGGCCTCCCCAGCAGATGGATCAGTAGTACAAGACCCTTCCGTCCTGGTATGGAAAGGGTTGCGCTTTCTCAGTTTTGCCTCCTATGTCATTAACAACATATTCATGATTCAGCCTCAGGGCACTGCTCGGCTATGACAGCATGACCTTTCTGAGTCACGGTCAAACCGCAAACGCTACAATTTCACCGTTTTTCAGTCACTCCGTGCCCTTGCCCAAAGGTGTGCGTGACTGACAGGAAAATAACCAATTAGGCACCTTGTATAACAATACGAGCGTGGAGCGGTAGAGTAGGCGTAGGGTTAGCTCCTCTTCTCGCTCATGCGTGAATACGCTCTGTGGGACTGTGATTCCAAATCCTCACATTTAAGCTGTGTAATTTTCAGGATTACATGAAAAAAACCCACCCACCCAGCTCTGTGTAGACTGTGCAGCTCCGCCCATCTGCCTCTGGCTCCTCCCACAGCCTCCAATACACACAGAGGTAATGCCTATAGATAGTCCTGCATACGGTCAGAAGGTGTATGGGTTCCCAGTCCGTCTGCATTGCATATTACACATCTGAAGATGTTTGATTGAATGGATTGAGCCCTGGTCCTTCTGCCTGACAGAACACAGATGTATTACACAGAAACTTGCCCCCATAGAGAAGCTACATGTTTATATCACTGATATCAACTGCTCCCCCAGCCCCAGCCCCATCATGTAAGCCACATGAGAGAAACTGCTGGACCAGCGATGGGAGGTCAGACATCACCAGTCGATACCAGAAATAGGCCCCAGTGACTGTGATTGGTTTCGGGCCCCTCTAGATGCTCAAAGCGCAGTGATCTGCACTGATTCTGTTTGACTGATGGCTGCCTTCATTCCGCGGGGAGAGAGCGGCTCTGTGTAGGCCCTCACTCTCCCACAAGGGGGCGCACTCTCCACCTGCTCATCCCGGGGAGCTTCGACCTCGCTCATGACTCATTAACTTTTACACCTCTATTACACTGACTTGCTAGACTCCTCCTGGTTATAATGCAATAAAGAAACTGCATTAAAGCAACATCTTAATCTCACATCTCTAATGAGTCTGGAGACTGTCAAGACTGTCAACGCTCTCAGAAACTGAAGTCTAATGAAAGGTTACTTTCATACAGGCCATGCAAAACATTTCAGGGTTCGTGACGTGCATTAAAAGGCCACCACTCTTTCTTACGAGATGACAGAAAGGGAGCGTGTGTGAGGCTAAGCGTGTGGCTGGGACCAGCCGCCGCAGGAACGGGGAATTTCAACCTTTAAGACGCGCGGAAAGCAATTACATTCCATCCACGGCCGTATCTCTGCGGCTACCACTGGCTCCATTTATTGCGAAGAGAAAAAGCAAGGGGGCTACAAATAAGCAGCCGGGAGGCACTTTAGTCCCCTGCCAGGGAGAATCAAATCTCTCCGACTCGGGAGATACGACTCATTTGTTTTGGTGAGTAATCGCGTAAGCCGCGGACTCCTCGCTAACCGTACCGAAGGGCAGCCCACGTAGGAGCCGCGCAGGGCCCGGGCGCTCGCGGTTACTGATGCCGTCTCGCTCTGAGCCGCCGTCCCCGCGACCGCCTCGCGACCGGAGCCACTCTGTCACGTCAGTTCTGGGAGGGACCTGCCAGCTCTCCACTTAATATGAGTGAGTGCGCTTGGGCGTGCAGGGAGGGGAGAGGTGGGGAGCGCGCTCAATGTGTTTCACTGCGTTAGTGTTGCAGCAGACTGTGTGTGTGTGTGTGTGTGTGTGTGTGTGCTCATGCTCTCAATATTCTGCAGTACGATATTATACGCAGTAAATTAAGACTATAATACCGTGCACCAGCAGAAAGATGTGGTTGTTAGCAGTATGGTAACCATCTCCCAGATGGCATGAGCTTAGGCACGTATACTAGCAACATGTCCATCCATCCTTACACCAGACACCATAAATCTGCTGTCTTTAATATTGGAGAGGTACTGGATGACACTGGAAAATCACTGAAATTTCATTTAAAATCTGTACACAAAAAAACCCCCTGAAACCCCACGAACGAGTCAGCGCTCTTAATTACGGGAAGGCACCAGCGGTGAAGTCAAAGAGCGGTAAATTCAGACGGATCGATTAATCTTTATCCGCTAGGATGGACTCCGCGCCGGACGAATGCAGATTAGCGTTCAGGAGAGGCCGCGGTCTGCGGGGCTCAGATCGAAGGCGGATCCTGTTTTGCAGTCTGCTTCTCCGGCAGATCAGCCCTCATTGGACGTGCCCGAATGGCGGAGAGGTAAGAGGGGCTCTGCAGGTTTACCTCGGAACAGCGGGGGAGGAGAGTGCCCGGCTGGAGCGTCTCTCCTCCCCCGGGCCCAAACTGTATTATGGGTTACTGTGGCTTAGACGACACCTCGGGGACAAGGACAGACAGGACGGACTCACCTGGCCCGCGGCCGACGCCCTTACCTGCTGCTCCTCTCTGGATGACGAGGGCGGTCTCGGCTCCGACGGCGCACTCCTTGAGGAGGTCCACCACCTGGGTGTGGCTGAGTCCCTGCGCACTGTGCTGGTTGATCTCCATGATGAGGTCGCCCTCGCAGAGGCCCGGGCAGCCCTGCGGCTCCAGCACCTCCTTCACCCGCTGCCCCGTGGGGCTGTCGGCGATGGTGAACCCGAAGCCGTCCGCCCCCTTCACCATGGTGAGCGTCAGCAGCTCGGCCTGCGTCGCCCCCGACGACGCCATGGAGACGCTGTCCTCGTGCGGCCCGGCGGCGGCCGGCAGCGAGCCGTCCAGGTGGGCGTCGCCGGCGAGGCCCGGCGGCGCCCCCTGTGGGAGGAGCAGGTCGCCGCGGTCCTGCGGGAAGCGCGCCGTCCGCGACACGTACTCCAAGTAGCTGTCGTAGCCGCCGCGGCCGTTGGCCAGGCCGGCCCGCTCCATCGCGCCCAGCGGCGAGATCACGCCGCCGGCCGGGTCCTCGGGGTCGTAGGGCAGCGGGTAGCCCCGGCACAGCACCAGCGTCACGCTCTGCCCGATCGGCACCGACTGGAACAGCTTCACCACGTCGGCGTGCGTGGTGCCCAGGACGCACACGTCGTTGATGTAGACGATGACGTCACCTGGGGGGGGAGGCGTTGGGAGCCGTCACCACAGGCGTGGAACCAGAGAGCGGTCCGAATTAAAAGCCACTCTGCATTCGGACTAAAGCCTGCTACTGTTACCAACAGAACTGCTGCACCTGTGTCCTTGAACAAGCATATCTGATGCAACACTGTAACTTCACCTGACCAAAAAAGAGCCGGAGGCTCTAGGTTCTTGTGCATCCTTTGATCAGGCACACAGCGCCACACACACTCTGTTCAAGCCTTGCATATGCTTCTAAACGGACTGCCCAGGTTAATGCTAATTATAACAGTAGTAATCCATTATAATAAGCAGTGAGGTAACCGAGCAGACCTCTTAGACGGGAATGAGATGGGGAGTCGCACTCATTAACGGGTCTCCTCAGCTCAATGTTAATGAAGCTCCTCCATCCATTACTCTCCCTCCTGCTGTTATAATCGTTACCACGCATCTGCTCATCGGACGCTTGTAAGCATTTACACTGATGGACATACCGAATCACGTGGCAGAGGATTTGGTCAAAAGTACAAACAGCAACATCCAAGATTCCAACCCTCCAACCCTCAATTTTCAGGCTCAATTACTACTGTGTTGGCATGACATAGAGAGCTTGTAACCAAAAGGTTTCTGGCTTGATCCCATGCTGGGGCACTGCTGTTGTACCCTCGGGCAAGGTACCTAACCCAGAGCCTCAGTAAATATCCAGCTGCGTAAATGGATAACATGCTAAATAACTGGATAATGACAATAATCTAATGTAAAATAATGAACCTCTGAGCACCTCTGCATGGTGATATACTGGTTTAGGATTTGTGCATTTATGCCCTGAGGAGAGAATGCAGGTATGGAGCGGGGAGACAAAGAGCTCCATTTATCAGTGCAACAACTCAAAGGAACATGTGTAGTAAATCTCCCATAGTGCTTTGGGGCTCATGAAAAAATCTCTGGGTGCAAATGACTGACAGGCTGTCGACAGCTCCAATGCCCGGTTCATGGGAGCTTTAATTAATCTGGGTAAATACCAATGACATTTGCCTTGGGCACGTGTGTCTAAATCAATAGCATTGCGCGCTCTCTGAAAACAAATGATCCAATGATCACACCGTGACCTCCTGGCACCCTCCATGTTCCTGCGGTTCACTCTGTAAACTATACTCACACATGCACACACACACACACACACACACACACACACACACACACACACACACACACACAGACACATAAGCATCCATGCATTAACACACATGCACAAACAAATGCATGCCCATATACACACACTCACACACATACATGTGTACACACATGCACACACGTGCATACACACATGCACACACACACACACACACACACACACACACACACACACACACACACACACACACACACACACAGGTACTCACACACATGCAAAGGTACAAAAAAGTAATTAAACCTCTGCACGCCGCTTTCAATAGCTCAGAGCTTAAACAGTTTCACAGCTCGTTTCACCGTGAGCCGCATTAAAATGGGAGTGTGCCTTTAAGGCTGGCTCACCACCATCCCACTACAGGCCAGGAAATCCAAGTGTGTGGTTGTGCGTTTGCTGTGGGTGGGTTGTGTCTGCGACCGTCTCATGAGACAAGAAGCTGCTGTAGCTAAAAAAAAATCCCTGCTGATCTGACCAACCTACATACAGTTTGCAGGTGTGTTGCTCTACACCAAAGCAAAGTCTCCGTTCAGTCCTGTGTCTGTTATAATTAACCGATGACTGCTAGAGCTACCCAATGACTCTCCGGGGATATGATTAGCACAGCTCCATAATGGCTCTGACTGCCCACAGGAAATGGATGAATATATCCTATCCGTCTGACTGTATCGGAGAGAGGGGGCTGCAGGAACAGGGCGCCAAAACAAAAGATCCGCTAATCGAACTGCGGCGCTTAAATGGTGCTCTGCAGGGCTGGTCCACACGTCGGCGGCGGCCAGGTCGGGCCATCTGGACCGCTGGCTCTGAGGGCGAGCGGACGGCAGGGCGAGCGGGAATCAGGGCAAGTGGGAATCAGGGCGAACAGACATTCAGCAACGCAATCATTTTAAGCACGTATGGCCATTTATTACACAGAGTGATTCCCCGTTTAGTGCAGCTGCTGCTGTGTAAAAGTGACAGAGCGGGGATTGAAACCATAAACGATGCTCACATGCATATGATGAGCCACCCAGAAAGGCAGTATCAGACTCAGCATACGTGTAGGGTTTCACCTCATGAATGTCATGTATGTTAGAGTTACAGCCTTATAAAAAGCAGTAGCTGTACTGTTATTTCACATCTATAACTCTACACAGTAGCCATCCACATGCCAAGAAGAACCTGCTCTGTCTCCCCTTGTGTAAGGATGCAAGAAGACATCACTAGAAGAACACCAGAAACCGGACGGTCGATTGTCACGAAGAGCTGAATGTGTCTAGTTTATCGAGTTTATGATGTCTAGTTTCAGACTTTGAAAGCCAGGGGTCTCTTGCAGCCCATATTTCACTGGCTCAAATGGAGTGGTGGGCAAATGCTCAGTGCTGGCAAAGTGCTGGCAAGTGCGCTAAATAAACCATCCATTTCATCTTTCCCAATTTAACACCTCCCTCAGGTGTCTGGAGGGCTGCTGGGCTGGAGTAGGGCAGCCATTCTGGCGGGGCGGGGGGGGTGTTATAGAATGGGCATGAGATTCTGAGAGCTGTGCAGACAGGCATGCTCCACTTTACAACCACTTACAAACCATCTGCAGATATCAGCACACGCCTGAGCATAAGCCAGCACCCAGGCAGCTCACATGGTTGGTGTATATCAGCGCATAATGTCAATGGATATGAGCGCATATAATCAATAGATGTCAGCACATACGATCAGTGGATATCAGATATGTAGTATATGAGTATATATAAATGCATATTTGGTACCTGAATGTCTGAAATGTGAGAATACATAGTACTACTATAGTAATTGGGGCTCAGACAGCATTTAAGGAGTAAACCACAGAACTCTGGGAAGAGATTTAGAAAGACTAATAATGATCAAACAAAATTCATTAAACAAGCGCAATCAAAGGCTAATTAACAGTAAATTGAAGCAAGCACAATGTATCAGCACATAGCGCTTAAGTACTAGCAGGCTAACAAAGAGAAACATTCACTCCCCTGAATAGCAGCTCTCTCTGCCCACTCACTCTAATGCTTAGTACTGTTAACACACAGAGATTTTAGGCTGAATTAACTCCTAACAGCTCTTACAAGTTCACTATGATCCATGTTAAAATTTTGTGCATGCACACTTAAATCTCTCCTGGTAGTGTCAGGTGTACATGGGCAATGATAGTTAAAAAAACCTGCAAGTCAGTTTTTAGCAGGCCAAAAATCTGCAACAATTTGCACAGTGTTGGTGCTCTGTAAGCCATTAGGGACTGCAAACAACCAATGAGAAATAACCACTCGATAGGATAATTTGGCAACAAGAAGCAGCCATTTTCTGTAAGCTGTTAGAAGTAGAACCGCAACAAAAAAAAGCAGTAAGGGAACCATGCAAGAGGAAACAAACATTGGGAAAAGATGAGCGCTGAGCCAAAAATACACACTGGACAGAAGAGGCAGATGAGGAATTTATTGAACTGTGGCGAGAGCATGAGGGATTATTTGATCCATCCGCAGACACACTACAAGCAACAGTAATAAGATGTAATCAGCAAGAATAAGTAGCAAGGCAGCCTGACAGAAATTGTCAGCGATTTTCCGTGTCCTGAATTTATGTTAAGGCCTTTATAATTACTGTGAAAGCCTCCACACAGATGGGTGTAAATATGAATCTGTGGTGTATTTGCCTAATATATAATCACATCAGTGAGTCTTTGTGTAGCTGGCCGCATTAAAGAATCTGGTGTAGTTCCCAGCACAGGTGACACTACACTGGACTTGACATAATGGTGCCACAGTCCCTCTCCCTCAAGACCGAGTCAGGAGCTACGGTGTCATAAACTCCCACAGTGATTAATGTGTGACACACACAAATGCTCACACACTCACACACACACCCTGCAGACTGCCCTTGGCCAAAGCATGGAAACGCAGGAAGACAAGGAGAAATTATCCCACTGATTCACTTGCATAGAGGCCCTTTTATGGACTTTCTGTTGCCCTTAGGGGCTGGGCTCATGGTTGATAGGGGGAGGGGTGTGAGGGAAGGAGCGAATGAGGAGAGTGGGAGGCAGGGGGCGGGGTCTGAAGACTTGCTGACTTACCTGTGTCCATCTTCCCGTCCTGTGCGGCAGGTCCTTCGGGGATGACGCTCTTCACCTGCAGGAACTCGTCGGGCTCGTCCCCTCCGATGATGGTGAAGCCGAAGCCCATGTTGCTCTTCTGCAGGGTGGTGGAGAGGAAGGTCCCCTTCAGCTGGGTGGCGTCCCGAGTGAAGAGGGGCTTCTCTATGGGGGGAGCAAAACCAGCCAATTAGGGTTAGGGTCTCTCTGAGCACAGTCATTGAGGTTAGTTAGTCATTTACAGTCTGAGAATGCAACAAACTCTGGCTTGGGTATTTTGGCTCTGGCTCCAGCTCCTCTTTGACCCTGCAACGAGACCTCTCTCAAGTTGCTAAGCACCTAATTGGCTAATTAAAAGAGCAAACAGTTGGATATAGATAGTTTCCCTTCAACTGAATGGAGAAGTCTTGCCTCAAACAGCTGAATGATCTTCCTCCAAAAGTGTCAACGCAAGAAATTAATTTCAGAAGCTGTGGGTCAGTGTGCTGAGGTGGGGTGCAATACAGGCTTTAGCTCCAGTCCAAGGTTTTCCAAACATTCCTCCAAAGCGAGCAAACAAGACAATTCAACTTTAACTCTCATTTTCTTTTTTTCAGTATGTCTCAGGTAGGTCGGCACTAAGCCGGATCAACAGAAAACAAGAAATCAACACAGTGTAGTTGTGTAAATTTCAGCTCTCACAGAGTGGAAATTACATTCTGCCACTATCTGCCATATTAGAGAGACAACCCCTCTGTTTTAAGTCAGGATTCAGATCACTGAATTACATCCTAAAACATTTGTTAAAATAGAGACTGGCTTTGACTGTTTCATCAGTGTCAGACAGTAAATGGGAAACTCTCCGCTGCCAAGCTTAACAGCTGTCAATTTAATTTCCCCTCGGTGAGGAATAAATCTCAGAAATGTTGTTCAGATTTGTACTCTTTATGTTCCTTATACCTTTTGATCAATTCAAACAGTCAGTTGGCATTTAAGAAATTCTCTCATTTTATTAGTTTCTTGAGAGAGCGCAGTGTTGAAGGTAGACATATCTCACTGGTCTGGTTACTGCACACATATTTCACCTGAAGCTCGCCTGACTCATACAGCAGGTAAAAAAATTGGCTCCACTGTCCTACTTAAAGAGAGAACACAACAGCAAGAAATAAAGAGAGCAAGATTTCACACAGATGGTGTGGGGGTAGAGCCAAATTAAAACTGCTACAGGTACTAGTGCCTCCACTCCAAAAGAGGGCGTTATGTTGTGGATGAGGGTGGAACCACCTGGGCTGAGGATGAACACTCCTTGACTGTCACAGAAAAGAAAGACCCACACTAACTGGGTAACAGTAGCGGCGCTAAGGAAAAAGACCCTCACTCATTGGCTGACAGCTTCATCCCACAGAAAAAAGCCACAGCAGCGTAACCAAGCAGAGAAATGCTCAACTCATGCCAGTGCCTCAAGTATCAGTCTTGCACAATGAGCTCTGAAGACTGGCACATGATGCAGGCAAAGATTCAACAGTAAGAATTCAACAGTAACACTGCACATATGTACTTCAACAGATTTTCAAGTAACTGCATTTTCAGACACTGTGGCAGATGGAAGAACCTCACGCCACATGCGGCAAGATAGTTTTATGAGGAAACAGCAGAAAGACACTGAAGTACATATGTGCAGTGAAGGTCTCCTCTGAAATAAATTTGCTTTTCATAGAGTTGACCAACTACCAAATTAATATTTTCTATTTATTTGGTTCAGCACCTGTTCTGCTTCATGGTATACTTGGTCAAAATCATTCAGAAAAGACATGCTTTCCTCTCCATAACTGCTATGTTTGCTGATATCTTATGTGCAGAGGAACTGGGCCAACACACAAACACAGGGAACACACCGATAGCCATTTTTACTCTGCTGTTTTTTTAATAAACAGCTGCAATGAACACACATCAACAGGTCATGCTGAAAATTCACAACGCCAAATACTGTTTGGTAAGAATAATGGCAACTGTCATTACTCACTGAATACATAACCTCTTTCTAACACCGTGCTGTGTAAAGCCAAAAGGACCTCTTCATCTTCATTACAATATAACACAGTCGTATGTTGCATTCTGAGAGGCTCCCTTACTCCCTGCTCCCCACGGCAATACTGATCTCTGATCAGTGATAGCTAAATGAGCATATTGTTGCTGATGGGAGCAGGAAGCAGAGGGAGAGATTTGGAATGCACCCCAGTCCCTCCCCTCCTCCACCCCCCACCCCACAGCATGGTCTGTTGTACTCAGAGCCGACCCCTGCCTGCATCACGGAGGTAGCAGTTAAGCTCACACAGAGCTGACACAGAAGATCAGCAGCAGTCAAACACACAGGAGTCATTTACAGCAGAAATGAGAGAGGAAAAAAGATCCAGTGTAAAAACCTGCTAGGATGATGATGGAGTAAGCAGAGATGTAGGATTACTGCTTAGCCGGTCAGCAGTGGGAGGAGTTAAGGAGAGGTATGCATGGGTTACCTCTAACAATGGGGAGGGCCAGGGCCATATATGGTTAACGGAGCAGGCGTTGGGTGGGTGGGAGGGGCGGGGTTACCTCTGTAGAAGGGTAAGGGGGGGGGTGTCTTGGTTTGGTGTGTGAGAAGGGTAAGGGGGAGGGGTTGGGTGGGTGAAAGGGGCGGGGTTACCTCTGTAGAAGGGTAAGGGGGAGGTTGGGTGGGTGAGAAGGCCGGAGTTACCTCTGTTGAAGGGTAAGGGGGAGGGGTTGGGTGGGTGAGAGGGGCGGGGCTGCCTCTCGAGAAGGGTAAGGGGGAGGGGTTGGGTGGGTGAGAGGGGCAGGGTTACCTCTGTAGAAGGGTAAGGGGGAGGTTGGGTGGGTGAGAAGGCCGGAGTTACCTCTGTAGATGGTGGGGAGGGGCAGCGAGGACAAGCCTTGGCTCTGCATTTGCTGCTGCTGCTGGAGTCTTCTCTTCGCCTCCAGGACAGGATTCTCAAACTGGGTCCTCCGGTTTATGTGGCTGCGAAGAAATAATGGAAAAGTGATGACAAGCTACATGAGGAAAGATAACAGCTACAGCTATCAGAGGTTTCTCCCGTTGCCTGGAAAACGCTGAATTAAACTCCTGTTGCCGAAATCGTCCCACTCTGACATTACATAACAGGACGGAACACACTTCAGAGTCAGAGAATCTGGTCACTGATAAGAGGAATGCCAAATGAAGTCATCCCACTCTATACTCAGAGGAAATTCACAAATTTCCACTGTGGGCAAAAACCCAAGCTGCAGAGCATTTGCTCTAACATGAGTTGTCAGTCTTAATCAGCTTTGTGGCAGCCAGTGATTAAGAGTAATTGACGGGTGTAAAGCAATTAGTCACCCACTACATATGCTTCCAATAAAATCAGTCATAATCACAAGGCGTGCTAATGCATACGTTTACATTCAGACCCAGTCCTCCTCTCCGCGGGGTGATAATGTTAAACCTCATCCAGGGACAGAGTAGCACACAGCTAGTTAGAGAAATCATGCATGAGAACAGAATGTTGCTCAGAACAAGTGCTTTTGCATGGAACACAGGAGCGCTGCAGCTCAGCCAATCACTAGCCTCTGTCCTGCCCCAGGACGGGAGGGGGTGGAGCCCTAGCCGAGGACAGCACGTAAACGGAAAAATGTCAGCAAGCACTCTGTTTGATGGCCAATACAGCGGTATTGGGAAGAACACTGAACTCTGAATCCGTGGAGAGAGTAACGTGTAATCAGCAATAAAGTTTTCATTTAAAAAAAATAATGAGAACAAACAGTTGCATTAATTACCAGGGTTACCGGCTCTCGAAATCCCAGTCGATATGAAAGCCAAATGCTTCAAAAAGAGACCTGCCAACTGGCTTCTTCTAACAAACCGGTCACTAAGGAAACTCAAGAAACAAAAATAGGACTATTTCTGTTCAGGAACAAGACCATCTTGCTATTGTAACTCAGGATGTGGGTTTTTGTTGAGCCGGAAAATAAAAGCCAAAATACCAGCAGGCTTTTCAACCCATAAGTCAGTGCAATTGGCAACTCGGCTGGGTTTGGCTGAAAAAGCCAAACCTGGCAGCCCTGTTAATTACAAATGTAGGAGATGAAAGCATGGGGGCTCTACTTATTCGATGTCTCTCCTCACTTATATAAAGCAGACCTTGATTTCTTACAGGTTCGCATCGTTAAGCACCCAGCCAGTCTGATGCAGCGTATTCACTCAGCCCATTAACCAATTAAAATCGTTTCTAAAGAAACGATCATCAAGATCTAAGTACGGTATGCAAGCGCAAGTTAAATGGCTGACCACATTTTAAATATTGTCAGGCAGCCACTTTGAAATAAAGCTTCTACATTCTCTTACACCCAAAAAGGTGCAGGTTGTTACTGCAGCGTACAGTTTTATTTTTAGGCAGCTCATTTACAGTTCTAGAGGATCAGTAAAGGTTCATCATTCACAGGCAAGAGCCATAATCCTTCTCTCTGACGCAAACCATAAATGGTCGCCAAGGAGAAGAGCGGTTTCCTGGCGACGGTAAATAACGCTGGAGAAGAAACGGTCATTGATGGGAAATGGTAAGGTGCACAGGAATGAGGAGAATATTCATTATTACAGGAGGGTGAGGCTTACTCCACATAGTAAAGGCTATATATCAAAGAGAGTATTTATTAGTACAGGAGAGATAGCATTACTCCATACAGTAGCTGTTATATATCAGAGTGAGCGTTCATTAATACAGAAAGCTGAGACTTACTCCACATAGTTACTGCCATATATCAGAGTTAGAATTAATTAATACAGAAGGGTGAGACTCACTCGTAGTACATATAGTAACTGCTATATATAACAGTGATTATTAATACAGGAAGAAGAGCATTACTTCATACAGTGACTGCTATATATATATCAGATTGAGCATTCATTAATACAGAAAGGTGAGACTTACTCCACATAGTAACTGCCGTATATTGGGTCATCGATTTTCTCCCAACCGTACGGAAGCTCTGGAAAGAGGAAGAAATTAGGGCAAAGATTTTATTATGTCACCCACAGCACCTGGGAGAGAACAAATCAATTCACAAAAGTAATTTTTCACAGTGTTTAACTGTAACATCATTAATGGTAGGAGCTACATTATTTTAACAACTGTGGAATTAATTATGCCGTTTGCATGCATACAAATTGTTTTTTTTTTGCATTGATGGTCCATCGATATCTTTATTATTGCTGATATTGACGAATGCATCGTGTTTCTGCCGTTGCTGAACTAACTGCTTAATCGATGTCTTGCAAGCCTTGAGACTCTGAACAGGAGCCCAATTTGTTAAAACTGAGCACTCTGAATTTGCATGCTCATTCAGAGCACAGTCAGAGGGAATCAGATTCCCCATTGGGGTTTTTAGCGCTGGATGAGTTTCAGTGACTGTAGCCTATTATTATTATTAGAAATTTATTAACTGGATAAAACCCCTTGAGATAAGGCATCTCGCTTTTGAAGGGGGTCCTGGAAAGACAAAATGAGCAAAATATTTTCAATACGGTGAGGAAAAAGCTAGTAATACAAACACATAATTATGGTAAAAAGAAAGGGAAAAATACATATGCATATGCAAATACGTTCACAGAACAAGAACAAATAATGAACAAACAAACAAAAAACATGCGCCCAATGCAACAGTACAACAGATTACAATCCTGACTCAGCAGCAAGAGCACTCAGTCTCCAGAATAGTAGCGAATGGTACTTTAAAAGCACCAAATTTCTAATCATTTTCAGACTACAGGCAGGTCTCATCTGCACAGAAAGCACTGAGACCCCAGTACTAAGACTCCCAACATTCCACATCTTACAATGACTCCCTGTACAATAACTATTAGTGCTGAGACTCCATGACGACACTGTATGGAGAAGAGAGTTATGGGTAGGTTAGTGTGTGCCAGAGAGTTTAAGAGTTCGAACTCTGCACCAAAGGATGTGGCTGACCTTGGCACCACTCTCGGTTGAGAAATCGAATGGAGTAAATGCTATATATTTCAGAATGAATGACTGAAGGTACAATATCTCCAATATCCAAGGACTAGGATGAGCATCTCAGTGATGCTGGAACCTACGTCTGTTGGTGGGACTATTCTAGTCTACACTAGCAGAACCTACAACCACCCAAAAGACTACACCACATGGATGGAACCCACAACAACTTAGGACAGTCCACATTGCTGGATCTTAAAATCATGCAACTCCGTATTGGTAGAGACCATGAGAATCCAAGACACTTCTAAATACCACTTGAATCCAAACTACTCAACAGGCTACTCTACACTGCTGAACACACTTCTAAACTTCCCCATGACCCTGCCATGTGGAATCAACAACAAACAGGATGATGGGGGGCTTTTCAGTTCATGTCTTTGACTGAGGTATATCAATTTAAAGAAAGTTTACTCCATAGGCATTCTGTAATTCCTTAATGTTTTGGTGTATGGAAGTATTTATGAAGCTTGAAATTTTTCAGTAAAGCTTTTGCTTATCTTCACAAGAAAGTGTCCTATTTTACATTACACGCAATGGAGGGCCTATTTTCGCATTTTCATTAAAATATGTATTTCCACCACAGTGATAGTCTCATAAATATTCAAACATTCATGTGGAGGGCTTGCATGGATTTTGCATTTTATCTGGAGCACATAGGCCGAACGAACTGGAACGAGTTATAATATTACAGCATGTCTCTAAATTAGACGTACGGTACATATGTAAAACACACAGAAGTGCAGGGAGAAATGGAGAAATTACTTTTCAATTATGGCCCTTCATACCCTAAAAAGAGATGGGATATCACTTGCTATTCTCATGGGGTTGTCACCAGATGGAAAAAAACTGGAGTGGTTCCGTTCCCAGAATGGAAAAATACTGGCGTTTTTGTGTCTTCTGCAGAGATCCCCTTAAAATGTAACACCCACGGTTTACTGGTGTTCCTGCCTGAGCTCGTGCCATCAATGAAGGACCAAGTAGCCAAGTGGTCTGGCTTCTGACGGATGGTGTTCGAAGCCTCTGGAGCTGGGAGTTAAATTTTGGGAGAGCATTTTTCAAAACTATTTCTCCCATTTTATTTAGAAGCAAGGCCCATGTACTTCTCTCATACACTCATCTGATACATACTCTAATGAAGTAGTCCGGTACATACATCCCTGTTATACTAGTTCAACATATACTCCTCTGATACACTCATTCGACACATACGTCTGACACGCTTATTCAATACATACTCCTCTGATACACTAGTTCAGTACATACTCTGATATACTCATTTGATACATATACCTCTGACACACTCATTCGATATATACTCATCTGATACGCTAGTTCGATACATACTCCTCTGATACATTCATCCAAAACATACACCTCTGACGCACCAATTTGATACATACTCCTCTGATACTCTCGTCCGATACATGCTCCTCGCGGCATTAGTGTTTTTCACAGTCCGAGCCAAACGGTAGACTACAGTACAGCTGGCACTAAATGGAAGAGCAGCGTGTCTCTTGCCGATGACAACCTAACAACCTGTTAGGTGCCTGGTGAGTTGCTAGGAGGCGCTTATGCAGCAGACCCACGGCACCCTGGAGAACATGAGTGCCAACCAACCTGGCGCGATGGAGCCTGGACAGAGCTGGCTAATGGTGCACACTCCAGTCTGAAACTATAGTGCTGTCTGGACTCTGGATCCCCCTGACTGAGGTATTTTTGAAATGTAGCTGTTCCTATCTTCTACCCCCTTCTGCCCTCCCTCTGTTGTCCCCTGTCCCCGGGGAGCTCAGGGTGACATCACCGTCCCCTTTGGAAGAGATGACGCCAACCGCAGGGGAGGGGCCTGATCTTTTGCTCACTCTCAATGAGAAGGGGGCGTGTGCTGGGAGCTAGAGCTGAGCCAATCAGATGGAGTTTAGCAACCGCTCGATCTTGTAGACCTGAGGAGTGAAGCAGCACTTGAGGTACACTATGAGGTATGCATCAGACTCTCGTTTGTTCTTTACAATCTAACAAGTTTGAAAATCTCGTATTTTGTGTTTGATGAAAAGATTGTACCCTATAAAATCCTATGATCAAGATCTCCTTGATTTTTTGACTCTTAACCGATTAGTCAGCCAAGTCCCCCCTACTTGTCACTCTGACACTGAGCTTGGGCTAAACATCATATTGTAGAACAACATGAATCAGAATCAGCACCAATCAGAAGCTGTATAATCTTTCCAGACTCGCCTCCTCTGGTCTTTGATCTATAAATAGCCTGGCTTAATGCTCTTCAATTGGAGACTTTAAAAGAGCCACGCGTGACAGCCGGATCTATAGGATCCAGGCTAACTGCCACATGAAACATTCAAGATGTTTTTGTTTTGACCAAACCCTCATTAATTAATCAACAGGACAGGGAACCACCGAGGAGTGAGTCCTGGATCCATGATTCTGTCCTTCTGTCTCTCACATCCTATCCCGCCCACACACACACACACACGCACACACACACACACACACACACGCACACACACACACACACACACACAGGACCGTGCGACGTGTGATCCTCCCCAGGGAGCTGTCAGAGCTCTGGGGCTGGGCTCACAGCGCAGGGGAACACTGCCGCAGCTCGCGGTGCTTCTCACTTCACTCATTAGAGGAGAGCGCGCTTCATGTCCCCGTGCTGCCAAGATGCGCAGACAGCGGCGGATCAAAGGCCTGCCTCGTGCCTGCGCAAAACGCACCTCAGGCACCTCTCTCTGCAAAGACCGCTGCTTTTCCCTTGCAGAAATCAGCGAACAGCAGGATTCACACTCGGGCTGAAGTTTTATGGAAAAAGTCCATTCCTATTTGAAAATGAAAGCCAGAGGAAGTGTTTAGTATTGACCCAAGTATGGCTCAATTCAATGGGTCTTCCAAGTCTGATCTGCCAACACTTGGTATGTCCAGAATTTTTCATGTGAATATTTCACAGAATCAATCTAGTTGTACTTACTGTATGTCCATGCTTAGAGAAATTAATTGTCTGTTTTGGCACAGACTTGTTATAAAAAACCCAAAATACAAAATTTATTTCATTTAATGGATTTCTGATGTTTTTTTGCTCAAACTTTTCAGCATGAGAGAGCATTCTGTTACAGTTTGTTGGGAGTATTTTGGAGTATTGTGAGTGTTTTCAAATTTTGTTAGAGTACTGTCAGTGTGTCAGTTGCCACACAGATATGCCAACACACACAACACACAACACACACACACACACACACACGTGCACATGCAAAAATAGAAACACACACTCATAGGAAAACCGCTTTACACACATACAAAAACACACACCCGCAGACACATCATAAATGCAGAACCCACCTTGCAAGGCACTGTGTCTGATCTGAGTGCTTGTCTATTACTGATAACGGAATGTCTCTCCATGCACCTTGGGGGATTTGCAAGCCGAGTGTCTATTCCGTTTCGCGTCTTTGTATTTTGCCGAGCGGTCCCAGCTCGGCGCGGGCCACCGCCTGGCGCTGTCTGATAGCTTCGAGTGACACTTCAAACCCCTTCCGTCCGCCAATGGGGTTCCGCGCGACGACTCTCAGGCGCTCTTAGAGCGGTTCGGGAGAGCACTCTGGAAGTAGCCCTTCATAACGTTGCCGCTAACACGCTAACAAGTCACGCCACCGGCCGCCCCCGGCACTCCGCGCGGGCGCTGAGTCACGCATCAGGTGAACGTGGGCCGAAAGCTGAGGCTACGGAGCAACACACACGCACGCTGTCATCCCGCCCGCCCTTCATCCTCAGGACTGACAGCGCGAGCAGGCCGCGTGCCCGGCTAGCCTGTAGCGTCCGCACGACGCCGGTGCCGCGCCGCTTGCAGAGACGCACTTACGCTCCAGTAGCTTTCCACCCACGATGTCAAAATGTAATGTGCTATAATGGGCCCTTTCCCTCTCTCTCTCCCTCTCTCTGTTTCTCTCTGTGTCTCTCTGTCTCTCACGCCGACACTCTTAATCTTCTTCCTGTGTTTCTGCTCCTGGTTTTTCTGTTCGCTCTCGAGACGAGCGTGTCTTCTGCCGACTACAGTCAGACAAGAAATGGCTCTAATTCATAGTTTGGGATGGAAAGTCTTTTCCACTGCCTGACCAGCAGTGAGTTTAAGTTGCAGTCATTTTCTTTTTGGAGTTGGCGGAGGTCAGGCTGTTTAAACCAGGTCAGGCTGGGTGAACGAGATTTGGCTCAGCGCTGCATCACAGTAATATGGCAGCCAGCTGCGACAGCACGTCCAGGAAGAGACGCCGGACGCATTGTAAGAGGGCGCCTTGCCTTCCTCTCACTGGCTGTTGAATGAGTAAGCGTGACGCCTGGCTGGGCTCCTTCACCCCACTGACCAGGTTGCAGGACAGACAGCACCTCCGAAATCAGTTTACCTCCCATGCCATACCACCAGGAGCAGGGGCTCCGAGCTCATGCAGCTCTCTGAACTGCACTCTGCTCCTTCCTCCACTCTCTCACCACATGGGAATGGCAGGACGGCCATTGTAACGCCTTATAATGCCTCATTCAGGTGACAATTCAAAACGACAATGTTTCGGCTGTCCGCGGAGGAGGAATGGACCTAAAATACAAGCCTCCTTAAATCTCCACCATTTCAGCGGAGCCGCCTTTAATCGCTGGTCCTGTTCTCTGGGCAATGGGAGTCTGTTTCCATGGCAACCGCAGGAGGAAGCTTCCTTGGCTGAACAGAAAGCTCTGTCATGTCTCCGCGTTTCCGCCGTCGACTGAAAGACGTGACGGTATTTCTCCCACCACACGTGAAGTGACCGTGGACTTCTGTTAACAAAAGCTAGTGGATGTGTTTGTTACATCAGTTCTTTTTCCATCTGTATGCAGACACATAGGTGCCATCCCCAAGACTACTTTTACAAAGGAGCCAGACATACTTATTGGGTAATAGATATTATTGCCTTTTTATCCAGCAGCTTTTGCTTTCAACACACACTGAAAACTCCAACAGTTCATGTGTTTCTGTGTGCATATGTCAACATGTATCTGTCTGTGTGTTGTGTGTTAAGCTGTATTTTTTGTGTGTGTGTGTGTGTGTGTGTTTGCACATGCATGGCACATCATTGCAAACTCTGATCCAACAGAACACACAAAGCAATAGAACCAAAGCCCACTCTCTCCCAGCAAACACTAAGTGCATTTATATAGGCTCGACAAACTTGTCAATCAAAAAACCTTGTAAACAATCAAAAAAACACCCAGAATCCAACTGAACTGAGGATGGACTTTGGTCACAGCGGGATGATTGAAGCCTCTTTTGGATCCATCAGTTTTGCACCAAAAACTGGAAAAAAGAAACTAATGTGGGGAGAAAAAAAACACATTGAGTGGGACCCTGTGGAATTTTAAAGCAGAATTGGAGATTTGAGTATTCCTGTGAAGCTGGAAGTGAGAGAGGAGCTGAGTTTTGAAGGGTAAGCGCTTGAGGTTTTCTAAACCAGTCCTTGAACGATCCCAGAACGTGACTTGAATCTCTGATCCGGCGTCCACCTTTTGAAAGCGGAGAGCTCTTGCTCGGAGAGCGCAGCAGCGTGAGACGGAGCTGAGGTGCGCGCATCAGCGTCCGTCAGCAAACACGTCAACATCCCATTCACTGATCTGTTCGAACATCAACACAGCAACTCCACGCAGCCTGTTCTCCGATCGTTACCTCCAGTTCTCGGACCTGTCGATGCAAAGGCACGCCCATCCAATCGGCGCATGGCTCCTACCTGCTGGTTCTAGTATTTTCTTTATGCGTTTTTTGTATTTGCCAATTGCGTTACAGTGGGCTCCTCTCCTCACATTCTCTAAGCTCGCACCTGGGCGCCGAAGCAAGACGAATGCGATCCTCTGATGAATGTTCTTTTGACGATGAGAGCGATGCAAATGCATCTTTTTACAGTGGTATGAAAAACTAGCCCTAATATTTCCTGGGAAGGATTTCGGAGATTGGAGCAGTGACCCGCAACAGCGTGTAAGACTGATGAGGACTTCTGGGCCGTGCAGAGTCCCAGTGCACATGCAGAATCGAACGAAATTGATTCAGAACTGTGTGTCTTAGCTTTAATGAGGCACTATTAAGACGGCAGCAGGTCTTAAACAGGACTCTGGACTGGAGACTGCACTGAATGCAAAGTCACCAAACCGAGGCTGCACGCCTCTGGAGAAAGGTGTTTTGAAAACAATTGTTGCAGCTGGAACCTCAGTCTGCTGGGTTCAAGCACTGAACAGGAAGGTTGTGTGTTTAAGCCCTGACTGGAGCTACTCAAATGCTTCCCGGCAGCAAGAATCCAGGTAGAAAAGATAAAAAATGTTAAGATTATAAATGTGCCCAAACATGGGTGTCAAGCCAAAAGAATGGGTGTAATTTCCTTGTCCTGATTCCAGATGAGAGTGGTTTTTCTTTGGTTCTCTGCAGAGGCATGATGGGAAGAGTAGACAGGTTTAGAGAGAAGAAGTCATATTTAACCACAACCCAGAAGCCAGCTCTTTAAAACAGAGAGCTCAGCAGGCTTTGAAGATGAGAAAACACAAGAGCTGAAAGCGAGGGACTTTCTCTTTGATTTGAGGCCTGTCCTATTTTTCTGCCTTTAGTTGTCAATGAAAAGAGACATCGGACAGAGTTATGCAACTCGAGCACTCGGCTGCAACAAGCGCACACTGAATGTGCACTGACATGCCTCTCAAGTGTGTGCTAGAACACACACACACACACACACACACACACACACACACACACACACACGCAGGTACATTACACATTAAAGAACCCAGTCCAACCACAGATTGAGAGAACCATCATTACCAGGCACTGTATGAAACACAAAGATACCCATATACACAGGCCTGTGTCCATGAGTGTGGACTTGTGTGCGCGTGTGAGAGTGTGTGTATATGCATGCAGGCGTGCAGGTGCTTGAGTCAACTGACACCTAGGTTTACTCCGTCTTTCTTTCTCCTCTTTCCCTCTCCGTCTCTCTGAGAGAAGGAGAATTGGCTTGTGTGTGTGTGTGTGTGTGTGTGTGTGTGTGTGTGTGTGTGTGTGTGTGTGTTTGTCTCAGCTGGCTGTCTGGCACACCTCCTCTCCGAGGGCTGTGATCACACATACTCCTGGTGTGGCTGCACCCTGTAATCCTGTTGGCTCTCATCACAGCTGGGGCAGAGCTCCCAGCAGCCCTCCCTGCAGCTCCGGCCAATCAGTAAAGAACACAAGGAGACGACGCCCCCTGGGGAGCCAATCACGCTGTGGCGGGGGGTCACTCCAACCCCCAGCCTTCATGGAGGGCCATTATTATCACAATTATTACTATTATTATTCTCCCTCGCTGATTATTGCTTCACTCACTACAGGATGGTTAAACAGTCTCCGAGCTGCACACACACAGCTACAGCTCCCCCGTTTTCGACTGTGCGGAGACGGTCGATACATCGAGCCAAATGCCCATTTCATGTCTCTTTAAGACTGATGACTCCGTTTTTCCGTCCTCCTCTTCCTCCGCCTCATCGCCTCTTTCTCCATTCATTCTGCGCAGGCACAAGCGAGCCGCTATCTGGGTAGGCGTGGCGTGTATTAGGAGGTCCAGCATATCACCCTACTTTGGGATGTACATAAATTCCAGGTGCATGACGGCTTTCTCAGAAACACTTTGAGTGTCGTCACAGGCCTGTCTCTCTGACAGCAGTCTGATATGAGCCAGATATGAGCATGTGGTTTCGGCAGGATGACAGCCCGGCCAAATGAAGGCTCATTCCTCATATAGTCTCTGAGCGGCTCTTTTATCAGTCTGTTTCTCCATGCACAATCAATTCACCTGCTACATGAATCAGTGCGAGCGAGCAGAAAGACGTTATTAAAATCTCACATCGCCAAGCACTTAAGACAATCACCTGAAATGAGACAAATATTACGTTTCCTTTCTTCTACGCAATTTCCACAGCACAAATCAATGACAAGTACAAGGCTTGAGTTAAGCCCGCAAACTCAATGCAACCTACAGATCTACCACACAGAGAATCAAGACAATCACCAAACAGCAACCAGAACCAGCACAATCACCGAACAACAACCCCATAGGTCAAAATCACAGAGAACAAAGAGAATCACCGAACAGGAGACAAGAATCAGCACAATCACTAAACACCAAAACACATATCTCCTTCACAGAGAACCGGCATAGTAAACCAGCACAGAAAGCCAACACAGTAATCCATCAGTCCCTCACAGAAGCACAGCTCAGAGAACCGACACAGTCACTCAGCGGCGACCCACAGAGCTGCTCCAGGGACAACTCACCATCCTCTTTGCATTCTTCCGGGGGCTTCGCCTTCTTCGCAAGCCTCGGGTCCAGCCACGATGTCGTCTTGGTATTGTGACTACAGAGAGAGGGAGAGAGTAAGAGTGTGAGAGAGAGGGGAGAGAGAGAGAGAGAGAGAGAGAGAGAGAGAGAGAGAGAGAGAGAGAGAGAGAGAGAGCGAGCAGAGCTTTGCAGCGAGTGCAAAATTGAACAAAAACGACAAAAAAAGTCTCTCCAGCAACGGCCCTGAAACGGGAAAAAAAATGTGCAGGTTAAGAGAGCGGCGATCGATCCCTTTGATTTGCTTTCTGCTTGTAATTAGCGGGAGAGAGGTGTGGGAGTGATGCAGGCGAACAGCTGTCCATTTGGCAGACTCAGCGCGGCTACGGGCAGAAGCTGGCCTGAGATCAGTGAGAGGGGAACGCCAAGGAAACTTCAGTGTATCTACCCGGTTGAGCTCATTTGAGGATACAGTGCCCTCCCTCTAGGACGGTGGGTGAGCAGTGGCAATATTGGGGGGTGTGCGTTGGCGCACTGTTGGGGACCAGAGGGTGAAATTTCCCAGAATCCCGTGGGAGACAGCCCCCATGGCCAGCGTTTCATCAAGGTCTGACTGAGCTCTCCATCTCTTCCTCTCTCTCAGGATCCCTGCTAAACAAACTGCCCTCATCTGAAGGTGGATCACAGAAAACCTCCACTTATGAAACCCCCCAAAAAACTTAAACGCCTCTGCAATATTTTGGCGAACAAAGAAGCGATACGAGCTGGGTGGCTCGCTTGGCGACGTGACGAGCCTCTGTTCGTCCCAGAAGCAGACGGAGAGCCCGCCGCTCCCAGGAATTACGATTTCCCCGCGGCGGAGGGAGTACATCAAGACAACGCACCGCTGGCTCCCTGACAGGCACGTCTAAATCTTCCCAGCTTCGTCTTCTTCAGTGTCATCGCCGCTGCCGCGCCCGCTCCACAGAGCTGGACGCAGGCCTCACTCTGATTATCCGGCCTGCAGGAGGATTGGCTTTAACAGGAACACCCTTTTCTAACATTTCCTGCAGCGGACGCCAGCTTGCTGGGGGATCCTGTAGAAACCAGTCAAACCCTGCAGCACACGGGTCTGTACATAGTGTTTTAGCATGCACACAAAGCTGTGAACAGTATTGATGGTGCTGAGTATTTGTCAGTGAACACAGACTAATTACTTACGCTACATTTATTGGCTGAGGGTAAGATTGAATACGTGCATATTTGTACCTGCCTGCATTTAACGGCCAAACTTTTTTGTTCCCTGCTCATTTGTCTGATGCTCTTGTCCAAGGTGCCTTACATAGATTTATTTTACACAGTATTCAGCTGAGTTTAGCAATTTACCATCATACACAGCAAAGGCAAAAACAATCAGGTACGGTAAGCTCAATGAAGAAATCAGTTCAATTCAATTCAATTCAGTTCAGTTCAGTCCAGTTCAGTTCGGTTCAGTTCAGTTCAGTTCAGCTCAGTTCAGTTCAGTTCAGTTCAATTCATTTCAGTTCAATTCAATTCTCTCTCTGTTTAAAGTCATACTTACTCAATGAAGTAAACCTCCCCCTTTTCGGTGTAGGCCATCTCCCAGTTGTCTGGCAGTGGTCCCAGTTCATCGTTCTCCTCAGGTTTAGGGGGCGATTTGGGGGCTCCCCCTCCTCGTTGGTGGCCTCTGTGGGGGTGAAGGTGGCGGTTTCAGCCGGGCATGGCTGGGGGGCGATTTCCCCCGAGGCATCGGTGCTTTTGTCTTCCTGCTCGCTGGACTCTGGGGAGGCAAGGAGGGGTGAGTCAGAGCTGGCCCTCAAATTATGGGACTCATTACAATCCCAATCTCTACCCTCAGACAGCCTCAGCGACTACACCCTTGTGGATGAAAAATGCCCAGAGTCAGGGGCACTAAATGATTATCAGAATTGCAGTGTTTATCCTGGTGATACTGTATGTTCATTGGTCTAAATCAGTGTTTCCCAGCCCTACTCCTGGCGGCACCCTGTCCTGCATATCTTCTATCGATCCTTGCTGCTTGATTAAATCAGGTGTGCTCAGCTAATAAAATGTGCCACTGATGAGTTCAGTCAGGTAGATAGAGCAAGGATAGATAGAAGATATGCAGGACAGGGTGCCACCAGGAGTAGGGTTGGGAAACACTGGTCTAAATGCATTTTACATTTCATTATTGTCATTTAGCAGACGCTCTTATCCAGAGCAATTTACATAGGTTACAGTTTATTTTTACATGTTATCCATATACATCGCTAGATATTACCTGAGGCAATTGTGGGTTAAGTATCTAGCCAAAGGGCACAGCAGCAGTGCCTCAGTGGGGAATCAAACCGGCAACCATTTGGCTACAAGCCCCGCCCCTTACAACTACACCACACTGCCGCACCATTTTGATGCTAATGATGCTCTGGCATTAGGCCACAGTGCTGAACTGAGAGATACTTTAGTTTGCAGCACAACCCTACCCGCAGAGGGGGAGAATATACTAGAACGTGCGCTAAACCCACTGCTGCCCAAGCCTTTTGTTCTGTGACCTCCCTGCAGCACTGGAGCTCATTTTGTGACCCTCCAAGTACAAATGGCGCACTGCATGCAACACTGATACCCTGGTGAGAGATGAGAGGAGGTGCCAGCCATTCGCAGCTATTCTGAAACAAATTGAACTGGCAAATACTTGCAAATAAATCCCCAGCTAGTGACACATTATACAGAGCAGTACTGTTGCGAACAGCGGTTTTGGCATCGGCTCCACACATAATTTATGCTATGTCCCTTTTGTTTTTCACACGCTCATCCCACGATGCCTTTTGCAATGTTTTGCGACCCACTGTCGAGTCCCGCCCCACTGTCTGGGAAACACTTGCTTGACATACAGCCAAACTCTGTGACCCTCAAGTTACGGAATAGAAAAAAAAAAGAATCACCTCAAAATAAAAAGGTTAGCCAAACGAATGTTATGGCGTGCGAGGTACTGCAGATGCCAGTCTGCTTCAATTTTAACTGAAGTCTGGCTTTCACTAGTCCTGCTGTCAGTTTTTAAGGTTTCTGAGACTGTCTCCAAGCTCTGCAAATTGAGACTGAAATCTTGACTGCACACAGATCTAAAAAGAAAAAAAAGTGAGACCCGTGTTTAATTTAACGAGCCCGCGGTTTGCTCCTCTCATTACTATGGCTGTGTGTGATGTGTTGAGGAGTGTGTGGTGCGCTATGCAGAGAGATGCTGGAGTGATTTGAGGTGCTGCACGTCTCGTCTGCATCCGCCTCCTATCCCTCTTCCATCCCTGTTCTGGTCTCCATGGCATCAGTGAACAAAAATACTATCAACACCTATATAAAGAGAAGCAACCCTTCATAATAAAAGCAATTCTTTTGCCGTGGAATTAATTAATCACATTGTAGTAAATGGGGACAAAACTCCCAGACTCTAGTAGTACTGTTTGGGTTAAAGGCTGTATATAAATTCTCTCCTGTCATACTTGTTACATTACATTACATTATTGGCATTTAGCAGATGCTCTTATCCAGAGCAACTTACAGACTGTAGGTTACAATTTTTTACGTTACCCATTTATACAGCTGGATATTTGCTGAGACAATTCTGGGTTAAGTACCTTGACCAAAGGTACGACAGCAGTGCCCCAGCAAGGAATCAGACTGGCAACCTTTCGGTTATGAGTAATACCACTATGCTACACTGCCACCCTGCAAACCTTGTTACAAGGTTGTTTTCATAATTAGATTCACTGAATGACAGTCTGCAGCTGGATGAATGACTATTGTGTGAAACAGGGGTGTCACGCTGTCATGACCCACAACTTCATGCATGCAGTTGCTTTCCCACTATAAGGCGTAGACAGCAAACTGCTGCCCTGAAACATGGCCACTGCTATTCTGTTGACCTGACATGAAGCTGTTGCCATACTGTTGACCTGACATGAGACGGTTGCTATGACATTGACCTGACACGAGATTGTTGCCATGCTGTTGACCTGACACAAGACAGTTGCTATGACATTGACCTGACACGAGATTGTTGCCATGGTGCAGCCCTGACCAACTCCGTCCAGCTCACCCGCTGTCGTGATAACACCGCTACGACACGGTCTCGTGAGTACACAGCGCAGGGTGGCCATTAGACACGGCAGGTCTCTGTGCCCTGACCTGGGGTGATGGCGACGCCGTTGCCGTTGACGACGGGCCTCTCCTCCTCCTCCTCCTCGGGGGGCTCGATGCTGGCCCTCTCCATGTTGCTGACGGACTTGTTGCGTTTCCTCTTCCCCTCGGAGCTGGGTCGGGCGCCGGGCAGGAGTTGCTCCGCTACATTTAGCAGCAGGGGGGTGGGTTCTGCGGGAGGCTTGGGCGTGCCGTAATAGTTATCTGCACACACAGGGCACAGAGGAGCAAGCAGTCAGAACCGGGGAGCAGGACGAGCAGCCATGTCACATGACCAGTGTTCTTTTGTTTCTTCCATCTGTGTTTATCAATACTTGGTTTCGCGTGACACGTTTGGCTGATTAGTTGTTCTGCCCCCCCGGAAAGTTGACATCAAAGCACAGAAGCCCGCCGGGTAATGCGCGGGGCAAGCGTTCATTTGAAAGTGAAATGAAATAATCTCTTTCGGAAAGGGAAATGAATTTTTTCAGACATGCACTGGGTGTGAGGCAGGCTGTGATGAGCACCTGCAGAGTGTGTTTGATTGTGTAATCTAATGGGGGGTTGCTGGAGGCATTATTCATCTGTAGCAGGTGCATGATGGTTACAATCATGGCATGGCTCCACAACCCATAACTATAACATCACACCCACCTCACAAATACATATTTGTGCACTCACACACACACACACACACACACACACACACACACACACACACACACTCACGCACTCTCACACACACACACACTTTGAACGCCCATCACAATACACCTAACAGCTCCTCATAGACCCTCCTCTTCAATGTGAACCACAAACTCAAACCCCACCCCCCTACACACTTTTCCACATGAAGGATAACTCTGGATAACTACTTACATGGACAACTGAACATTCAGAATCCAGTCTTGAGCAAATAAAACAAAACTAAAATGAATCTTGACACGGTGCTTACAAAACCCACCAATGGAGGATGACGTTGAAGGACCAGATCTCGCTCTTCGCTCCGTTACACTGTCACCAGGCACACACAGTGATAACGCTCTCTAGAGGTTTTACTGTGAGAGTCTCGGTGTTCTTAAGCAATCAGGGCACTATTCATAGATAAAGCCGCTTTTATAGACAGTCATTTGTGCCTCTCCACTCACTCTAAGAGAAAACTGCAGCTGGTGATATGCCTGCTGGGCTTAAAGAATATGGTTCAGAATGATCAACTGATTATTAAATGCTTGATGCCAATCACAAAACGTATCATATAAGTTCAATTTCTGACTGCTGTCCTCCTTTAAGCACCCAAAAAAGGAACGCCTCTTAGGCCCCAACTCGAACCCCAGCAGCAGTGTTTCTTTGTGTCAGCGCATGGACAACTGCAGATCACTCGTGCGACAGACCTTCAAGTGACATTTTTAGTTCACCCTTGAGAAAACCAGCCATCAGACAGTGAATACCGCGTCAGTCTCTGTTTCCTGGACACATCGGCTAGCCTGGTGAGCGATGGGCGTCACTGCCAGGCCCCCCCGGCCGGACGGGCCAAGTCCCAGCATGCCGAGGCATTTTCTGGTTATCTCTGAGCCCTGGGGCCCCGCGCGGGTGCTTTCACACCCCCCCTAAATCTGCCCCCGGAAAGACGAGACGCAGAGTGCGCAGAGACAGTCGACTGCGGCTGTTTAAGTGACAAGCACCTCCGTGTTTACAGTAAACGGTGGCGCCGTGATCAAAGAGAGCAAACACTGGGGAGGCATTCTCACGTTCACGCCGGCGGCGGAGACGCGGCTCGATGTGAACCGACGCCAGAGAAGCCTGGAAACGTCCGAGCACAACAGACGCATACCAAGACACGAAATATGAACATCCAGTGAGATTTTTCCAAAACTCAACATGTCCATCAAACATGGATCTGCAGTAATGTCTGCTGTGCCAAACAACCAGAAGCCACCTCGGTATTGAAACTATTCCAAATTACTTCTAAATAATGGAGGATGAATTCCGTATTGACAATATGGGCTCTGATGCCAAATGAATACTTTCTAAGGTTCTGAACACTAAATTGGCTGAGATCTAACCAGTGGCAAAGTCCTTGTTGTTTATGTCTGCATTGATCCAAGTCTGAGCGGTGAAGAATAATCATGTTGTCGCTGCATGAACTAGCTGGATGAGTTTGGCCATTACACTCAGCCCGACTATATGGAACTTATTTGTTTACCTCAAAACGCATCAAACATTTACCTATTTCTGCTTAAATCAAGAGAAACCCCTAAATCAACTGAATTTTGTCAATTCTACATCTAAAACAACATAACACATATCAAAACATGAAGAATGAATAGGTACATGTTTGCCAGCAGGTAATAAATGTCTTGGCAAATACAAGATGACATGTGCATTCATGTGATGTTTACTGAAAGCAAGGCACGCAATCCTAACATGCTGAATAGATGTATCAGGCACCGAGTGTAAACGCCCATCAAACGGACACAAAAAACCCCCACGCGGCGCTATCGAAAACCGTCAGCGATTTTAAAACGCTTTTGTTCAGAGAATGGAAATTCGCCCCGCAGTATCGGTGGATTCCTGCCATATGTCCGCCATCTGATGCGGCAATCAGCCCCGATGGCCACATTGTTACTGGCCACCTCTCCGCTGCAGCTGACAGGTCTGTCTTGCAATCAAAAGAAAACACACAAAGAAAAAAGAGGCTGACAGGGAGGGCATGATAAAGCATATACCCGTGGTACAGCCTTATGCTTATTGTACGTGCTGGTCTGTGTTTCTGTTCTTTTCTGAAAGAACCTTTTATTGTAAGGGTTGAAAACACATTTTGCATGCATTTGATTTTGAATGTGATATCCTTTGTGAGGTGAGGTGATCCCATTTAATGTCACCTTTGATGACTCAGCTCAGTTTAAGTAAAAGAATCAGGACAGAATTTCACATACAGGATGTCAACATCGTCCTGAAGGCCTGGATACATCACGGTATCATTTCAAGTCCGTACTGCCAACCCCTACCTCTCCCTCTCCTACTCTCTCTCTCTCTAATGTGCATTACAAATTAAAAGGTAAATGATTGCAGCGCAGTCACCCAGAAAGAGGCCTCCACTCTGTGAAATTCCTTCCCGGGCAACTGATTCACAGAACAAATCGGGGGGGAAAAAAAAAAAAAATCTGACAGCGCTTTCCGCAGCCGACCGTTAAATTCACTGCCTGTGATTTATTCCTTCAAAAAAAAAAAAAGAAAAGAAAAAAAAAGAAGAAATGACAGGCGGGTGTGACGTCTGGCCCAGCGGGAAGGTAGCATGGCTTCGGTGCGTCTCTCTTCAACGAGGCTGAATATCAGTCAATGGGGGATGATGGTATTAGATAAGCATCTGAAAGCCGAATGCGTGGGGCTGGACCACAGGCTCACAGTGTGTTTGCACTGGAGCGTCGCCGGAGCCATTAGGTCTTAACAGCAGTATGAGGTACAGCACACGGCAGCCTCCAGGCTATTTAACCAGTGCGATCTGTCAGCTCAGAGTTAATAATTCACCTCATTTTTTTTCCAAGCACGGATCTCGGCGCTAAGAACTAAGGCACGAGGAGGCATTCGACGGTCGTTCAGTGGGGAATTAAACTGTCACATCGCCGGGCCTGAAAAGTCAACCCATGTGACATGACGGAACGCAGAGATAATTTGCACGGTGAGGGTAATAATTTAGGGCAGGATTCAATCAAACCTCAAAGCGCCTCGTCCTAAATTCTGAGCAACAACTTTAAGGGAATGGCCCTTTTGTTTCGATGTCGCCTGGGCAAAACTGAACTTGGTGGCTGTCACTTGTTCTTTCATTTGCATTTGTCATTTAGCAGATTCTCTCACCCAGAGCAACTCACAAAGACAGAGAACAAAGTGCATCTCATAAGGTTGTTCTTTACGCACAAGACAAACTGCAATGGAATCTGGTCCTGTATTTGTACTCTTACTCACAAAAGACAGGGAAATAGACTGCATGACAAATAAAATGGCTAACTACAGTTTCAAAGTACAATAGCTACCATGCAATTCCTCTATGGACTAAGGCAAAGTTGATTTCTGCAGTGTATATACAGATATATACAGCAAATTAATGCCCATTAATTATATTTCTAAGTCTATCTAAGGCCCTCAGAAAGCAAGATTTCTCAGCAGCAAGACACTAGGCATTGTGTTCAATGGCTACTGGTTTCTGGGGGGGGTGGGGTTGTGTGCCCCACCCACTAATGACCCATGTGACATCATCTGTCCCCACCCTTTGGGGCTGATTGGCATTGCTTTGTCACTGCATACCCCAGATCTGTCACCATTGAGTAGTGTTTGAAATAGGGGAATATCTATACCAATGACATGCAGCAACATCAGAATCAAATGCATTCCATACACACAATATTTTTTTTTTGCCTTAGAGACTGGAGACTACTGTACATACAAACAGAACTGTGAATACAAACACAAGCACAAATAGACCATGAAGAGCAAAGACAATGACAGCCAGTAAAAAAGGCTCTCTTACCTTCATATGTTCCACTCTCTAGTAAAGCTCCACTTTTCTCCAGTTCCATAAAGCGGTCAACAGTCACAAAGTTATAGTCCACCCCTGGGACCTCCCCTTCCTTGGGCTGCCTCGTTGTGCCTGGAACAGAGGGGGGAGGGGGGGAGTTCATCACCATGTTGTCAATAAGCTCCACATCTTAAAGACTCAGGCAGCAACATGTTTCATCAACCTGCAAACAATGGTAATGTTAACTTGTTGAAATAGCACTCACATCCAAAAGCACTCACATGAGTAATCCGGATGGTTACATAACAAAATTAAATAGGATGCTTTTGGACGGAGGGTAAAACTGCAAACATGAACTGAGAGTAACTGGATGAAAGTTTAGATTTGTGGTTTCAGCTTGCCGGGGATCAAACACACAAAAGATGTTGCGGTGCTCACGGTGGTACTGGACCATCCGAGATAGCACACCAAAGGACTCAACATTGACTCAGTTTCATTCTTCAGTCAGAATGGCAGCCTTCTGGACTAGGATTAAGCTAGCTGATCTCAGATCAGTGCTTGGGGGCCACTGTCTATCTATCTCCCAAGTCTTGTGAATTAACTGATGTTTCTGTCCAAGGATAATCATAAGAGGATATGAGCACTCCAGAGTATTTGTGAATGACAGTGGGGTAGGAGACTGAAGCACTCATGGTGTATCAGCTCAGGGTATTTCATGTTCGTGATGCAAGCTCACCAAAGAGCCAGAAACGCACTGAATCCGCACGCAATCTGCTTTCAGATCCAACCACACATGTCCACTCAATCAAGGCAATTTTCTCACGTGTGAATCCGCAGAGGATGTGCCTCCATTACCATCACAACTCCTCCAGTCAGTATTTCACAAGCCAGTCCAATGTATGATTTATTTATCATTTGAATGACAGCCTTTTCTCAGATGATTATGAAATGTCTGCACTGACAGCAGAGCCTGACAGTTTACACTGAGGATGCTACCATCTAAAACTTAAGTGCAAATGAATTCCTGAATGCTTCGCATTACAGAAAAAACTGTTACGATATTGTCAGTTCCAGCCGCTGGTCTAATTGATGCTGCCAGTGACTGAGAAGGGATATTCCCATGGAGGCGTTTGAAATGTGTAAATACGCTATGTGAGAGGGCCCATTCTCCACACTCTCCTGCCAGCATACAGGCAGCGTGAAAGAGTGAAACCACACTTAGGACACACAGCTACCTCACATGTCACGTCGGGTCACATGATACCACACTCTCCGAGGCCACTGTTGTTGCATTCAGTAACTTAATCTGTCCCAGACACCATAGCACCTATGGTGGGTGTGCTTAGTTTCAAAGCAAGCATGCTCAGATAGGCTGTGATGGGCCACACAGGACCTGAACCAATCAGAACTGAGTGTGCTGAGTGTCACCACTGTGCCCTCTCTGCCATGTGATCTGTCCATGTTGGGAATGCTGCCTGCCAATAACCTGAACACCGGAGCTGAAAGACGTGACAACTCTAACAAACCTCTGGTGGCTGCAAATCAAATCTCTCCGGCTGGTCCCAGCAGGGACGACACGTGCCCCGCGACACACTTCATACGGGGGCAGATTTTGGGCTTTGCTCGCTCATCTCTCTATGCCCCTGGCTGTCCAAGCGTGAAATAATGTAATGAAAAGAAAATGAATCCACTACAACCATTAAATTGCTTAGCAACATTACCCCGGAGCCATGATTGTTGATCAATCAGTCCTATAATGGGAAAAGCAAACTCCGTGACAAAACCGGATCCCCGCAGTTGATCTTTTTGTGTGAGGAAGACCCTCCTGCCAAACACTTTTTTTTGGGGTTTCTAAATTAGACTGGAATATTGTTTTGGTTCTTTCCAATGCCAGGAACAACCAAAAAAGAACATTCCCCAGACTCCTGGTTCTAACTTAATTCTAGAAATCCAAACAGTCCGCTGGGCCTCATTCATAAAACATGAACACAGATTCATCTCATCTCACAGTCTCTACCTGCTTTGAATTTTGTGGTTTTCAAAAAAAAAAAAAAAAACTCATAATATGGACAACAGCTTCCTGTATACAGAATGATTTGCAAACATTATCCATCACCTCGCGGGAAGAAACAACTTCAGTTCTTTTAGTCAGTCATAGATTAGCATACCCAATATGCAATGTTGCATTTTACAGTTTTTCTGGTGACACTTTCAAACAATAATTAGATTACACTGTGTATTACCAGCTCTGGCTGCATGGGAGTGGAGAGGTGAAACATCTTTTCTGACAGGCCTCAGAGCAAGCAATGTCATCCGAAATAGCATATTGTTTAGCGTAAGGAAACGCGTTCGGCGTGCGACGGGAATCCTTATTTTCTCTCTTCCTCTGTTGGGAAAGAAAAAGGAAATGCTGAAAAGAGAAGGTGTCAAGGTTGTAACTCAAGGAAGTGGTACGAGGGGCTGAGAGCAGCGCTGTTAATGAGCGTTCGCTGGAGACCGGCTCTGAGTGGATTCCCGCGCAGTGCGTCTGCAGCAGAGACCGCAAAGCGCAGCCTCATTCCATACGCGCGGCGCACCTGAAACCCCCCGCAGAGAGGAAAACAATGCAGACAAATCCCCCGCCACGCCAGCGAGCAAAACAGCAGATCAATCTGAGTACACGTCCCCGCAGCTACCGCAGGAAAGGAGACGGAAGAAAGACGACTACGTAATGTGGGTGTCGGGGGGGGGGACAATTATTTGAAATCTCAACTTGTATTTAAACTCAGAGGCACACAGATAATGGACTGCCGTGTCACAGAGCGATGGCAGGACACGCTTTCTGTGAGTAGGCCCACATGATTAGCATTCGCTCACCGAATGACCCTCACTATCCAAGCAAGTCCCAGTACAGCAGCTGCTAGCCTAGCAGATAAAGCATTACTCTGTATGCAATGACAGTGCAGATAAAAGGACAGATGGATAGCGACGTCCTCTACGGGACTTGAACCCGTGACCACCTCATTTGTTTCCGGTCGCCTAATGGCTGTGCCACACGGTTTCTCATCTAATGAAGTACATGAGGTGAAGGGTCACTTCTCTGAGGCATTGCCTTGGTGCCACAGTGTTCTGTAGTAAACGCTAAGGTTGGGGGACCGTTTCCATAACAATATTGTAACTCAAAAGGCTGAGCACCTCAGATTTTATCATGGACCTTGGGCTTCAGCCATAATATTCTATTTACAAGGAAGAGAGCTCAGTCTGGCATTCCTACTGTATACAGGATATGCATTTATATCATAATGCCTGTACAGACTTGACACTCTACTGGGTCATTAAGGTTTTGCAATGTGCAATCACCTATCTGTCCTTGGATGTAATTCTGAGCATAGACAACCAATGAAAAGAGAGTGGGTTTGAAACCACTCTGTGGATAAAAACAGGGCCGGGGCCCATGTCCGACAGCATCTGGGATCTATGTCTGCAGCTCTGTATAACCTTTGGAGTTTTCATCTCTGGCTCAAGCATGAAATGATTTAATTTTAGTGCAGCGACCACGTCCTTTAAGGGTGGGGGAGTTGGGCTCTCCACTGAGTGCCACTCTTGCTTAGGACATTTTCTTTCCGTGTCTTTGCCGACGTCATACGCGTCCCCCGGCCGCACGCCAGGCGTCGTATTGCGAGACTCGAGCCGTCAATCAGCGCCGGGGCGAGGAGGACCGGCCGACAGGACCAGACGGCAGCCCTCGGCTCTCGTCTCTCTCCTTCCCGCCTGATGCGTTTAGTCTTTATTGAGGAGCCTCAGAGAACAGCACCGGCGTCACTGCGGCGTGATCTCAATAGCAGCCGCAGTGATGAGGCAGGGGGAGGGGCTTAGGCCGGCCTCTATCCTCCGCTCTTGCTTACTCCAAATCCATATGTTTACTTTCCACTGTTGTAAAGGTGGGGGATGCCAGAACCACTGATGCTGCAGATGAACTCAGTGTGTGGAATGAATGAACATGCACTAACATGCACGCACAGACATGCACAAACATGCACGCACAGACACACACACACACACACACACACACACACACACACAGACACACTCATACACACACTTTCACACACACGTGCACGTGCACACACACTTGCACAAACGCGCACACACACACACACACACACAGTGGGTTTACAGTGATGCCTCTGCTTCAGAAACCGTAACCTAGTTACTGCCTCACATGCAAATAAAATCATATCACAGCATTCATTGTCATTCATCAAGGGAAATGGCTTTGAACCTTTTATTTCTCAGCATTTTTGACCCACAAAAAACAACAATCTGATGTGATTTAAACACAGACGGTTAAACGTGCGGCTTGTGGGCAAACTGTGACCCAGTTCATGTTTTTATTCACCCGTCTGACATATTAATGTGTGCGCAGAATACATTGCTAGAATGAGGTTGATTTTTTTTTTCATGACTGCATAAATATATTACGTATTTAGTACTGGCGTTACCCAGAGGGTGGCAGTGATTTCCAATAGGAAGGTTCATTTTTAGGGTTAGAGGCCAGCGGAGTGACTGATAGATCACTGGGTTTCAATTAAACATAGTGAAATAAACCAAACTCTGCCTCTTCAGCATCCCCCTACCAAGATTCCACAATAAAACAGAACACAAAATATTTTCAATATCAGCATGATGGCTGATGACATTTAATAATGGTTATATGTTCAGGTTTCTGAAAGAGAATGCTAATGTCAAACATCTGCTCTTGTAAACGCTCAGCTGTGCAAGCTAGAAATTTAGCGAAGTTTTCATTTATTCTTGATATGCTATGTTTAAAATGATTTCAGGGACTTACGATCCATTTTCAACAGAAATAGAGCATGGTTTTGTTCTTTGCTACTATTTAAAAATAAGCATTCTAGTAAAAGGAACAATAAAGTCAAAAACAATTCAATTCTACCCCGCTGTAAGTAGGCCACACGCCTGGTGCACACCTTCATTTCGGTTCTCCATCTGTGATTTAAACAATATAAACACATTGTCTGTTTAAAGAAGATATTTCAGTTTTCCAGCCAATAAAGCAGTTGCGTTCTTATGTCTGAATACGATCAAATGTACCGAACCGTGACAAAGGCACCACTTGTGGCAATAAAATGTCATTTTTTTATTTCACCTGAAATAAATGTAAATTAGAGCGTGTGACTTTCACATTCTTCTTTGCATTAAGGCTGAACACACAGGATCACACACTGCAAATGCACTTCAACCGTTCATGCTTTTGTAAAGACTGTCCATTTGAGCTCGCGATTTGCCCAAATTCGATTGGCGGGTATCTCCGGTTACCCATGTGATGAAGCCCTGAGCGCGGGGCCAGGATGCCGCCGGTGTTTTGACAGCGCTGATCCCCTGGGGCGGACCCCCTCATCACGGCCTCTTTCAGCCCCGAAATCCTCCTGTTTATGACAGCGAGAGATGATGTCAGCAAGGCCCATTGTGATTACACTAATCTAACCATCGGGGCAATTAGGAAACCGCGGGACTTCCTACGGCCAGTGTTTCAAAGGCTCGGATTACAGGAGGCATTCACACACACAGTACCCCCTCGCTGGGGCTGGGGGGTGGGGGTGGGGGGCGTGGGGGGGGGGAGGCTCACGGGCCGGCCTAAAGGAACCTGCTTTCGCCTGCACTTTCTGTTCAGCGCACAAAGCGAACAGCCTGCATCTGCTTACTCGTTCATTTCCCAGATGCCCCTGACCAGCCACGCTGAAGCCGGTGTAAGCCAGGCCTGCAGCGATGCTGGATTATCCCTGAATAAAACTCGGCAGATTCCCCCAGTATATCACCCATACACATGCGTCAGGTGTAAAATTCTGAAAACAAGTACAGTATGGAAGAAAATTAAGAAAAGGACTTTTGAAACATTGCCCTGATCCTGAGTGTTAAGCAAACAACTCTGTGCAGCTATGCTGGGAGAAATCCTCCCTATTCTGTCTCTATGGCAAAATTGTTACTGTTGACTGGTTCTCAAGAACAAGTGTGCACAATAGTAGAATGCACAGCACCCAGGTGTCAGGCTGAAAAAGACTGCAATTATAAGGCTGTGTCTTTCCCACTGCTCACTCAAAGAGTTAACACAGACCAGTGCTAACCTGTTCCTTCCTGCTACAAACATCCCTGATGCAGAACTGATTTCAGACCGACTGTGATCCTGTTGGCATGGTGATGAACCTCCGCTGCCATTCCCAGAGTTGTATCGATAGTGCGACCTCACGGTCTCCTTTCAATTATTGATACTTAGGAAACTCAGGAAACCCTCACAGTGTGTGCAGTATGACAATGAGTGTATGGCTCTTTGGAAACTCTGGTAATTCCCATCCCTCAGTAGAGGAGGTGTGTGTGTGTGTGTGTGTGTGTGTGTGTGTGTGTGTGTGTGTGTGTGTGTGTTTGGAGTGGAGTCAAATATCGTTCACAGAGGAGAATAATGTACACATTAACAACCTGTAACAGCTATGTCATTCACAAAGCACAACAATGGAACAATGTACATATTAACCTGTAACAGCCAGATCGTTCACAGAGAAGAACAATGTACACATTAACAACCTTTACAGGTACGCCATGTCATTCATACAGGAGAACAGTGTATTACCATTCCATGTATTACCATTGTGTAAAAGCAATATCATACGCAGAGGAAAATAATGTATGCATTAACAACCTGTAATACTTCTATAATTCACAGATGAGGTCCAACCGAGGACTGGGCCAACACCAAACGCCTCCTTTTCTAAGGCTACAACTAAAGACTTTGTAAGGCCTTCAACAAACAAAACTCTCAAAAAACAAATGACCGTAAAGTCCAGCCAAGCACGACGGATTAATCGCACCGAGACCTGGCACCTCACCCAAAATGCAAATACCATCAGCTCCTCGCTGCGGCGCGGTGCTTGCACACCACTCTGTTTCAATTTAACAAATGAGCACAGCGCACCCTCCTCCAAGACCAGTGCCTGTTTATTTGTTCACACGAAAAAAAAAAAAAATGACCTACTCAAGGCGCTGTGAGATAATGGCTGCTCGCGGAGAGAGGGATGTGGCCGGCGTTTTGGCTGAGAGAGAGCGGGCCACGGCAAAAGTTAGCGAAGCGAACGGGCGAGCCAATCCTTTGTCTGCTTTTTGATTGGCTGCGCCGGAAAGAGGCTCTCCCGCATGCCCTGCCTTTTGTGGTCCAGGGACAACTAATCAATCAGCAGGGAGTTTAGAGGAGCCCCGAGCAGATTCGGATCTCCTCCAAAGCTTTCCTGCTTCTCCTCACCACCACCCCCCCGAGTGACGAACCTTTGCTGATGAGGCCTTATCTCTGATCTGTGCCGACCGGCATCTGCTGAGCGGAACACACTCGGGGGCACAATCAAGCTGAGGAGAGGCGCGCCGGGGCTTCATGGCGGTAACGAGCTCCGCTCCTGACAGCTTTATTTCGGGGGGTTTATACGGGAGGGCTTTCAGAGTTTACGGGAGTCCTTGGTTTTCACCTACAGCCTCAGATGTCATCAATCTGACACCGGTATACGGGCGCCGCGGAGACAGTGATGTCTCCCCACGCCGAATAAGCGGAGCCTCGTTCAGAAAAGCACCGAACGGCGGATGTGTTTTCCCCCCCAGGCGCTAAACAAAACAAAAATTCATAAAATGTTGCACACACCCCTGTGAACAGTGTATTTGGGAAACTGAATGTGCACCAAGGCTATCCAACAGCACAAACCTCGGTGCATTATGCAACCCACTGCAATAAAGAGGGAAAGTTTCTACAGACAGCCTGTCAATTTGGGTTCAGGAGAAGACTGGCTCCTGGCTTGTCACCTTTGGCATTTCCAATGTCCTTGGTCTAAAACAATCCAGTTCGGACCCACAATTTTCAGGAAAACAGTATCACATCTGATTGATAGCTTGATTGATTGATAGCTTGATTGATTGATTGAATATTAAGTTGCCCCTGATGTGGGGCAACTTAATATTTTCACACGTTATTACATAGCACACACATTATTGTCAAACTGGACATTCAGTGAAGCAATTCAGGCTTAATATCCTATTCCCAGGAAGTATACTAGTGGCATGCACCAGTCACTTTGTTTGTCAAGACAACTCCATCTGGAAAGACTGCCAACATTTGACCTTCTGCACTCAGCTCTGATATTCTGCATAGCACCTGATTGGTTATTCTCCTGTCAATAACACATGCCTCTGTTCAAGAGCAGAAAAATGTAGGAAAAGGACAAAATTTAGCAGCTGTGACCGAGGCTTGGAAAGATCATTCTTTCAAGTGAAAGCAACACCCCAAGGCTGAACCATGAATATTGAATTTATTTTTCAGCAGAGCAAAACCAAAATAGGGCAACACTCTCCAGGCTGAGTAAACATCCTATACTAAGGGTCTAGCTGCACAGTGCCTTACCTCAGAATCAAACTTGCAACCTTTGGATAACAAAGCTACTACCATTATGCTCTACAACATGTCCTTTCACCTTTCCCACATCCCTCTGGCCACACCCTTCGCACCACCCTCCTTGTATCATTCCCACAATCCCCCTGTGACTCATAGCCTCCCTCTGTCCTCCAAGAAACACCACTCCCTCACAAATCTCACACCGGTGCTGATCACCCATACAGGAGTGTAGGCATAAAACTCTGCCACATCTACAGCCAAAAGTCGTTACTTGCTGCCAAATTAAAAAAGAGCAACACATAAAAACTATTCTTAGGCCTCGCTGTGGATGGAAAGAGGAACATTACCACAGCACCATCACTGATGCTGACTGATGCAATCCAGTCAATGGACCGGACTATGCAAATGGCACAGTCAACCATAAATGACAGACTGCAAGTAAATACACGCAGCAAACAATGCAGGTGTGCATGGTGTTGAATGAAACAACTACATACTGTGTATCATGCCCCACTACAGGCACAGTGATCACCATTACTTTACAGTAATATCATCATTGTTTAAATTCTTTATTATCATTCCAATACTGTGTTATTCAACAAGACCAATTATCTTGACAATTAACAACCAGTAACATGAGTCATATTCATATGCACCAGGTAACAAACTGTTTTTCACTCTTCACCAGTTTCAGGTGGCCAAGGCGTTAGATTTTAATTGTGATAGAAAACACAATGTTCTTTCAAACATTACTTTACTGACACGCAGATCAGGAGTGGGGGTGGTTCTCGTCGGTGTTAGCTTCTGATGACAAATGCCAAAGCAACCAGAAAATCTCCCAGTATATACTTTTATGCATCACTGAACAGTGGTATCTGTGTTTCTGTGTTAGCGTCAGCATCAACCTCCATGAACACACTCCACTATACAGGTAGCGTATATGCATGCATTTCCTGTCTGCTGTCGATAAAGTGGCCTCTTTACAACTCTCTCCACTCCAGTAAACCTGGCATTATTGGTTGTGCAGTTATCATATATTTGCATAGTAGACTCCCTTGTGTTGAGTGGCTTCCATTAGTGATATTGCCCATTTTTATATTCAGACAGCAGGATGATCTGTAGCAATTCATGCTGAGTGCTGTCCACTACCTGAAATGTGATTCCAAGTCCACACCCAAAAACATGAAGCATAACTGACAAACTAAAACAGAGATTCTTGTGTTGGTTTGAGATAAATGCAAATTCCAAAACACATACACACGCTCACACACACACACACACACACACACACACACACACACAAACTTGCCATGTACATACCCTTGAACAAAGACTTGAGCATATTTTCAAGAAGACAGTTTCCCTGACAAAATTTTGTATTCTCTTTCTCCTCTGTGGTTTGAGGGGAAATTGCAATCTTTATCACTTTTCTGACTTCTCTCCTGGCTTGTGTCGAAGCAGACCACGTTTCGCCCTCCTCAGCACGTGGACCTCGCAGAAATTATAGCAGACACTGGCGCCCACTTGGAGAACAACCACCAGATGCCTGCCGGTGGATTCAGTAAGGACTAATGTCTTTCTTCCCCCTATTGGATCCAACGCTGTGAGAGCGCTCTCGCGCCACGGTGCCCGTCTCCTCCCTGAGCCATGGAGAGGCAGAGTGATCCAGTGCCCAGCAGACGCGGTGAGAGAGAGAAGGAGGACAAAAGGCAGAGAGAGAGAGAGGAAAAAAGACAGAGAGAGAAAGAGAGAGAGAGGCGCGTGCGACGGAGGCTGATGTCATCAGCGCTGATAGGCTATCTCCCGGTCCCCGGGTGGGTGTTGCAGATGGTTTGTAGGATGTGATTGCGGTGATGCTCAGACATGCGGATGAGACGGGGGGTTGGAGGGGGGGCTGTGGCGGGGGGGGGGTTGCTAGAATGTGCTGCTGTCAGCCTAATCCCCCCCAGCGCTGCCCAGTGACACAATCTGCCGCCGGGGGCAGGTTGTGAGTCACTGACCGCAGGGTCAGCTCGGAGGTTTGGAGCCGCGTGAGCCGCAGGAGAGCAGACGCCACAGCCGTAGCATTCAGCGCAGGGAGAATCATAGCTGCGGTCACCATCCTCCTCACCCTTCACTTTATATGGAGTGACCAACACTGCTGAAGAATCCTTACATCACCTATTCAGCCTGGCTTTCTCCTATAGTTGTACATACCCATAGCCTGCACTCAGGTACACTTTATCAGCGCAATAGCTGTATATAGCACAGTGCATATAACACTGCTATAACAAATTGTTGTACAGACTCACAGCCTGCACTCACGTACACATTAATTTATCGTGCAGTAGCTGTAACATACATCCTGCATATCTGACAGGGTTCAAGCCCATGGCTGTCAGGCTCCCAGGAGCTGCGATCATCATGAACAGTCCTCTTCCATTTCAGTCTGAGCTGCTCCTGTGCTGCATTGCTGTATTTCTGTACGCAGCGTAAATAGCAAAGGTCCCCACTCCTGCTCTGTTTTAGCGTGCGCCTTCTGCACACAACGCTAGCACCAGTCACGCTCCCACAGGTACGCCATACTGACTGAAATCTTTGGGCTGTAAGGCCTTTTTTCCTTGGCCGAAATTCCCATTTGGGCTGTAAGGCCTCTCTCGACTTCCGAACGAGGTGTGGTTTCACACACAGTTTCCTGCTCCTGCTGTTCTTAGCCCCCTCTCGTTCTTTAAAGATGGGCATTTCGAGGAGAGTGGGGCGCCGTTTGGCACGCGAGCTGGCAAAATCTTCTTTCAAGCCCTGTCATCTCTGCAGGGCCTCTGTCAGGTTCTTCATGGACAGTTGCAAGCCTGCAGTTGAGCATTTCCACTGATGGATCTCACATGTATGATCTGAGTTTCCCTTCCACACTGCCTATTTTCTAACTCTATAACACTTGATTGTACATAGATAACCACTCAAGAACCACTGAATATGGGAACGATAACTTAACCACATATATGTACACTTTCCCAAGTTTACAACATTCACATTTCATTCACTAACTAATGACTAATCTTATCAATAGCTGTTAATTATGCTGTTGGTAAACTGATATTTACAATCAATTTTGAACAAAGAAATGTAATGCAACATTTTACAAGGTTATCCCTGTACTGTAAAATTAAAGGTGGCTAATGATTCCTAACCCTTGAGCATTTGCTTTATCTTGTCACACAATACTGGAGTTGTCGCTGACTGGTTGACAGACTATACTGTTCTCACCTATTTTCCATGTCCCCAAAGTTAAGGTCCCAGAGGTGGAAGTTTTTAAAGTAAAGGCTCCAGGCCTTAAAGTTCCCAAATTTAAGATTCCTTTCATTCAGGTCCCTAAAGTCAAGGTTATTGAGGTTGAAGTTCTTAAAGTTAAGTTTTCAGAAGTTTAAATTCCTAAAAGTAAGATTCCTTTGAAAAAGGTTGCTAAAGTTAAGGTTCCCGAAGTTAAAGTAGAAGTCCGTGAAGTTGAGATTGCTGAAGTTATGGTTACCGACACCAGTCTAGAGCCAGGTTCTCCAAATGCATCAGGTTCCCCTAAATCCATAAATGCATGATAATAAAAACAAACATAAATAATGAAGAAACATTTCATGAATTATTTACTCATACAATCTTTCTCCCTCCAAGCTCCAGCTTTCAACTTCTTCCTCTAGGCGAGAAATGTGCTCTTGGAGACTCAATATGTGAAGTAAATATCTCTTTATGCAAACAAAACTGAAGAAAACCCCACTGACATATTTACAAAGCAGGGCCTCTCCAGTGGCTTACAGGAAATGACACGGGATGATTACAGGAAATGACACTGCCAGGATGCACAGCTGGGACAGTCCAACTTCACTCCAGGACATGGTAGACTTACTGAAGGATATGGTTCTGACGAGACTGTTGGAGGGAGACACGGTCATTCTAGGTTTTGTTTCGTACCCCAAACGTATGGTTGCGTTCTGTGGTCGGCTCCTCACTGCACAGGACCTTCTAAATAGGACAACAAATACCCTATTCCTTCAGGAAAGCCCGCTCTGCAGAAAGTATAATCGGATCCTTTAGAGGTAGGCACCGTGACCACTTCCACCAGCGTAATCAAGTCCTTTCTTTTTAAAAGACCACGGGTCCCAGCGGAATAGAAGCGAGACGCTTCGCTTTTACAGGGCGGGTAATCCAATTTCACCTCCGGAGCAATCATCTGGTGCTATATCTCCTTTTCTTTCAATGGGATTTTTTTTAATGGAGGACTATGAAATCCTTTCAGCGGTGGCTGAATATCTCGCCTCCTTGATTGCTCTCCTGCCCATGGAGCACGTGGCCCGAGATCGCCCGCCTCGCTCGCCCCGTCCCGCCCTGTGCTGCTTCCGTCACATATAATCGCGCCGGGTCCCTTCAGGAAGGTCTTGATGGAATTGGGAAAGGAACTATTTCGCGAGTGATTAATTCCGGGCGCTCGTGAGCCGATTATGGAGAGCCAATCGGATGAATAATATATGCCGGCGCTTCGGCGTATCCCTCAGTGTAAGCAGAGACATAATGGATGAGGGTGTCCGATAAGCAGCTTAATGATTATAAATAATAACCGCCGCCGCCCCTGCCGTGGGAAGCGTTGCGGGCGGAGCTTCCCTCCGACTGCCGCTCCGGTGGACAGGAGCCGGCGGATCGGGGGCCGTGTCCCGAAGTCCGAGTGGGGCCAGGCGCATTCCTGTCACAGGGGTTCATCCCACTGAATGCACTCCTGGCCCTGGCTTTTGAGAAGGCAGCATGGAAACAGCACTCTGACAGGCACTCACCCACAAACCATTGCAAATTGCAGTTCCAGAGCATTGTCAATCAAAGACAGGGGGGCTGGGGAAATTTCCAAGGGACCCCCGTGGGCTGTTGCCATGGTCTCTCGCTGTGGTTCTGTATAAAACACGAAGACGCGCTGCAACAGCCTTACTCTGCTCCACCAACAGCGTTCTACCCCATAAACCCCCTGCAGATCTGTACATTTCTGGACCATTACTCTCACACGCCTGCAACTCACTCATTCACCTCAGGGGACAGGAAGGGGAGTGGGGGGGGGACAAACAGAGCTGAGAGCAGGGGAGGGAGCGAATGCTAAACATCTCAGGTGCCGAACATGTCCGAA